>VWPW01021549.1:0-29201 GCA_013389825.1 Crypturellus undulatus | reverse complement strand
CTTGTAGCTTGGGCTGAGACATGAATGCAGCTTCCTCAACCCCTGCCTGGCACGTGCGGGTACCTGAGACACCCCGTGAGGGATAGTAGGGATAGCAGGGGGTCTCCAGCAGATCCCAATCCTTCTGGAGGCCGGCTGGAGCACATAGGGCACCTCCAAGGGCTCTGGAGCCCTGTGCTTGGGCAGCTGGGTCCAGCCCCAAGTGTCATTGCTGCCCGGTGCTAGAGCAAACTTGTGCCCAGCAGATCTTCTCCAGCTCCTCTTCCCAGGGAAAGCATTTATCTCCGTGTGACACCTTTTTCCTGCCAGCCCGAACACCTGCCTGGCAAACAGGGCAGGGAACCACTTCCGTGGCACCCTGGGAGCTGCCGGGCAGGTCTGCAGGGAGCAGAGCGCTGCGGTTCCACCATCCGCCGTTGTGCTCAGTCCCAGGCCGCAAGCAGGACCCGCTGTGCCCGGCTCCTCCAGGCTCCCAGGCTGCACTCGGAGCCAGGAGCTCTCCACCCCTGAGCAGACTTGCCCGGAGAGGGTAAAGGGCTTGAGTTTTCCCAGTTTTCCTTCCAGGCAAAATGATTCACTGCGCTCTCCCTTGTAAACAGTGGGTGGATTCCAGCCGGATTTCCGGGAGCAACCTGCGGAGCCGGAGCCATGGCTGTGTACCTGTCCGGCTCCATCCTCCCTGAGCCCGCGTGCCGCTTCCGCGCGCCCCGGCACCACCGCAGCGTCCCGCGTGGTGCCGAGCGGCAGGGCGCGCGGTGAGGTGCAGGTGCAGAACGAGCTCCGATGGCAGCGATTCCTGCGGCAGGAAAGCTGCTGCGGCTGCTGCCCGCGCCGAGCAGACGGAGGGGGTTTCTGACGGGTACAGCAGCGGCCGAGCTCCCTCTGCGGCTTTGCGGGTGCTCCGCTGCGAGGCAGAAAGTGCTCGCAGCACAGGCGTCCCCGGCACCGGCATCCCCAGGGCTGATGGGCGGCTGTGAGAGCTGCAGGACGGCCCTTTCCACGCTGCGACGGTGCCCACAGGGTGCCCTAGGGCTGTACGTGCCCCAGCAGGACTCGCGTCTCCGTGGTATTGCTGGCCACGGGCATTCAGAAACCACCCACCATCCCCACTGGCTACTTCTTGCAATAGCTGCAAGCTCTTTCCCGAGCCTCTAGGTTCCCCTGTTCCTGCTGTCCTGCTTTCTCTAGTCGCAGGGGCCGGATTTTTGTGCTGGGAGCGGAGGCCGACCCCGTCCAGCCGCCCGGCTGTCCGCAGCCTCCCCTGCTGCGAGGCCGAGCCCCGGGGGCGAAATCCCCGCTCGCTTCCCGCGCGCTTCCAGGAAGCGCTCGCTTCCCCCGATAAAGGCTGAGCCGCTTCCGGAGGGAGCCCGGCCAGACCTCTGCGTGCCCACGGCCGGGGGGAAAGAAGGGGGAATCTGGAGAAACGCGGCCTGGGAAAAGGCGTCAGGTCTCGGCTGCTTGGATGTCAGCTGAGCTCCAGCTCTGCCCAAGGGACCGACAGAACCGTCAGAAAACAGGCGCCTGGAGCCAACCCCGAGCACTGTCCCCTCTCCCCCTCCTCTTCCTCCTCTTCCTTCCAGGACTTGCATCCACCTGGGAAGCCCCGGCCGTGCGCTCCACTCCTTCCTCCCCGCCACGCCAGCACCTGCCCTGCTCCCAGCCCATCCCCATGGCGTCAGGCCTGGAGCTACCACCCGGCCTGTTGGCCCCACTTGTGCCCCTCTCGCGCCTCCTTTCCTGCTTTCCCCGACTCCAGTGCGTGCTGGAAACCTGCCCATCAGCACTGCCAAGAGCCTGTGGCAGCCGCTGGGCTGGGAAAGCCCCCAGGGAGCCCCGGCTTCCCAGGAAAGCGGCCCCCCCGCACCCGTGCTCCCAGCTCCCCCGCGTGCTGGTAGTGACGGTGCCCTGGCGCGGGGATGCCGGTCTCTCCCTCCCACAGCTTCCTCTTTTCTCAGAAAGCCTGGAAACCAAAGGTGAAAGAAGTGGGTGGAAACCGCGCGTCGCCGTCCAGGAAGAGAAGTGAGTAAGGAAGGCGGCTGCAATATTTAACAGCGCCGGGACGGCGGCTCGCAGCGTCCGCGGCAGCCGGAGCCGGAGCCGGGGCGGGTAAGTGCCGGGGTCGCTGCGGGGTCCGTGCGGGGCTTGCTGCTCTCCGGAGCAGCACCATGCTGCGGAGCGCGGGTTCCCCATCCGGCAGGATGGGATCCTGCATCGGCCGGCGCAGGATGGGGAGGAGGAGGTGACAGACCCTGCCGGGCACAAGCCTTGCTTACAGGGTTCCTCTATTTGCAAAGCAGGACGCCTTCCACCCAGCCCTTATATTTTAATGGGGCGGGAGGGGGCACATGAACTACTTGGGCAGGCTTCCTTGGGAGGAAAGAAAAAGCAGGGCAGTTTGGATTGACGCCCCAGGCCCGTATGAGGGATGCTGCGGTCGCTGCGTGCCCCCCGTGTCATCCTGCTGCTCGACCCCCGGCTCGTCCTGCCTCGCCAGCATCCCCTTTGCTAATGAGCCAGCGGCACCAGAATGAAGGCGCTGACTTGATTTTATTTTAATTTTTAGCCAGACGAAGCAATGCCGTTAAGTGCCAAGCAGTGGCGTGTGGGTGCTCCCGGCGAGGCCACTTGTCGCCCACAGCAGCACCCAGGGCCACCGCGGCTGCTCGCCCCTGCTGCAGGGATCCTTGTCCCCAGCCTTTCCTCGTCCTGGCGCATCGGGGTGCAGAGTGGCTTGTCCTCGGGTGACGGATGCAGTGCATGGGGCCTTTCCTAGTGAAACGGGACGCCGTTGCCAGTTGTGCTTCAGAAATCCCGTCGCGAGACGCTGCTGGGTCACTGCGCTCCCAGGCTGGGGGCAGCCCCTTTGCTCTCCTGGCTGCAGCGCGAGGAGGCTCTGCTGAGGGCAGCGCATGGCCCAGCGCAGGGACCCCGGGTGCTCCCGTCCATCCCGCTTGGCTCCACACGGGTCAGGGCTGATGCAGGCTGAGCCCATGCGGGGCTGCCGGAGCCGGTGCTGAACGCTGGGGCTGGACTTTGTGCTGCTGCTTCGGCCACGGCCGGCTCTGCCCGCCCTGGCATCCCTGCATCGCTCCAGAGCAAACCTGGGAGGTTGGGAAGAAGAGGACCTGGGAAAAGAGGACAGGCTGGGAAGCAGGGGGCTGCGTGACACCCTCCCTTCGCTCCCATGAGCTGTTGAGGACCGGGAGAGCATCCCCATGGGAGAGCATCGCTGCTGGAGCAAGGCGAAGGGACCAAGAGGGACTGCTGCAACCCTGGGGGGGACGGGGGGACACCTGTACCACGAGGCACCCTGCGTGGCCCTGTCACTGCACCCGGGGGCTCCGGGTCCCCGTCAGTGATCAGGGCCGGCACGGTCACTCCCACCCTGCCGCCGGAGCGGGATCCTGCACGGTCAGGCCAGGCTGTGGCATCTCCGGAAGGATCCCTTCCTGCCCCGCTTCCTAACGCGCCACCGTCGTCAGCGCCGCTTCCTCGGCGCAGCGGCCTGCGTGCGGAGCAGGGAGGAACAGAGAGAGGAAGAGAAGGAGGAGGAGGGGCGCTCACCCCACTTCCCTGAGCTCGAGAGGGCTCGTGGCTCTGGAAACCCTCCGCCTCGGTGGTCTGCAAAACAGCCGGGTGCCCGGGCGCCTCTCCCACCCCGGCGCTGCCGCACGGATGTGCCCAACAACCTGTCGCGGGATGAGGGGTCCCTGGGATGTGCTGGGCGCTGGGACCGGGGGTTTCGCTCCCCTGCATTCAGCCTTCCCACATGTTTCGGTCCCCAGCTGAGTCTCTTGGTTTGGCTGCCAACAAACCCGACATGGTTCAGTCCACACTGGTCCTGCCCAGGGGCGTCACACGGGCTGCCCGGCCCAAAGCTGGGGCTGGGGGCAGTGGGAGCGAGGAGGTCCCTGCGGGAGGTGCTGGGGCACCTGAGTGGCCCCGCTTGCTCCAGAGGGATCCTCCGTCCTCCCCTCCTGCCGGATCAGCTCCCTGTCTCCTGCACCACCACCCGTGCTGGGCACCGTGCACAGGCGCCTCTGCAAGACGCTGCTTCCCTTGCAGCCCCAGCAGCTCCGGCCGCACCGAGACTTTCCAGTGGCTCCGAACGATGGGACGACGTGTGGAAAAAAACAAAATAGCAGCCAGCTTGAGCAAAGTTTCCAAATAAAGACACGGCTGCGTGCGCTGCATCTGGGGCAGAGCGCGAGGTGCCAGAGCCCTCTCCTCGCAGCAGTTCCCAGTCGCAAAATCTGTGTCAGCTCTGCCTGCGTTGTGTCATCCCCGTAATTAGCTCCTTCTATTTTTTCCCCTTTGCAGATGGAGACACAGCCGGACGGGGCCATGGGAAACCAACTCGTGCTGGCTGCTTGGCTTTGAGAACTGAATTCCATAGGCGTTAAAGCATCCAGAAATGCCCTATGGATTCAGTTCTGCAGTTGGGCAGCAAATAAGCTTCGAAGCTTCAAGATGAGAGAGCAGCCAGGAGCAGGTCCTGCGGGGAGAGGGCAGCTCCTTACTCCGGCGCTGGGAAAGTCGGCACAGAGGTGAGTTACAGCCCAGGGAACCTGGTGCCCAAGGGCCGCTTGTTTCAGGCTTTCCCTCAAGCACCTGCGGCTGGAGACAGCGGTGGGAGGGGGAAGCCCAACTGTAAATGCTTCTTCTCTCTGGAAATGGAGTGGCACTCCAGCAAATAAACATCTTGCCGTCTGCTGATTTATTGTACGTGACTGTAAACCTGCGCTAAAAATAGGCACGGCCAGAACAACGGCCTGGGTGTGCCCAGCAGCCTCCCGTGCAGAGTCCGGGCCGCGAAACCAAACACAACTTTGGAGAGGACAAACAGAAGGGGCCCAGCAACGCTGCCGGCTGTGCCCGCTCCCTGCCTGCCGTCCCTGGAGACATCCCGAGGGGAAGGCCATGGGCGCAGAAAGCAAGGAACCAGCCAATACGCGGGCAGGTATTTGGGCTGCCCAGCAGCGTTCCTGCACGCGGAGCTTTAGCGGCCGCAACTGGCTCTTTTTCCAGGAATCCTCTGGGGGCCCTTGGCCGGCTGCCTCGAGTTCCAGCATTTTCCATGACGGCGCAGAGCCATCACCAGGCGTTTGTGGGCTGCAAGGGTGATGCTGTGGGTGAGCTGCCCTGCAGGGCTGGTAATAGGTGCAGCACGCGGCCAGCGGCAGCCAGAGCAGCAGAGCAGGGCAACAGGCCCCCAGCACAGGGCACCCCGCGTAGCCAGGGAAGGGTGAGCAGTTATGACAGGAACTGCTGATTTTCGTCCTCTCCTGGCAAGCGAGGGCAGAGCTGCCAGCCCCGAGGGGAGGTCTGTTCAGCGCCATTCGCTAAGCGCCTTTGCTGCTGCTTGTAACGCGGCCAAGGGGCACCAGCTCAGCCTCGGGTTTCTGCAGCAGTCTGGGCGCTCCAGGCCCATCGCTGCCTTATCTAGGCGCAGTATTTAGCTGTTTCCAAGAAGCCTTTTGGGGAACGGGAAATCCAGATCATTGCTGAAGCATTCTGGCAGTTGCTTAAGTGAACAAACGCAAAATAATTGCTGTAGAAGTTAAAAAATAAATCCACTTACTTGGCCTTTATAGAAATTCAGAGTCCCCAAGAGCCCCCAAATCCCCCCTTACAGACCAGAGTCTCTCCACCACAGCAGAAGCCCTGTTGCCTCCTGCATTAAAAAGCTTCTCTCCCTCAGCCAGCATGAGGAAGGCTGCAGCGGGGCAGCGCGGGCCGATTTCCCTTGTGCATTCAGAAAGTCCTTGCTGGTCCATAAAGAGGAAGCTGCCAGGCAGCAGCCGCGCTGAGGCAAGACCGGGCAGTGCGGAGCAGCCGTCAGAGCCTGCAGGAACCCCGAAACAGCGAGTGGGACTCGCTGGGGAAACCACCTGCAGCGAGAGGAGGAACAAAAGGCCTCAGAGGAAAGTGAATTTGCACAGACTGTGGCAGAGACTCTTTTAGCATCACACCCTTGACCAGAAGGGGCAGAGGACTCACAGTAACGTCTTGCAACAAAATCCCCTACCCATGCTGTGCTGTCCCACCAAGGGGAAAGGGCTTCCACAGCTCTGCTAGCCAGGACACCCTGCCCGTGGTTAAAGCCTCAGCTGCGAAGGTCCCACATATGCCGGCAGTCCCAGTCCTAAAAGAAATCTACAGCTCAAGAACAGCCCAGAAAGCCCCAGAGCTGGTAAGATGCTGGGTTAAAAGCTGCCGTGGGGAGCAGGAAGGCAGCAGGCTGGACCAGGAGACCAAGCTGCCCCTTGGCTCCATCTGCCACCAGCAAGCGCTGCAGAGAAGCTCCTTCCCAGCCCCTTTCCCTGCCGCAGCGTTTCCACCTGTCCTAGGACGTGCGCTGGGCTTTCCTGGGAATTGCACGGCCCTGTGCAACGCCAGACAGCAGCGAGACCTCTGCTCCAGCCAGCATGGGGCATGCAGAAGGGGAAGCAGCAAAGAAAAAACTCCTGACAGCCCTGTCAGGAGGGCAGCGCAGGGAAGCTGAATCCTGCTGCAGTTTTTCCACAGAAGCTGTTTTTAGTAAGTTAAAAACTTCTTCCTCTACAGCACTCCCAAGAATAGAGGGAAGAGAAGAAAAAAAGAAAAAAAAAAAAAGAAAAAAAAAAAAAAAACAGCCTTAGTTATTGCACAGAGTTACTCTAGTTCCTTGGCTGCTCTCAGGGAACCATACATGTTTTGATGTCTGAAGCACATGTCCCCCCACCAAACACACCCAGTGCACTAGTGCAACAGTTATCTGAGGGCCCAGGGCTTTAAACTGCTCAAAAGCAGCAGGCTCCAAGGGCCAGGGCCTTGCTCTGAATCAGTCTGCAGCACTTGAAGCCTTTTCCTGCCCTTCATGAGAGCCACCACCTCCCACAACTCAAGGGACAGAATCCAGGCTGCACACTGAATAAAGCCAATACACAGGGATGAACGGCAGGATGACATTTCCATGGGATCTCCCCACTAAGGACTGCATTCAGTTACAAACCACAGCAAAGACAAAAACACCTACCTAAAGGAACGGAGCGAGCCACACGTGTTCCCAGCTTGGCAACTTACACTGGCTACTTTTTAAAAGTTACCCACAGAAAAGACTGCAGTCAGGTAGCTTAAAAACTACAAGGATGGCTATTTGCATTTTTTATTATTGTTTACTAATAATGATTTAAAAGATACAGAAGTTTGCAAGCAAGCCCCTCAAACCCCTCCAGGTTTCCACGACTCCCTGAAGTCCACCCTTCCAAGAGACCAACCCATAGAAGTGCTGTGGTTCACACGACACCAGTAACTTGGCAGGGGATTCAGCACCTCCAGCCAAAGCCAAGTCAGGCTCTAAGCAGGGACTTGAGCAACAGTTTGAACAAGGACACATTGCCAGGAGAACCAAGCACCAGATTACCAAGTGTAAAGGGACAGGGACACCAAGATCTTCTGTCAGTGTGTGGGGAAGTGCTGTGCACAAGCCTCACGTGGTGATTAAGCGCAATAGTATGGTCATAAAGCAGCAGTGACAAGGTACACAGGCAATCACCCTCGTTACAGTGTTTAAGAGCTTTCCCCTCTGGGACCTGCACTGCTTCCAACTTGGAGGAATTTCAGCGTTGGTCTCCTTATGGGACTGCCAGGAAGGGGGCCGGCTGCCAGGAACTTCCCTTGGACAGTGAAGAGGCCCATCTTCTATCAAGGGCAGCTCTCTGGAAATCCTCCCCACTGGACTGTGACCACTCCATAGATGCCGTGGAAAACAAACACTCATAGCAAGCCAGAACCAAAGGGCTGATCCCCGAGAGAGTCAAATGCCACACACTTCCTCAACAGGATGGGCATTGTGCACCGCGTGTTACACCAGGTAAACCTGCCATAAGCTTGTGGAGGACGAGGAGCAGCTAAAAAGCCACCAGGAGTGGTGGCACCCTTTGTCTGTGCACCAAGAGCAGCTGTCAGTGGGCTCCCATGAGGGGTCTGAAGCATCTGCCCAGGAGGTGACATCAACGTCTCAATTTCTTCTTCTTCTTCCGACTCCGGTCCTCACTGCTGTCATCTGCCTCGCTGGCACTGGGCGTCAAAGCTCGCTGGATGACTTTTTTTTCCACTGTGTATTCCTGCTCTCCCACCTTGGGGTCTCCTTTGACCAGGAATTCCCCATTCCTGTAAGTTATGGAGACGTTGGTCCGTGGGTAGGTGCCGTAAACCCTCCGGAGATCATCCTTCACAAATTCTGGGAGTTCTTTCCTTGGTCCAAACACCTTGCTGAGCTTCCCCCATTGAAGCTCCCCTCTCATCGTGAAGCCTTCTGGCCAAGTGTCTCGATACTGGTCTGGCCTCTGGTAGGTGGTGTAGGGATTGTAGGTTGCATAGGGATTGTACAGAGGAATGGGGACCACAGCGGGGAAGTGCCAGGGGTAGTATGGGTGGAAGTAGGGATTAGAGGCGCTGTAGACGTGATGATACTCCACCTGATTCCCCACATAGTCAGGGTAGCTGTTCCTGTCCACCACGAAGGTGATGGGACGGCTGTAGAAGTTGTGCATGTGGATGGGAGGGAACATCACAGGGCTGGCTGTGTCATCCACCCTCCCGGCTCGCAGCGGCAGGTAGGCAGAGGCAGAAGGTGGGATCACGGCTGGGTAATACTCCCGTGGCACAAACCCAGACTGGTACATGGTACAGGAGCTGGGGTTACACAGGGGACATTTCTCCAGAGCAGCTGCCGAGTCTCACAAGCTGTGAAAAGAGGAGAACAAAGATAATAAACAATTTCAAACAGTTACCAAAATGGATTTAAATAAAGTATCCCCAGCACTGTAAATATACCAGCTAATTAACCAAAGGAGCTTCCCACATCTGCAGCTTGCAGGGGTTGTAGCATATGAGACACTCATGATGCCAGAAACTGCCCCTTAGTTGATCTGCAAGACTCACCACTTAACCCCCTGGGCTCCCTGGGACATACAAGAATGGGAATAAACTGTCCTAAAACCACCAAGGGCAGAAGAGATTACCTCATGGCCATGACACAGCTTTGCACAGTTGGGAGGTAGCAAGAATGAGCACAAGGAGCCAAGCCATGCCTGAGCAGGCGTAAGAATGGGGAATGTGGGCACAAAAGGAAACATCCTGAAAATAAAGCAAAAAGGAGGCAGAAGGGACACAGGCTGGCCCTGCTGACCCATCACACATTCATTTCACTTCCGTTGCCACCCTGCCTGGAGAAGCAGCTCTTTTAAGCTATCCTCAGGTCCCTCTTTTCTTCCAGCCATACCCAGCTTGGAGCTGGTAGCAAGTCATGTATCGCAAAATTCCAGTTTCTCCTTCATCTGGGACGCAAGAGAGGCATTTGACATGTCTCAAGGACGGGAAAAAAATATTATATATATATATATATCTACAAGGACCACGAGCACTTCCTCTGCAATCTTTAATGTTAGGGCATCTTATTTTGGTCTCATTTTTCCCCAGAATAGCCCTCACATCTCAGGGTGCAACTAGCTGCCCCACAGCTGCACCCTGCTCCTCCTCTGTCACTGCTGGACAATCCAAGTGCCCTTCGGAGCATTAAGCAACATCCTCTGACTCACTGTCCTCTCCCTAAAGGCAATAGGGGAAGCTCTGCATCGCACGGGCTTTCTCCTTTGCTATTAAAAAGCTTCTTGGCAGAGGCAGGACAGGGCCATGCACAGAGCTGAAGGTGGTGAAGTTTCCCGCAGTGCACACTGTTCCTGCAGGTACTTTCTAAGATCACCCCAAAGCTGCCTGTCACAAGGATGTTGACCAAAAACAGAAGATGAGACTCATCCCTGAATTCAGCATTTTCCACCAGCCTAACAGGAAATTCGACGATTGAGGAACAGCTGCCACCAGCAGTGCTGGGCGCTGCACAGCGAGGGCTCTTCCGAACGGCACAACTTGTTCCTGTCACTTGAGCTTAGTAAACAACTCCAGCTCCAGCCAGACTGCCGCAGGTGCAGAGAGAGGGGAACGACACTAAATTACTGATTTAGGCAAGAGCAGGCTGTACCTTTGGGCAGAGGTGCAGCACAGAAGGCAGAGCACACTGTATGTGCTGCCTGCCCAGAGAGGACAGGAGAAATGTAAAAGGTCAAGTGCTCTGCTAGAGCCTTTACAAAGGCGTTAGACAGCTTCAGACCACATAAATCCCCAGAGCACTGACTGAGGTTCACCCGGCTCAGGGGCAGGATGGTTCCCACATTTACACCAGCCCAAAGGCTGCAGCTGGCCTGTACAGTGTCCCCTGGAGCATCCCACATTTTGCCCGACAGCCTCAAGGCTGCAGGGCCTTCTCTGCAGCCAGGGCAGAGCAAGGAGCCCCTGCGCTGACTTTGGGTGCAAGGAGCACGTCGACCTCTCTGCAGAAGCTGCCAGGAGCCATCTGAACCCCTGGGTTTCAGGGCCCTGAGCACAGGGCTAGTTGTTAGTTGCTTTGGTTTTGCACTACAGAGGGTAACAGGGCTATGCTGGTGGGTCAGCCTGGATGACCGGCAGGAGGAAGCAAACAGGGAATCGCTTGAGCAAGCGCAGCAGGGAGGGCTCCGGAGCAGCATTGCCACATGCCCAACCACAGACGTGAGGACGTTTCCCTGGAAGCGGATCACCGTGCAGGGGTGTTGCCGGCTGTCACGCTGGAGGCTGCACTGTGCAGCCCCCGAGGAAGCCTGCACACCCGCCAGGACACGGCCGAGGCTCTGGCCACCTTTGCTTCCACGGTCTCTGCTCCCCAGTGCAGAGCCTCCCCGCTTCCTCAATACCAGAGCTCACCAGGTACCCTAACAAAGACTTGTCTTCACAGGCACCAAGCCCTGACCTGGAAGCACGGGCTCTGCTCCTAACCATTACTTGTGTTGCAATAGGGTTTTGGGACACAGAGGCACCAGGCTGCCACCCTGCCTCTCTGGAGCTGGAGCCATTTGCTCCAAGGTGGTGCTACCTGAAGCCCCCTAGAAGTCCAGCATCCCCCCCAGCCCTGCCCACAACATTCGAGGAAAGGGTCCAGCCCTTATCTCGCTTCCTTTCTTCACCTGCCTCTAGCCCTCACATCTCCCTTGCCAGGAGCCAGAGGCTGCCCTGGCTCTGCCAGCCCTGCCTGCAGCCGGGCTACTCGCGTGCCCCTCGGCCACCCAGCTCCTCCTGGCACCACCACGTCGCCCCTTCGGCTTCTCCCCGGCCCTGCACTGCTCCCTGCTCAGAGAGCAGCTCTCTGCTCCCATACCCAGCCCAAGGCAGCCCCCAGCCCAGGGCCCAGATGTCCTCAACAAAAGACCTTAAAGCTCGAGATGTGCTCTGCTCAGCTTCTCCTTCAAACCTTTCAGCAATTTTGACCTTGCTGGAAAAGCTCCACGTGGCTGGAACCAAATGAGAGGCGCAGAGGCAGAGAGCAGTGAACTCCCAGCCAGGTCAGAGCCAGTCGAAATGCAATCAACATCTCTGATGGGAGACACTTCAAACTCTTCCTTGCGCTTTCCAGAGCCAGCAATTCCCTCAGCCATTTGGCAGAGCCTTTCCCACCTCACACCTTTTTGGAAGCTATGAGGTCAGTCTCCCTGCACCAAAATACTTCATCTGCTGAGCAAGGTTCCTTTGGCTCCAGCTGACCGAGCTGCTGTGGAGCAACCGAGTGATTCCTGCCAGAGTACACTGGGTAGAAGATAGTTTCCCTGCTCTGTTCTGTGATTATTTACTGCAGGTGAATTTATCGCTGATTAATATTTAATCAATCACTAGCCTTGGGCACTTCTACTTCTCAAGAAGAGTGCACTTCCTGGCGTTAGAGGAGGGTGGCTTTGATGAACACATCTCAAGGCAGAGCAGTGCCACTGTCAGCTAAAGAAAGCTGCAAGTCCAAGGGAATGCCAGGCTGTTGTGGCGCAGTTTGAGCTGATCTCCACCTAGAAACACAGGTAAATATTCGCACCCACGCATGACGCTGCCCGGTCCCTAGGAGGGGAATCAAAACAAGCCCGACTAGTGTGGACACAGATCCATATATAAGGAGAGGAGCTTTATAATAAAATCTTCAATATCTGGAGACATCAGTTGTGATGGTCCAGATGGTCACAATTATTTTCCAATATGACATTCCAGTGAGAGCCACCATGGATACATTTTTGCCTGTCCAGAGCACCAACCAAACCGTGCTGTGTCCCGGGCTCTCCGGTTACGGCAGCAGCTCGAGGGGGTGCTCAGATCTCAGCAGTCTCCTCAGAACATTCCACAAGGCAGTGCCACTACAGGGTTATTTGGCCCATGGGAAGGGACACAGCCATCTATTTTACTCCAAGGATTGACCATAGCTCTTCTCAGCTCATTCCGCTGTCCTGTGATTCATTCCCATAAGTGGAGAATAAGGAGATTCAATTTGGATACTCTTCCCCACTCCCTTGTTCCAGAACCCAAACTTTTAAGACTGTTTCTGGCTTTCTTCCTTTCCTGTTCTTTCCCTTGCCCCACAAAAACCACAGGCCAGTTGGCATCGCTCTGTAGCAACTCCCAAGGGCACAGGGACACTTGAACACCAAGATCAACATTTTCCCTGATCGAGATGATGAAGAATTCATGAGCTGTTTCCAGTTAATCTCCCTTCTTTGAGTGGACTCTGCAGAATAGTTGCCATCTGGCAAAGCCTTTGGCAAGGCCTCCCTTAGAGGAAGAAAACTTCAAAGACTGGAAGCAAGAGGTTAAAACCAGATCCATCAGACAAGTAGGGTCTGTCTACACATTCCCATGCGCTCCCAGCCAGCAAGGCCATCTCGCTGCACATTAAGGCTTGCTGAAAGGTTGAATCATATCAGTCCATGCACTTAAAGCTGCCACTTTGCTTTTTGTCCGAGATGGCTCTCGGGCAGCAGAGGCTCTGCAGGCAACAGAACAAGTCCCCACCTCCCTTGCACACCCCAAGCGGTAGGTCTGGCCTGCCCATTCCCAGCAGAACACTATGGATTCGCTCTTCCATCACCATGGGGCATCTGCCTGCTTTCCCAAAGGAGATGCTCTTGCTCAGCTTCACAACCCTGGCAGCAACATAGGAATGAGAGTACAGCACACACTATCCCAGGCAAGGAGTCCAAGCAGCAGTAAATACTTCCACAACAGGGTTATTGTATCAGGCCTGGTACAGCAAGGGAAGCCACTGATTAACAAAAGTGCAAATTATGACTCCTATTCGCCCAGTAAAGCACAGATATTTGAGCCTAGCAGTAACACCCAAACTAAAAGACTTGATATTGAAAGCAGCCTCCAAGAGGGCTTTGCACTGAAGTGCAGGTACTCTGAATGCAAGCTTGGCGGTTCTCCGGAGCATTGGTAAAGGAAGAGGAGGAAAGGGCTTGAGATCAGCAGTGCCATGCATTATTACTACTAGAACAGGAGAGACGCAGTCCAGAATCAGTTTACTAGATTTAGGCTAAAAGGAGCTCTTCCAAATAGCTCAGCAGGATCAAAAAAAAAAAAAAAAAAAGCAGCAGCACAGCAGGGAGATGGAGGCAGCAAGGTGGCCTCCAGCCCACCCAGGACCCAGATTGCTTGGCAGGACAAGCAGCGAGCCCAGCTCCAGTTCTGATTGTTCCACTGGCCCATTGGAAGGAGGCTACAATAGCTACTGGAGAGCATCCTTGTCCCCTTCCCACCCCACTTCACTCGCTCATAGCAAGAAGCTCTCCCAGAGTGCCCACAGTCCAGCTCTTGCCCTCCACACACACTTCCACCATCTCCCACCAAAGGCAGGGAAACCTTTCCAGCAGGAACTGTTTCATTTTGTCCAAATTAGTATAGATGCTAGAGCCAACTCACTCAAAAAAATAAACAAACAAAAAGAAAAACCCACCCCACAACACAGCTATTTTAGGA
This sequence comes from Crypturellus undulatus, assembly GCA_013389825.1. Classification (NCBI taxonomy): domain Eukaryota; kingdom Metazoa; phylum Chordata; class Aves; order Tinamiformes; family Tinamidae; genus Crypturellus; species Crypturellus undulatus. Next base: position 15,335 of record VWPW01021549.1, on the reverse strand, counting down.
TGACAAGACCTTGGACACCACCTCCCTTTGCAGGTGGGAACGAGCAGCCATTGTGTGCAGAAGACATTCACACAAAACCTGCTGCTTTCAAGTCATCAATGCTTCCCTCCAAGGGACAGGCTAGAGTCATCCCCAGCTCTCCCTCCCAGACCTGTGCCATAAACAATCCCCCAGGAAGAAAGCAAGGACAGAAAGCACGGTTTCTGAAGCCAGGAGATTGCAGCCCTCACCCAGCTCCCTGTGGGCTTGGGTTGGTAGTGGTACACAACCAGAAAAAGCTCCAGCTGGCACATCAGGAGCCACAGAAAAAGTGATTATTAAGACATATTAGTCACATCTCACACATGCCCTTTGGAGGGGGAGTAGATTTGTTCGGCTATTCAAAACAGCATTCCCAGAAAGCACTGAAATCTAGTATGGGTCAGGCATTTATCCAAGCCCTGGGGGAAGTCCAGACCGTGAGGAAGCCAAGAAAAGCCTTCATCAGCACAGAGCAAGTCTTTACTTGTCTCTGATAACACCCCGCCTTGCAGAGCTCTGCTCAAGCAGCACTCAGCAGCAGCTTCCATTCAGACCAAGAGAAGTCCAGAGCTGCCACCACTTCCACAGCTGCTGGACAGGGCAGCTCTGGAAAGCTGCACTGCTGGGAATAACACACGGTGCTACCACAGGGGCCCTGTGGCACGAGGCCAGGCCCTGGTGTCTGCCCCTGCCTGCTCCAGAGCCCACACGTTTGCTGTTCTTATATTTTGTCCACACACGTCCTCCTGTTTCTTGTTATATTTTTTTTTTTTCTTGACACATCCTCCTCTTTCTGCATTACTAGAGCTCTCCCCTCACCACCACAACTGGTCACATCTTCGAAGCAACCAGCACAGCCACTTTTGCTTAAGGACAGTCTTCCTCCTGCAAGATCCAAGCATCTCTGCCCCATGTCTCAGGATCCTCAGACTCCCCTACCAAGGGTTAACACCTTCCCTGGTCTAAAACTCGTTCCCAGGAACACGGCACTTTCCTTAATCAAGCATTATCATTTTCCCTTGCATGCAGTTCTTCCAACTCAGCCTGTTTATTTAGCAGACTTACTGCAGCACGGTACTAGCGTCTCATTACAGGACATTTGCAAGTTATTCCACAAGCTTTTTTAAAGCTCTTTACTTCAGAAGCCTTTGGCTAGATCAAACAAAAGCCCCTACAGTGCCGAGCTTTTCTTTCTCCCAATCCCAGGGATCTCCTAAATATTTAAACACAGCCAGCACTACCATATTCTCCTCCTTGCCCAAGGAGTAATGCGATACTCTTCTTCATCCACTACCATCCACCTCCCTTCAGCTAAAACATCTCTGTATCACTTAGCTGAAGCCTCCAAGCTCGGAGAGCCTGGAAGAGCCCCTAACTGTTGCTTCAGGACTCAGCTCTTCCCCTTCGGACTGCATCCTTGAGACATAATTGATTCAAAAGAGTAACTTTTAATGATTAACTGAACACACTACTAAAACTAAGTCAATTAAGTAATCAATAATCTAATTAACCAACTATTAATTTATAATTACAATCATTTTCCACACAATTATAAAACTGAATCTTATGAATCACACACTACCACCCCTGAATTACAGATATATCACCCTTCCCTCCAGCACCACTCAACATTAGGGTACAAGCCTTTGCAATCTTTGCAAAGTCTTTTGTCCACCCCGCTTTTCTCCTCGAGCACCACTTTGCTTTACCACCCCACGCTAAGTCTGGCGCACCTAGACCTGATTAAAAACCCAGGTTTTCCAGGGAGCATCTCTCCAGCATCCCAGTGGGTTTGGGACCACCGGTCAGCTTTGCTGCCACCCACAATGCGAGCACCAGCCAATTTTACCCTCCTTTTTTCCTCACCTTACTCTTCATTTCCTGACCCTCTCTCTTGCTGGGCTTGCACCTCCCTTCCTCTGTCCAGTCTCCTCCCAGCTGAACTACCCACCCCTAATTATTTTCTCCTGTTGGTCTCAGTTTTGCCTCATTCATACCTAAGCTTAGCGTTTCTGATATCACTACCTAGGCAACCTCAGCCCTACACGGCATTGCTGATAAGGGACAGGTGGCCTTGCAAGTTTCTGCCTTTAAAATAGGCTTTAGACTCCCATATAGTTATCAAGCTCCTATTGGTTATAAATTGTTTTCTTTACACACACTAAGACAAATTATTCCACTTTAACCTTGATTTGTCTGCCCAGTTCTGATTAACACACTTTCCCACCTTACACGCAGATAGCTCACATGCTGGAGCAGCCTGTTTTGGACACAGCTTTTGCACTTTCACAGCATCCTGCTCTCTCAGCTGCTTGATTACAAGTCTTTGCCCTTGAAGCATAGAGGAAACTAGGAGATTATCCCAAGCAAAGGCCTTAACTGATTAGGCACCCTGGTGCTCCAGGTGGACTTCTCGCTCAGTGAGTTTCCTCCAACTATTGATGCACACTAACATCCAATGACAATCCAAGACCATTTGCATTTTAATTACTAATTTTAGACCGTCCTCATGTCACTCCACTACTGCAATTGCTTAAGATAGCATTAGCATTATTTTAGTGCTATAACTGGTAAAACATTGCAGACTAAACAGGTCTTTGCCCATAACTTCAAAACTAGCAACAGACATTTGCACAGTAAATAGGTACTCACTTTTGGAATAAAAACTGCCAAGGCAATATCCTTACTTAGATCACAAAGGACTAGAAGACACAATCCAGACTTTGCTGCCCCTTCTCACAGATTGATGGACCTTAACAAGGCAGATATGCTTAAAAATATATATATAGACTACTACCTCACTTCTTACAAGAGCATTTCATTAGTAACCAGGGCTTTAAAACCTGTCTAAACACGTCCAGGTAACTAAGGAAAACGGATCGGGGAGCTCATGGCTTCATTGTGTTGCATATTCAGTGAACTTTAAACAAACCTGGTCAACTAGGGGCAAAGCCACTAAGCTGATGCAAGACACAAACACTTTTAACTACTGAAGCACCTCACTAAAACAGCCCTTGGGCACCGATCCTGAGGCACAGGCAGGGCATGGGCAAAGGGGACTGAAGCCAATACAATCACATCAGCCCCACAGCAGCAAAAACACACAAAAACCCTCACCTAAAATTCAGGGTCTTCCCTAAAGCAGAGAAACTCTTTAAAACCCTGCTAGTAGCTATCAAAGGAAAATTATACCATTTAAAGCATGTAGAAAAGAGAGCAGAACCCACCCCTAACTACTCTAGAGACAAAATCCTGCACGTGATTCCCAAGCCCCTTCGCTGATTTGTACTTGGAGGAGCCGTGGGAATGCTCCACCGAGGGTATTGCAGGCACCTGTGCTGCCAGGGGCGCTTCCACAGGTATAAATCCCAGTCCGGGCTCATAAAGAGCCTGGCAGGTCCCTGGGTGACCCCTAGGAGCAACTGGTGCTGCAGAAGGCACCCCCTTAAGGACAGCTAGGGCCATGTGATTTTTCAGGTGATCCTACTGGTCACTCTTTATTTATAAAATGTCTTGACTACAATTAATTATGGGGCTTTTGCACATTTATGACAGTGGCCTGTTTAGGCACTTTTGCATTATTCTAAATGGCTCCAACGTGCTAATAAGCCCTGGTACTTATTTAAGCTGTCAGTTAGGCTTCTTGCTTTCCTGCGTGGAGGTTTGGTCAGTGACCTGTTTGCTCTGGGGGTTGATGTCGGTTCGTAGGCAGAAACTGGAGTGGTGCTTGCGGCTGCTGCTGTAAGATAAAGTACCTTAAAGAAAGCATAACTAACATGGCTTCTTATCCCCTTAAACACGGGGGACACCGTAGCGCAACGCGGCTCTCCACAGGGGCTCGCGGCCGCGCCGCATTTTCCCAGTTACAAGGAATTCTAACGGGGAGGGGGGAAACGGGCTCGTTGCCATGGCGACTGGAGGCCCGGCGCCCTGCGAGTCATAGAGTACCAGCTCTCCCCCGGCTAGAAGGGCCATGGGGAGCCCTTCCGCCCCGCCCCGCGGAGGGGGCCGCTAGCGCGGCTCCCAGCGGGCTGCCCTCGCACAAGATGGCTGCCGGCGGGAGCGGCTTCCCTTGCCACGACCCAAGATGGCCCCTGCCCGGGGCGGGGCTGGCGCGGTCGGCGCGCATGCGCAGTGTGGCGGCGGCACGGCGGGGGCAGCGCCGGTAACGGAGGCAGGTAGGAGGTGCCGGGGGGGCGGTGGCAGCGGGTGCCGGTGCCGCTCCGGTTCCGTCTCGTGCGAGGCCCTGGCTGCAGTGGTGCCTCCCGTTGGGGTGTCCCTGTCCCTGCAGAGAGACAGGCGGGGCATGACCCCCCCAGCCCCTCAGTGGTCCAGCCCGGGGGTCCGGGCTCCCCGCGTTAATTCGGGCCGTACCACTTGGCCGCGGGGGGGGAGGGTCCTTCCCTGCCATGGCGGCAGAATGCCGGCAGTGTCTGGGTCGGGGGACCCTCCAGCCGCCCCTCGCCGCAGGCCCCATTCCCTGCGGAGATGGAGATGGGAGGGAGAGCTGGCCCGGGCCTTCCCTCTGCCAGGGGGTGTGGGCAGCCCTTCTTCCCTGGGCAGGGAGGCCACCGGTGGCCACGCTGTCCCCATGCCGTGGCAGAATCCCAAATCGTCCCAGTCCCGGTGCTACGGGAAAGCCTCATCTCGGTGGCATCGCCCCTGCCCTCCATCACCCCGGCAGCATTACCCCTGCCCATGCCCTCCATCATCCCGGCGCTGCTGGTGCCCTCCCCACATCCAAGTGGCCGGACTGCGGTACCAAGGCGGTGGCACCGCGGTCTTTCTGAGTGCCCAAAGATACCCAGGGGCATCGCCCCCTTCGCACCCTCCTTCCTTGCGGACACCACGGCCCACGTGCACCCGGGCTAAGCGGCAGCGTGATGGAGGGTGGCGTTTCTCACACCTCAGCACCGTGGGGGTCTCCGGCGGCCTCTGTGCGGGGGGTGCTGGTCAGGGGGAGAGGCCCGGCCTTGGGGGTCTGGGCACGGGAAGGGTCTCCCTGAAATGAGGCCCCTGGAGAGACACAATCCAGACGCTGCAGTGGAAAATCCCAGTAGCTCCCGCCCGGCCTCAGCGTTCCTGAGCACTTCCCACTTGTGGTGCGCTTGGAAATGCGATTTAACAAGAGTGGTGGCTGTTGGTGCAGTAACTCCTTTTAGCTTCGGTGATTCAGCTCCTGTGGGTTGTTTTTGATAATGGTTTCATATTTACTTCCAAATGTGCCATTTGATGCCAGCGTTACTTGGTGACAGTGGAAGTCCACTACCAGATTGACATCTACGCTGATGCAGCTTCTTTGGGACCCACTTCTTAATCCACCTAACACATTTTCCGTGTATTGCAAAGCAAAGAATTGTTCAGAAAAGGGATGCCCTGTGCTGCCAAGTTCAGTGTCTTGCCGGATTCCAAGACTGGGAGATCTACCCCATAGCTACCATTATCAACAAGCCTTGTAATCCCATCAGAGATGGGATCTGATTCAACAAGATTGCTCTCTGTGAACACAGGAAAAGGCTCCACAGAAAATAGCAGCGATTTCTAAATGCTAATTATTGTCTGCGTAGCTTTTCTATTTACATGTGTGCTCCAGTGCACTTTGAGGGAGTGACAGAAGCATCCGATGGCAGCACATGACTGCTGGGAATGAGAAGGGTGTTGCCTAGTTTCTCGTGATACTGAGGTATTTATGACTGTGGAATTGGTAAATACAACTGAGAAACAGCCTCCAAGCTTTTCCAAAGCTACATTTCCTTGCCTGATGTAGCTGTTAGTGGGTTATTGAGGCCCTTATTGCTGTGCTTTTCAGACACTAGGCTGGTGGAATCTGCTGTCCGTGAATTCTATAATGTTTCATTTGGGATTATGTTTGATGTTTCATCAACATTGTCTGCTGTCAAGTGTATTCTTTAAGGGAATGTTGAGTTGCATTCGTGAGATTTTGAGACTCCCTTTCTGGGTTGAAGTGAAGGTCTTTTGAATCACAGGCAGTGAAGAAGTTTTATGCAGGGATTTCCATTCTTTCTGAACAGAACCTCTCAGAATCCGAGTAGCATCATGGGGTGAGGACCTGCAAAGGTTTTGGTGTTGTCAGGTTTCCTAGGGTATCCCATGCGGGAGAGAAGAAGCATACAGAGCCTGTGCCTTACTCCTAAAATGGGCTCGTTGCTGAGCGATGCACTGACCAGGTGAGTGTGTCCATGGCTGTGTCCCCTCTGCATCCATGGCTGTGTGTCCTCTGACTGATGGTGTCCGGAGGGACAGTGGTCATGTCTGAGATTGGAATTAGGATCTCTGGCCTCACCCCTGAGACAGTGGGTTTGTGGATGCGCCTGGTTTTTAGCCATGTATTCACCTGTAAAGAGAGGATTTGAATGTATTGATAGTTTTTTTTAAGCACTACTTGGCTGGTGTAACTGCAGAGAAAGAATGACTGAGCTCTAACTGTTCTGGGGTGACTTCTATTTTTGTGAAAGCTCAGGAATAAAACTGATCTTGTTGCATGCAGGCTGGTTCTTACTGGAATAAGGCAGCTTTTATTGAGAGTGGCTTTCCCACCAGGCTGGAACGCTTCTCGGAGCAGCAGCTCCAGCTGCGTTTCGGGGAACAGCTCTGCAGCCCTGTCCTGTCTGGGCACAAGGAATGTCTAGAAACATCGTCCCCTCTCAGGCAGCTTGTCCTGCTGGTGGATTCATTGTGCTGTGAGCACAGCCGCATGGAGCTCGTGTATTTGTCTGATCCTCTCCGTGAGCCAATAATCCTCCCAAAATGCAGAATATGCAGCAGAGGCCCTCTAGTGACTGCTGGAGCCAGCTTAGATGTCTCCTGGAGTCTTATTTGGGATATTCCAGGCTGCATTACCCACCTGGAGAGGAATGAGCTGGAGAGTCATCCTTGTGCAGCGGTCAGCTCTGCAGATGACTGTTTCAGGTCCCTGAGGGACAACTTCACCGTGCAGGAATTATCTGGCCCTGCTTGAAAGACTGAGCAGGGTCAGGATTCCTGCACAGGGCCCTGTTGCCAAGTCAGTGCAAGAGGCTCCAGCCTCCCGCAGCTGCAGGGACCGTGGGATTCAGGCGCTGGTGAATCCAGCTGTGCACTGGCCAGGGAGCTGGGACAGCCACAGGAGCCCTTGCGTGCCGGGTATTCCCAGCTGCCGTCTGGCAGCTCTCGAACAAAGGCAGCGCCTTCCTGGTAGCCAGCGTTCCAGCCGCCTTCTCGGGAAGATAAGATCTGCAGACGTCACTGGCAGGAGCAAAGCCAGATGTCAAATGCAGATGTGGGAGTTTCTGCAGCAAAGGCTAGTTGCTTTCTAATTTACGAGCTTGCCTCTTGATGACTGCTTTAGAAGTTCAGGGTAACGAGTGATAGCTATTCCCTCTTGGAGTTCTTTCTCCCTTATTTCTTAACGCTTAATGTTGAAAAGTTCTGACATACGCTGTGAGTAATGCTCTATCCAAAGGAAAAGGTTATGAAAATACCAGTATGTCAGACTCCAGCAACTCAGGGCTTTGGCTGTAGAAGCAGAATCTACTTTTTTTTTTTTTTTTTTTTTTAGCGGACAGCTATAATTTGATTCTTTTCATCTGCCCATTTGCAGATGGGGAGATGATGTAACACCGTCCCAGCAAACGCAGCGGTCGGAGGCTGCAGCTGGCTCGAGGGGCCGTGCGGCGGTGACGGGCAGGGGGCTGTGCCCTGTTGGAGCTGCGGCACAAGAGCAGCACACGGGTGTCTGGGAAGCTCGGCGGGTTTGTGCTCCGTGCGCTTGGCGAGGCACCGCTCGCGTGGGTACCTGTGTGCGCCGCTTCCTGCCGAGCCCGCGGCGGGCTCGCCTCCCCACCAGGCTCAGGGACACGCGAGCCCGAGAAAAACACACTGCGCTGGAGGCCTTGACACTGTGTGTCACCTACCGGGGACGCCTGTCCCTTCCCGGTCAACTCCGGGCCTGGAGTGAGTCAAGGGAGGAAGTCTGCTGCATGAGCTGGGAATGTGGGTCGGGAATGTGGGCCTGGAGCTGCCCTGCATCCTCCTGTGTGCAACCACATCACCTGTCTAAAATAACCTCCACCTGCCAAGCCAGCTCCAGCAGGGTGGGTTTATAAGATGTGCTGGTCACGCCGGACAACCTCACCCCCTGCACCCTCTCTTCTCCTTAACCATTCCCAGGTCCTGCCCTTCCTCTCACTTGGGGTGGGCGGCTCAGCGTGCTGCTTAGGCAGCTGAAAACACCTGTGAGGGCCCCCCTTCTCGCAGCTCGTCACAGGCGTGCGGTGAGCTGCTCTGCTCCTCTGCTTGTGCCTGTGTGAGAAGTGTCCTCACGGGTCTGCTGGCGGCTCCGCTGGTAACTCCGTGTCCTGCCTCGCCACGGCAGCAGGAGATGCTCTATAGAGGGGGAGTGCGTGAGCCTGGGCGCTGCTTGGGCACTTTGTGCTCATCCCTCCCAGCAGCCCTAGTCCCTGGATTAGGGATGTTAGAGGTGATTTCCCAGCCTGGGTCCCTTCAGTAACTCTCTGAGGACCTCTTGCCCATGAATTTCTCTAGTCCTTTGAACCCACCACCCACATTTGCAACCTCCTTCAGTAGCAAATTTCAGGTGTTTGCTACCTGCCAGGTAAAGAATTATATATTTGTTTTTGTCTATGTTAATTCTATGTTGATTTCTATATTAAATTCCAAGTTGCACTGAGTAACTTGTTCCTAGTTGTTTTGTGTTGGTGCTTGGTGAGTAACAGTCCCACGTTCCACCTCATCTCCTGTGCCTGGGGCCTGGTAAACCTCGATCACATCCCCCTTCAGCCCTTCCTGTCGGCCTGCGGAGGCCCAGCTGGTCAGTCCTTCAACACGCAGCTGCCTCAGGCCCTTGGTCGTTCTGGTTGCCCTTCTTTGATCTTCCCTCATCTCTGTGTCTCAACAAGTTTGTCTGGGGGTTAGACATATACATAGTGGCGAAAATCAGAATATGCTGGGGTTTCATATGGTGCCAAATGACAGCGTTTGCTCTGCTCCTCATCCTGCTCATGAGGGCACCCAACACTCTGATGGCTTCATCTGCCCTCAGACCAATCCTCAGCTCGGCAGGAGACACGGGACTCATCAGTGGGTTGGATGGCTCAGCTCTCCATTGCCTTCCAAACCTTTATCTCTCTTCTTTTCCAAGCCTCTATCTTAACACATTACAAATCTTTGATTTCTTTTCAGTTCATGACCGTAGTAAATGCAATTTCCTCTGGAAGCTCGTCAGCATGTCTGTCTTTAATTACACCTATAAATGCTCATTGTCTAGCTGAATTCCCCTCCAAGCCCTGTCTTCCTTTCATCTGCACCACGTTTTGGCGTGGTGGGGATGCAGAGCAGTGGCTCAGCTCCACAAGGGCTCTGCGCTTGGATCTCGCTGGGCTCTGAGTCGATGCGCAGTTGCAATCTGGTGATGTCATTTATTGGAACAAGCGCTGTTCCTGCTCCTGCTGAACGAGCTGCGAGGAATTCCTCGGGCTGGGCAGAACACATCGTTATTTTTGCTTTTCTGGTCTCGCCTAGAAGCGGTCAGACTCACAGATTCTGGGAAATGCTGAATGGGACTGGAATTTCATCAAGTTTTACAGCCGACCGTTTATTCTTCCCCTTGATCTGCTTCCTGTGCTGGGGCTTGCGGCAGCTGCTGTCGCAAGCGCCGGGAGGCTGCGTCCGGGCCCGCTTCCTGCCCCGACGCGCTCTTCCCGCTGGGAAGCTGTCCTGGAGCGCGCTGGAGCTGGGGGCCGTGCGCTCCAGAGCGCTGAGACCGAGCAGTTTTCAATCACTTTCCCGCTTTTGATGCGATCCTGCAGTTACGAAACCAGCACCTTGTGGCTTCTTAGCAACTTCAGCCCGGCTTGCATGGATGCGAGAACCCTTCAAATCTCACCAGATACAGAGGCTGCAGCACAGAGGTGCCTTAGGTTTTGCTTCTGGTCTGTAGCATCCTGGGCCTCAGTGCGGAAAGCAGGAGCAGGTATCATGGGAGGAAGATGTGGGACTTCCTGACCTTCAGCTCTATGTCAGCGCTGGTGTGAGGAGCCTCCTATCCCTCCCCTTCCACCCGCTCTCCTCAGTGTGCAGAGACCTGCTCCAGTGTGGGGCTGCTGTTTCCACGTTTTTTCCCCATATAATTTGCTCTCCGGCAAAAGCATCTTTATTTCAGACAGCAGTCCTAAAATTCAGGCTGCCCAAAGACAAGCTGGACGGCTGCTAGGTGCCCTTTGGCTGCCTTTGTCACACGACGCACGGTGTCTGCCGCAGAGCTTGGGCCCTGCCACAAAGCAGCGATGCTGCTTGCTGTAAATAACTGCTGTCTGCTGCTGTGACGGCTCGGGGAAAGCAGGGTGCACGTGGGGATTACATCACAGCCGTTGTCATTTCTGTTTGGCTAAAAATTTATACCGATACCTAAAGATGTCAGTGTCTGGTTCTGCTTTCTAAAAACTGCACTTTTTTTTATTTGTTTGCACCTATAACTTGCTTCCTCCTGTGACCTTGGCTTTAAAAAGATGGAAGAGGCTACCTGGCTGTTTGCCTCAGAAAGACATAAAAGCATAAAGGACTGGGCAGCCTGCTCGTGAGGAGACAGCTGTGCTCCCGAGAGCCTGCAGCCCGACTTCTGCTTAAGGAAAGGGTTTCTGTCAGCAGACAGCTACCAGCCTCGCTAGTGCCCTCCAGTTCACTTGTGAACAACCCCTAAAGCAGTATGAACCCTGATCTCTTACCAGTTATCAATTCATTTGGTCCAACTTTACTTAAGAAATGGAATCTGAGATCTTTGTTTCCTTCCTGCAGGAGCGGCAATGGCCTGGCCCCAGCAAGGACCTCGCAGGAGTTGGGGGAAGACATCCCATCTGCAATGGAGGTGACCAGGGGCACCGGACGCTGCCTGTGCCACTATGGGGCCACTGCCTTGCCTTGCTCGTCTGCCCACTGCCGTCGTCTACGGGTCCCTGTCGCTGTTTGTTTCCATTCTGCACAACGTGTTCCTGCTGTACTACGTGGACACCTTTGTCTCTGTTTACAAGATTGATAAACTGTCCTTCTGGGTAGGAGAGGTTAGTCTATGGAAAATTCTGAAGCAAGACTGCTCCTTGCTAGAGGTGGAAAGACTGGTTTGTAATTAGCTGTATTTCCTCCTTGGGGAAGGAATGAAGGAGTCTTCAGAGTGCTAACCTGGGCGCCGTCTTTTTCCTCACATCAACAGAGAACAAGCAGAGAGAGAAATCCCAGAAACTTTGTTCTAAAGACATCCTTTCCTTGGAGGTTGTGGGGTGCAGGGCATTTCACAGACCTAGAAATCCACTGGCCTCACTGTTCAAGTCTGTCAGCCACAGCTGACCTTTATAGATAGGAGAGCTGCAGAGCAGCGATGGGCTGGGAGGGTGTGTGGAAAGGGCTCCTGCTGCTGCTCACTGTGCCAGCTGAGCACTGGTGGCTTCTGAAACAAGACTGGGTCTCTACAGGAGCTCACCGCAGTTTGCGTCACTGTTCTGTCTTCTTTCCTAGACCGTGTTTCTGATCTGGAACAGCCTCAATGACCCTCTCTTTGGCTGGCTGAGTGACCGAGTCTTCCTTAGCACGCAGCAGTAAGTTAAGTTCCATTTTCAGCAGAGGCAGAAAAGCTCTTCCCTCTCTGGGGGAGATAATGCGCAAGCAACAGCTTTGAAGTGGTGTAGGAATGTGCTGGAGCATGGGACTCATAATTACCACCTTTTCCTGGTGACTCAGGACTTCAGTGCTCTTCACATTTTATTTCAATACCTGTCTGTATAGAGGAAGTCACATATCTGCAGGGGTAAATGTGAGCCTAACTTCACAATTACATGAGTGGTTCTGAAATGACAATATAGCCATCTAAAATGTGAAGCCTCTGCTGCATGAGCCAGCCTCTTACCAGGGCATTGGATAATACATGCATGTGGTTTGGGAGACGAAGTAGGGAGAGAGGGCAGTACTTCCCATCTGGAATGCCTCAAATCACCTGTTCCCAGACTCTCTGATTCATGGGTCGCTGTTGGCCATTAGCGTTTCGCATGTTTTTCCTTCAAGCTTTTCATGAACCTTGTGGCAAGGCTCCTTGTGCTATTTAGTGCAGCGCAGGGGTCACTTTCTGAGTGCTGCATTGAAGCAGACAATGCAAAACTGTCACAAGGAACTTTGTCCAGGAGAGAAAAATCACATTTCTTCATAAATTTTAATCTTCTTAAGCCCAGATTGTCTGCATATTAGATGAGAAGGTATCTGACATGGGTGCTTGTTACCTTAGCAAACACTGTGTTTGTAACTCTCATGAGGAGGGATATGCATGCGCCTGGGTCATATGCACTTTGTCCAGGGGTCTAGGAGTGGACTTTTTGTTTGTTTTCTTCTCTTGCAGGCCAGGAGCAGAGATCTCCTCCCCAGAAGTAGTTCTGAAGAGACTCAGGGCGCTAAGCCACAATGGGCCCCTCTTTGCCGTGTCCTTCTTGGCATTCTGGGTTGCCTGGGCTCATCCTGGCGTGCAGTTCCTTCTCTGCCTTTGCCTCTACGACAGCTTCCTCACCATGGTGGACCTCCATCACAATGCCCTGCTTGCCGACCTGGCTGTTTCAGCAAAGGACAGGACTAGCCTCAACTTCTACTGTGCCCTTTTCAGTGCCATAGGCTCACTCTCTGTCTTCATGTCCTATGCAGTCTGGAACAAAGAAGACTTCTTTTCCTTTCGCATATTTTGCGTGGTGCTGGCCCTGTGCTCCATAGTTGGCTTTACCCTGTCAACACAGCTGCTCCGCCAGCGGTTTGAGGCTGGTGGAAAAGCGAAATGGGACCAGGAATCAACACTGAAGGAGTAAGTGTCACCAAGTCTGCAGGTGGGACAAATTCCTGGCATAGCTCTGTAGAGTCCCTATTTTGCTTTACAGCACACTGATGTGTGGTAAGATCCAGGACAAGGCAAAGTTTTGTTAATCATCTATGGTTCTTGTCTGTTGATACAGTTTTCAGAATCCCTTCTGCCACACTGTCTCCTAAGGCCCTCTGAAAATAGGACAAAACTATCTCATGACACCTCTGGTCCAAACGGGAGGCAGAGCCCTGACCTGCTGTATGGCCCAACCAGTGTTTGGAACAAGAAATATTAATAACTAGAGCACCTAGGCCTGTGAGTGACAAAATGTCAGAAGAACCTTATGAAAATATTCCTGCTTGAGCATGAGGCCACCTTGCTGCCCATTTCCTATGGAGTAGGACAAGCGAATGTCTCTTGCCCCTTTGCTCGCTTTAGCTGCCTGGTAGTGGCTGGGCTGTTGGCGGGCCATGATGCAGCTGATTCCTCTGTTCAGCTCCCTGGCTCTCCCCTCGGGCTGCCTCTGGCATGTAGTAGAAGCTGCCAGTGTTATGCTATACTAACCAGCAGGTCCTGCTGAGGTCTGCCAGGCGGGCTAACTGCAGCGTCTGGAGTAGAAGCATGTGGGGTAGAATGGCTGGTGAGAGAAGAATGCTTATGTGGACAAAGGTCCCAGTTTCACATTGAGAGAGTAAGTGCTCTCTGGGAGATGACTAGCCTGTCCTTGCTAGCAATAAGCACATGTTGTTGCAGACTCTGCTGTTCTGCTTTGGTGCAGGAAAAGCAAAGGTTGGGGTGAGAGCTGAGGAGGGAGAGATCTGCATCGGAACATGGTGGGCTGGGGACTCTCCCCTGCTTGCATGGAGGACTCACAGGTAGCTTTTCTTCTCCGTTTAGGCTGTACATTGAGAAACACTCAGTCCCGCAGGAGCAGAGGATCACCCTGGCAGAGTATCTCCAGCAGCTCTCCCGGCATCGCAACTTCCTCTGGTTTGTCTGCATGAACCTAGTGCAGGTAGGTGTAGCAGCGACGCGCTCCGATTCCGAGTGTGAGCCACTGGCTGCGGCTGCCTGGGATGGGGATCCAGCAGGTGCCAGTTCCCCGGGAAGGCAGCAGGGTGTCAGCACCCGCTTGCTTTCGATGCCTCCTGCACGTGCCTGGCTGAGCCAGCAGCTGGTAGCTGCTGTTGCTGCCTGTGGCCTGAGCAGGCTGTGGGCAGCTCCCTGCTGTGCCCACAGCTCTGGCCAGGTGACAGCGTGGGGTGCAGAAACACATGGAGAGATCCTTGGGTCAGCTCTGGACGCTCATCTGTATCTTTGTATTTGAGGGTCATCCTCCTCCTACCCTGCGTGGTGCCCCGCAGCGCTGTGTGCCGGGCAGGTCCCGCACGGCGCCGGCAGCGAAGGCTCCCTGGGGCAGCAGCACTGACCCTGCACACACAGCAGGCGGCTGCTGGGGTTGCAGCTTTGTGGTCTCCAAGTGTGCAGTGTCGTAACCTGCACAGCCAAGCACCCCTCTTGCCGAAGTACTCCAGTCCCATCCTGTGCGATCCCTTGGCACGGGGCACCGAAGGGAGCACAACAGTTGACTTTTCCTATTTTCTTCTTATTGCTCCTCCTGCTGATCAGGTCCTCTGCATGCTGCTTTTGCAGGTTTTTCACTGCCACTTTAACAGCAACTTCTTCCCCCTGTTTCTGGAGCACCTGCTGTCAGACCAGATCTCTGTCTCTACTGGATCCTTCCTGCTAGGTGAGTCTTGGATGGGGCTGGAGGGAGCAGCCAGGTTAGGATCCTGCCTGACTCTGGATTCTCCCCTCACTAATTCGAGTTGGGAAGATGTGCTCCCAGGTCTCTGCGCGGTGAGATTTCCCCACAAATACACTCACCCCACCTGCTTCCTGGAACCTCCTGTGTCTCCAACCTTGCTTCCTTTCTGCACACAAGAAAAATAACTTGGAGCCTTTTCTGATGGTGAAGAGCACAGTGTTGGGCTCTGGTCTAGACTCCACAGCTCCATACAGATTTTGCTCCAAGTGCAATCGTAGTGCATGAAATACAGTTCCAGGACAGGAATTGGGTGCAGCTGGAGAAGTAGCCCTTAATTTAATCTCTCTGTAACACGGTGACCATTTCCTCCCCCACAGCTCCAGATCTGTGGGCCCTGCTCCTAGCAGGCTCCTAGCAGGCTACAGTTACCTGGAACAGTTCTGTGCAGGCCAGGTCTGGTTGTGCTGTCCCACCCCTCTCATTTTTGCTCTAGGACTAAGTCCCAGCCCCTGTGTGACACTAGGTAGGTCTGTTCTTTCCTCCTGCCCATGAGGCTGGTGGAAGAAGGCCTCCCTGTGCAGAAAGAGTGTGCGCTCTGCTGCAAACCGAGCAGATCTGCTGCAGCTCTTACCTCTTACCGTGTGTGGGGGGTTGTTCCGTTCTCCTGCACCCCTGCAGAGTTCAGCCTCATCCTGTCTCTCT
>VWPW01021548.1:0-276705 GCA_013389825.1 Crypturellus undulatus | reverse complement strand
CCGCGGAGGGAGGGCGCTCCGGAGGGCAGCCTTGGGATACTTCAGACGGAGGAACACGGCCGCAGTGCAGGCCGTGAGGCGGCTTTGTTTGTTTAAACTTACAAGCGAGTCACACAAATGGAGAGCCGGGCTCCTGTTTTCTCCTCGCAGTGAGTTGCCGGGTGGTTAATGCTTCTTGGGCCTCTACCAACTTCTCTGCACTTCAGTAAGAAACTTTTCTCTGCCTTCAGTGGGAGCNAGGGCGCTCCGGAGGGAAGCCTTGGGATACTTCAGACGGAGGAACACGGCCGCAGTGCAGGCCGTGAGGCGGCTTTGTTTGTTTAAACTTACAAGCGAGTCACACAAATGGAGAAGCGGGCTCCTGTTTTCACCTCGCAGTGAGTTGCCGGGTGGTTAATGCTTCTTGGGCCTCTACCAACTTCACTTCAGTAAGAAACTTTTCCCTGCCTTTAGTGGGAGCTGAGTCTGCTCGTTTATGATGGTCTATGCAGGGAATAACAAACGTGCTCTGGGGCCAATTAATCCATTTGATCTATTTTTTATTCTTATCAGCCTCTCTTGCGATATCGGTGTCACATTAGCCAGGATGAAAGGCGGCTCAGGCACTGCTGCGTTTTAATTCCTGCTGATTTGCCGTGACTTAGAAGAAACAAAAACAAATGCTGGGTTTGACTGCACTGCAAATACAGGATTGCTCTACTTACCACGGGGAAGGTGGCAGGGACTTTCAATACCATTTTCACAACTGCTTTCTTCATCCCAGTATATGGTATACAAAAGAATAAAAATAATATTAAAATACCCCAGAAAAATAAGGACAAAAAGCACAGATACTCCTACAGCAGTCATGCGTTACCACTTAAGCCCTTGTATTTGCAGCAGTCCACCAAAATCATCTTTTTGGAACAGGAAAAATCAGAAATCATCTTTTTTGCTCCATCTTTGCAGCACTTTTCTCTACGAGTATAGTACAGCTTTTTGCTTGGCCTAGCCTTAGTTAAAGCCTCTTGTTAGGGAGAAATGATGCCAGTACACAAGGATACCTCATGATTCCCGATGATACCACAAGATGCCTGGGAATGCATTAGTCTGAACGTGGCAGAGGTCGGCTTTCTGCATCAAGTATTGCTTGGAGCAATTTTGTGGCTTCTCAGACTCAAGTTTCTTAAGGAAATGCAACATACCAAACCTTGGTATTCGGGCCAAGAGAACTTGTTTTTTATAGGGTATCTACTCAGTTTTGCATCAAAATGGGAAAAGTCTCTGCAGAAATCCAGAGCTGAGTGAATTCAGTGCGAATTTTAGCTTTCACCCCGGATACACAGCTTGTGCTGTGGGTGCCTATGCACCAGCTAGGAGGCCGCGCTCTGATGGCATAGGCCACGCTGCCCACATTTAAATTCAGGGCACATCTAAAGGGAAGCTTTCTCTTCCACAACACATGGAATCAGTGACCTGGCAACAGGCTGTGTTCAGCAGCGCTGCCTCCCCGAGAAAGACTACGTTGTCTTATTACATGATCAAAGTCAGGGAAAATAAGAAGCAGATGCACCTTTTCTCCGAATTGGCAGTAAGCCTTTCCGAATGTATCGAGTATTATTCTTATCTTCTGTTTCTCCTATCAGCCCCTTTAAGTTCCAAGAAACTGGATACTGCAAGTAATAAGCTTGGCTGTGGTTGGCTGTGTTCAAAAAAATCTCTCACCCTGGACAGGGAGATGATTCTTGTGGAAATGTGAGTTATTTGCGCGCAATATGTCTGTAATGCGTTCTTTCAATATGACATGCGTGTTTATGTACAGATATTTAATATCCAGAGAAATAAACTGGATATGCCATAAGCTTTAGACTCACATATGCACATGTATGTAGACGAATAGGAGAAAGGAGCCCTAAGTGATTTGAATAACAGATGGCACTGATCTAAATGGGATCAAAGGAAGATACAAAGAAAGCTGTATTGAAAGACTGTGTCATGAATCGAATATTGAAAGACTCATGAATTGATAAGAAAAATATATTACAGATAATTGAGGCTTTTAAATTTGATTTCAGAGAAATACATATCATATATCTCAATGCCATTTCCATCCCAAGTTTATTGGTATCAAACTGCATTTTGTAGAGAAGCAGTGGCATCAGCTCGAATGCCATGGCGCAGCTAACATATTAAGAGTTAAGCGTTAGTAGCAGGATCGTCTGAATTTGGGATTAAAGATAAACTCAGCTTCAACGGGAGTACGTCATCCTAATTGCATTTTAAATTGGGTGAAATTATACTTTAATTATCAGTGGGAGCAGGATCATTAACTTCTCCCGAACAACTCTCCAGAAAAGAAATACAGAGAAATTGACCCTGCGTTGCCCATAAAAGCACGTCGAGAAAAACACCCTCCAGACAGCACCCTCACAGAGCGCAGGCCTTACACCAGCAACGCGAGGGGCATGAGCCCGTCCTGCACAAGGTGCCTTGTTAGGAAATGAGACCCCCGAGCTGCCATTCTGAGAGATCTGGACAGCATGGAGCGNTGCCTTGTTAGGAAATGAGACCCCCGAGGACACCAGTCTCGGGAGATACTGCGCGTGTTGCATTTGACACCAAACTGGGAGGAGTGGCCGACACTCCCGGGGGCTGCGCTGCCATTCTGAGAGACCTGGACAGCATGGAGCTTGGGCAGAGAGGAACTTCATGAGGTTGAAGAAGGGCAAGGGCAGGGTCCTGCACCTGAGGGGAAAAAAAACCCAAGCACCAGGACAAATTAGGGGCTGACCTGCTGGAAAACAGCTCCGCAGAGAGGGATTTGGGAGTCCTGGTTGACAACAGGAGGAGCGTTGCCAGCAGGTCGAGGGAGGGGATCCTGCCCCTCTGCTCAGCTCTGGGGAGGCCGCACTGGAGTATTGGGGGCAGTTCTGGGCTCCCCAGGACAAGAAGGACATTGAGCTTCTAGAGAGGGTCCAGCCGAGAGCCACAAAGATGATGAAGGGACAGGAACACCCATCTTATGAGGAAAGACTAACTGAGCTGGGCCTGTTTAGCCTAGAGAAAAGAAGGCCGAGAGGAGATCTGATCAACATGTTCAAGTACCTGGTGGCTGATTGTTGGGAGGATTGGGCCAGGCTCTTCTCCTCCGTGGTGGCCGGTGACAGGACAATGGGTATAAGTTGAAAGAGAAAGTTTCAGCTCCATGTGAGGAAGAACTTCTTTCCTGTGAGGGTGACAGAGCCCTGGCACAGGCTGCCCAGAGAGGCTGTGGAGTCTCCTTCTCTGGAGATCTTCTACCTCAGCTGGATGCCACCCTGTGCCCCATGCTCTGGGTGTCCCTCCTGGAGCAGAGAGGTTGCACTGTATGATCTCTAGAGGTCCTTTCCAACCTCAACCATTCTGTGATGTTTCTTTTTTTCTTTTCCCCATTTTCATTTACTAAAAGAGTTAATCTGCTAAACTAATAACTCCCAGAGCACCCGCGGCCGGTGGCAGCAGCACAGACACCCGCGCGCTGAGGGGCAGGCGGCTGCTGCCGCCCGGCCCGTGGTCAGGTGGCCCCGGAGAGCCGGTGACACGGTAAAACACGTGAGGCACCATGGCAACGGCGAGCCTGGCAACGGGCTGCTGCGCCACGGGAGGGCATCTCCTACCCGAGCGTGCTTGCTCGCGCGGTCCCCTTGGCAATACTGCGTTTCTTCCTGCGGGATCTTCAGAGAGCCTCTTCTCCCCGCCGCGTGTCAGGCCAGGCTGGACACCGCTGCAGCGCTGGGCTCCACGCTGCCACGGGCCTGTCCCTGCCCGCCACGGCTCCCGCAACACGCAGGTGACCCCCTGGCCTGTCCCCATCCCCACGGAGGTGCCCTGCGAACCCCCCGTGCTCACCACTGTGCTGGGAGAACCATTACAGAACTATATATAATACGTACACATTAACAATGTTTGCAGCACTTGCTAAAAAGCAAGTGGTTCCCTAGAAAGTGTTAATTCACGTAAGAGAAGCTGTTCTTGCTCCTCTGTTATTTGCAGCTGAATACATTTTTGCACATGGCTAAAAGCAGCCCCTAAAATGCACAAAACATTTTAGAATGCTGCACCAAGTTAACTCGCTGCCTACTGGATTTCTTAGATAACAGCTGGTGTAAACTGTGGAGGGTCTGCCGAGTTGAACCCTGTGCATTTGTTTACCTCTGTGTAATGTTCACACCTTTGCCTGCCTTTCCTCCTCTGGCTCTTCGCTGCTGGCCCAGCTGAGAAGGCCAATTTGAGCTGGTTGTTGTGTAGGCCGTTGCACCCGCTTTTATTTACACACAGGTTAGCTGCAGGTGGCTCCAAAACACAAAAACATAAAGCATGTTGCAAAACAGAAATTGCAGTGAAGAAAAACATTGGGGGGGAGGGGGGGGGGAACACCCCTTGGAAACTAAAAATTTTGCACTTTGTAGCAAATTTAGACTGTAAGACCTTAAAGGCAGGAGCAACATGTGCAGAGCCTGTCACAGAGATGCCCTGGGTTTTTGCTTGTCACCAGACCTAGTCCTTATGTAGTTATAAGGACTCAGTTTAAGTAGTTTAAAAGTGAAATCTCATTACAGCAGTAGCTATACTTGATTTCCATTATCCTCTATAGAAGAAAGTTTTATGATTCTTTTAGATGTTACTAAGTTAAGGAAAAATTCTGGCTTGAGTTTGCTGCATTGGCAACTTGACATAGTCTTTTTTTTTTCTCTTTTAAGATTTCCCAAGCGCTTTTGTGTCTTTTGATAGTTCTCACAAATTAATCCCAGGAGATTTTAATGATGTGCCTTATCTTGAAGTGGAGCAGCCCATTTTACATTTCGTGTCTTGCTATAATCCAATAACATTATTACCCTATTCCCTTTTCAGCAGCACTTTTATAATATCCCTAACTTTTCTGAATCATCACAGACTTCTCATTCCCACTCTGGCTATTTTACAAAACTTGCTGTTGTAAAGGGTGAAATTCCTCAACCGACAAAACATTAGTCACAAAGCAACAGAGCACCATTTGCGTAGCTGAAAACAGTTGCTCTAAACTGTACTTCCAAGGCTTGGAGCAATTCTCTTCTGATGTAAACCCTGAACCACAAGATCTCTTAGAATGAACTGTAACCATGGCAAAAATCCAACCCTCGGTTACATTTTAGAGAAAGTGATTTAAATTTAGAGCAGTTCTTAACATTAAGATTAAAAAGCACATTTAAAACGTGCCAAGTGGAAAAAAGGACTAGCTAATCTGCTGCTGCCTACCAGCAACCTGAGCGCAAGTCCCAGGCCAGAGTGCCCAAGGATAGCGCAGCCTTCAGTTATCACGGTGGATCGCCAATTCTTACACTGCTTAACCACCGAGACCTTTAGGAAGATTTCCCAAGATTTAAGGCATCCTTTTAGGCAGAGACTTCCATTCCTCGGGAGCTAACGGTAACAGATGCGGTCACCCAGGATTTAGGTGAAACCCATGCGGCTGGAAATACACGTTCAGAGAGCGGTTTTGCTGAGGCCCTGTGCTGTGCGTGTGTGGCAAGCAAAGCGCTCGCAGGTAAAGCACTTGGCTGTCTGGGAGGCAATCTGCTCTAACAGGATGCCCGCTGAGCAATCAGAAACAACATTTACCAACCTCCCACCCCGAAGACATTGTTAGAGGCATAAAGCCGTTGTCAGAGAAAGGTAGGAGGTTAATAGGAGGAGAAAAAATGCCTTTTCAAAGGCAACCACAGGCTGAATATTGGTATTGGTAAGCAAAGCAGAGCTAGCGAGAGGAGAGAAGAAATGAACAGCGCTGGTCACCTTATTCCCATTGTACATCAGACATTAAGTAAGTGACACAACAGCCAAAGCCCCCTTGGTCCACAAAAAGAGAGATGAAGAGAACTAATATGTCAAACCGCAAGGGCCCATTGCAATTTTGGCTGAAATCATCAGCTTTGATGAGTGTTCAAACAGGCCCTCAGAAAGCAAATAACCTAAATTATCTTTTTATGGGATTATGCAACCATTTTGATGAAACAGATGATGATTAATTTAGGATTCAACATTCATTTCCCCAGTAGTCTTGTAAATATGTAAAGGTCGTGACATATAGTTTCAAATAAGGAAGAGCAATTATCATAAAGAAACCTCGGGCTTCTGAGCCGCCCGCTGCCCCAGGACTGCGAGGAGAACAGAGCTCCAAATGAACAGCACAGAATATGACAAAGAATACCTCTTGACTTATCTAAACACAGCAAGATTTGCAGCAGTCATAGGGAGTATCTGGCACGTGCACTTATCTGAATTACTATTCCCACCACCAGTGTTCCCAGAGTTACACAGATCATCTCCAAGCAGACTATGTGCTTACAAGATTAATCTGAATGCAAATGCTAACTAAAGTAGTTCTGTGTTTTTGCTTTGTTTTTCTTTTCAAGGGAGAAAAAAAAGAGAATGATGCACATTATTTATTTCAGAGCGCCAAGAATATGTTAACTTATTTATAATCCTGCAATATACCAAGAATTCAACCATGAACACAACCCCATTTTGCGCAGACACATCGTGAGCTGTTTGGACATGGACAGTTTATTACTGCTTAAACCAATGACACAGGCAAAGAAACGATGTGTGCTCCGAGCATTATCACTCCCTCAGAGACCAAGATCTTACAAGAAAGCTGAGACAAGCTGAGAACCGAGTCCAGATTTCCAAGAAACCTAATCAGTGCTGTTTCTATGCTCTCCTACATGCCTCGTAGCAGTGATAAAAAAAAACACAGATGTTTTAGATATGATGCAATAGCAAGAATTAGCAGAGCAGTATAGGGTGGGGGAAAAGATCTTTTGATTAGTGTTCTATAAACATTAATCAATGGCTAGTGATTAATACAATTCAGTATCAAGCCTGTCAGCAAAATTCTAACCATTGATAGTATCTCAAAGCTAAAATAATAGGAGTTATTCTTGAATAAGTGTTTGAATTTAAGTGTAGCTGCCTTGCAGACTAGTTCAGGAAAAGTGCGTAAGAGAAAGCCAAAGGGGAAACACAGAGATGTGACTTTGGCTTAGCATCTCAAAGTCACTGGGAATTCGATAACGGCAGCTCATCACTACAAAGCCAGAGCAATGGCAGCCCTGCTTCAAATAACTTCAGATCCAAGTGTCTGCTCATACACAGTGCTGATCTGCCTTGTTTTTTGCACTCACTTCCATTGGCTTGTAGATCCTCAGCTCTTTCTGGGATCAGTTCGTGAAAGATCACTTTCACAGGCAGAAATGGGAAAACGCATCGTGCGAAATCATGAAGCCCTTAGCAGGGAGCCTGTCTCTGTTTAAAAATCCAGAATTTTAAGTGCACATTAACAACAGGCACCTATCTTCAATAGGAGATATAAACAGATGCTAAGTCATGACTGTATCTGCACAGAGGCAGGCTGTATATTCTGTAAAGCAGGCCCTTCAGAGTCAAACCTCCCTGCCTCTTTCCTCTTTCTGTCACCATTAATTTGTGAAAATCTCCTCCTGCCTCATATTACTGATCTGAAAAATGGCTTCCCCAGAAAGCTGTTCTCCTCTAACCATTTTGTGGATATAGTCAAGCCTTTTACTTATATAATGAGAACCATGGCAGAAATGTTAGGAATAAAATCCTTCTGTGTTGGGCCTTCTACATCAGCTCTGCATTTTCATCTCTACCATGGGAAACTTCCTGCAGCAAATTTCTGCTTCTGAAACCTCTCTGCTTACGTTTCCAGCACCATGTTACCATCCAGCACCATCTTTCGCACCAGCGAAAGAACGAGCAAGGTTCAGCCCAGCCCCTTGACCTCTCTTTGCCTAATGTCACCAGCATCTACATTGGCCACTAGCACCATTGGCACCCTGGGCCTCAAGAGCAGCTTCTGCTGCAAGAGCAGCTTGCCTGAACCTTGTTCCCCTGGAGCAGGGAGGAGAAATGGAAAAATATCCACAGAAAGTGGATTCATGTGGATTCCACCCCACTAGATTTACCTGAGTCTCAATTCAAGAGTATTGCAACATGCAGCATTCCTGCTCATGCTCTATCAAGCATTTGGCAGAGGGCCATTTATTATGCACTAGAGGTGTTTTAATACCAAGCTGTTTATATAACTGAACAATTCCATATCCTATGTCTGTAATATGAAGAGAAACTTAAGAGTCAACACAAAAGGCACCACAACCTACAATGCCCACAAACTGTGAAACTCCAAATGTTACTACAATGACTCCATAGGGAAGTTTCTGGATCAACTCAGTATTTCCTATTTGTAGAGCATCTTAAAGGCGTGCCTTTAAGATTGCACTATCGCAAGGTCAGAGTTACACTAACAGAAAACTCAAAACTGGATCAGAGGTTACTGCTGTGGAAGGGCTTCATCAGAAAGAAACAACAAAATAAACCTATGTGGCGAATATTCAAAATCTGGAGAAAGAAAAATATACCGAATAAGGATCTGTAGAAATAGTTTTACAGTTGAGGCCCCTCAAAACTTTTATGGTCATTGAATAACTAGCAAATCCAGAGAGCCAAGTGACAGAGGTTGACTGATCCCTACCCAGCCCCTAGCAGAGCGCTCTGAAGGGAGCAACACGTCACATCACTAGCTGGTAGTAGAAGGCTGACTCCTGGCACGCTACTGTGGGGCCACAGTCTCTTCACTTTCCTTCCCAGAGTGTTTTGGGAGACACTCTTATCTCCAAANTTGAGGCCCCTCAAAACTTTTATGGTCACTGAATGACTAGCAAGTTCAGAGCGCCAAGTGACAAGAGGTTGACTGGGATGAAGCAAGCAGAGCTCAAGAGCTTTTAAATCTTGCAGGCCTCGCTGTTTCTCAGTGCCGCACCAGCCCGAGCAGCTTCTCTACCCACATCTGCCGCCAGACGAGGCTTGGCCTCGCCGGGTGGCCTCACCCTGGAGAAGCTGCAGGAAACGCTGCCTCGCGGGCGCTGTGCACAGCAGCCTGGGAGGGCTCGGCAGCCAGCTACACCCGCGGGAGCTCTTGCTCGTTCCTAATGAGGCTCTGGACTCTCACACACCTTTGCTTCTTCCTGAATCGCTCACACCAGAGCTGATGAATGGGACAGCACCCGAGATGCAGGTTATTCCTCCACAGAGAAAGGCCCAAGTAAGACCAGACTCTGGTCCAGCTTGTGTTGCCAAACACCTCCTGTTCAAATCCTTTCATGACAGACTCATATGCCTGTATCTTCTGGAAGAATTAACATCTGGGGTCTATTTTCTCATCATACTTTTTTTTTTTTAAAGCATATTGGATATGGGCGTATTTTCTGAGCTGTTAGAGAAAGAATTAAGCCTTTTTATGTGAAAACATAAGTGCTATGGAGGTGCTATATATGCATATACACATTCTTACTTAAAGATAATCCAAAAAAGCATCATGCTTAGGGCATGGCATATAGGTAAATCTTCATGGAGAACTAGACCTTTTGCTTCAATCACTGAAAAATGAAAACAGTTATATCTCATTTTAAAACAGTGGGTCAAATATTTTTCTTGAATATGTTGAATCATTTTTTCATCATTTTCTGAACCAAATAATTTCAAATTCATCAGTTTAACAGATGAAATACTAATTTTCTCTCTGCAATACCATTAAATCCCCAACCCCAGCTACACTTGCCCTGGCCTGGCTCTTGAAACCCGCTGCCATCCTTAAGGCGCCAGCCTGCCATGCTGCAGCAGGGACCGCTGGATAAACCACAGCTGAGAGCAGTTTGCGATGCTGCTTAGGAAACCTCTGGTCACCACATCCCAAGCACAACAAGGTCCACAAGCTCTTCCCTTCCATCTTAAGGAGGCAGCAGATAACTCCTACCCCAAACACTTCATCTGCAACCAGCACCTATTGCCCCTCAGGACCTGCTGCCAGAAGCGCAATTTATTCAGCCGTGGCCTAGGCTTAGAGGGGAGATGCTGCTGTTAGTTGTTTCACAGTTAATGTCTGCTACACACAGGTCAGTTCTGCTCCACTTCACCTGTGCTTGTGGAAAAAGAAAAGAAAAAGAAAAGAAAAAAACAATCTTAAATCATGCATGCAGCGGGCTGCAACTATTCATCTGTGTCAAATACCAGTTTGAGACAGCCAAAGCACCTGTCAAATCTTTCAAAAATTCATGTTTTAGATTCTGAATGATGCTTCCATAATGTGAGGTTTCACCCCAAAAGTACTTGCAAGGTTTGGTGACAAGAGAAGACACTGAAAGACGAAGTTCGCGAGAGAGAGAGGATGTGTGGGGTAGCACTCTAGATTTAACAGCTCTTTGAATTTGGGCCGTATTGCTTCCAACAGCTTAGCAACAGGAGGCTTTTCTGTATAGCTGATTTTTTTAAACATCTCTAAAAGCATAAAAAAACCAATAGCTTGATTTTTGCTGGAAGAGAGAGAGTTGTGTACTCTAATAAAGTGTGTTAGCCTCAGTGGAAGATTCGCCTCTCTCTCGCAGTTACAGGCAGCCACAGCCCACCTCTAATGGTAACATTTCTATGGTCTGAAGAAAGGCTATTAAAAAGATACTGCCTTACAGTGCTATAAAAATGAGTTAAAAGCCATTTTGCAGCTAGGTACTTTATGTGTACAACCACTCAGAAAGAAATCTGTCATCTCTGTTATAAATTTGAGAGAGGGAAATATGTACAACGCATCTTTTAAGTAGAAAATGAAAAAGGAGTGGTAGCTTTATGTATAATATATAATACCACTGACAGTTTTCAGCATATGAAAATACCGTTAAATATTTAAAGCGATTTTATTTGTGCCCCTTAATACCAAATGATGCAAGATCAGCTGTGCATGAAAAATACTGACATTAGCAAAGTGAACTGTGTATACCACAAATATTGTGGAATAATGATAAAGTTGCTGCACTTACGTCTTGGAAGATATTTTCATTCTGAGCTGCTGATCCTGGGCATTCATCTGTCTGCACTAAACACCCTTTGGCATGAAATTTCTGCCTTTCCTGAAGTCAGGCTTTCTAACCAGCCATGCTGCACGCATAAAGACTCTGCTGTCATCTCTAGTGAATTTGCTGGACTGCTTCATTCAGTCTTTGGGGACTCTCTGGGGCTAACTAGGTTTGACACAGGGGCAAAATGGAATGCCTTGTCTGTGCCGTGACATACAAATGAGCTTCCCCCGAGACACTGAAAAATGGCTGTGTTGCATTCAGGACCATTTCCAATGACATTAGTGTTCACTCTTGATTAGTTCTTTTCCTTTTACCTGTATCACACATTTGGGTTATAAAGTTGTTTTCATGTTTAAGGTAAGCCACTTCAGGAGCAGAAAAATACCGAAGTGAGGCTTCTGCAAAACATACGGACACGCCAAGCTGCACTCCTGATTTGAAAGCCAACCCTGTTGGCATAGTTACAGCCCGCACGGCACAACAAGAGGCTGCAAAGTGCTTATTGCCAGAGCCCTGCAGGAGGTTGCACAGGGTGCCTGCACCTCCATCTCCAGCCCCATCCTGGTGGGCAGGAGAAACCTCTGCACCAGCACACTGGGCCCAGAAAGTGGTTCAGATACTCGCTGTTAGACACGGTCCTCTTTCAAAGCCTGTATCCTCTTCAGCTTGAACCCACCTGGGCCATCCTGGGTGCCTCCGTGCCGATGCAGCCGGGCTGCACACCTACAACATGGCCCTCTGACGCTCCTGGGTAAAACCCAAAGGAGTGTATCCTAAAAAACATGTTCCATTTAGCAAGTTAGCCAAGCTTCACTTTGCAGTACCTGCCCAAAGAGGACAACTCACAGGCTTGAAAAGTGTTAAATATGCTGGGGATTAAGGAACAGGGTAATCTACAAAATACTCTAGCACTACAAAGCCTCAGTATTTGTCTAAATTCAGGAAGGTGCCTGACATAAATGCAACTGCTGAATTTGATCTGTCAGTGAAATTATTCTATGCAAAAAAAACCCCACCATAATAGCTTTGTGATTTACAGTCAACTATTTAACCCTCACTCTTGCTAACAGCAATATTTTGGCAATTCTTTGCTTGTTCTAAGTATGCAGAAGAGAAAAATATTCTTGCAGTAGGTAATTGCCACATCTCAAATAATTCTAGCCTTTTAGTACCAATTTCCAAGAGATCTTTATGAAGGGTTGCATGTGAGTATTCAAAAAGTGTTCCACTGTAAATGTGGCTGCTGGTGTACAATGTATCAGTTTAGAAGAGAGAAAAATTCCTACTCATTACAATAAGCTTTTAAAATAAAGCAACAACTTCTTTTATATTTCGGGAATAAGGCCTCTCCCACTGGTGTTTGGATTTAAATCAGATGTATGCTTAAATGCTCAAGATCTTTGCTTTGTACTGTATTTTTTTTAAGCTTGCACTTATAATAATATAATACAAGTGCTTTTTCAATAATTAGCCTCAATGATTTTCATCAATCTGAGACTTTCAGCTTCAAATCTGCTTATTCACAATAAAATCAGAGGCTAAGCCGCATTCAATAGGAATAATTTTCCAGTCAACAGGCATTTATACCAGAGGAGTCTTTTATTTAGGATAACTATAAGGCATGGAAGAAAAAATATGGATAACAAGAGCTCATTTCCATTAACAGGACAAGTTTCTCATCTACTCAGGCTTCACCCCAGGTTTTGTGGCTGGGGTTTCATAGGACTGTGCAAACCCTGAAAAAATGTGAAAGGGAGAACCTGTAGAGCCAGAACTTGTCTGAAAAAAAAAGCAGTTTTAGAACAGCGGATGCCACATCAGTTTGCAAAATTATGAGAAGAGAGTGGTGAGAGTTGGTCAAAAAACAAAATTGCATCTACAGAAAAGACCTACTGTTACTACTGGCATATGTAAAACAAATGCAGCCTTTCCTACAGACAGGAAGGCATGGAGCAAGAATATTGATATTTACCACAAGTCTTCTCCCAGTAATACTTCAGACCTTTTCTGTCACGAAAATTGATTTGCTGTTTG
The DNA here is from genome assembly GCA_013389825.1 of Crypturellus undulatus. NCBI lineage: Eukaryota > Metazoa > Chordata > Aves > Tinamiformes > Tinamidae > Crypturellus > Crypturellus undulatus. The sequence goes on along the minus strand of VWPW01021548.1, from coordinate 263,746 downwards.
AAAGATAATCCAAGATCCCAAACTGATAGGAACTGGTCAAAGCAACAGAACACTAAATCATAACGCCCAGAGAGAAAAAACAGCCAGCTAGTGACAGCCAATAACAGCTAAAATTTTGGATTAGATTAGTCCCAACGATTACACAAAGACATTTTTTTGAGACAAAGCATATTAGAGTGTAAAAAATAAGTAGGTAGAACCCAATACTGAATGCTTATAGCAATAATTTGTATATAAAAAAAAAACACTATTAAAGCATAATTGTGATCAACAATCATGAATTGTAAATAGACAGAGTATACACCACGTTTATACAGGACAGGGGAAAACAGCAATGCAGTTTAATGCAGGATTATGGCAAGTCCCTGCTCGGAGGCAGGCCCAGGCAGAGCTCGCGATGCTTCAGGCAGCTTTGGGCAGCGTCAAACCCAGCTGCTGCTTCTGCTCCGAGGTGGCTCCCCACAGCCACCATTTCTCAGGCTTTTGGAAGCCGTCTCCTCCTGGTTTCAAAACACCTCGCACCAGTGCTGCCCGATTCTGTTCTTCCTCTTTAACATGAGCATTTTGGGGCAAAAGCCCCTCAGCCCTTTTGCTTCATTCTGCCTCGTGCTGCACTCCTGCTGCCAGTCCCACATTAGCAGCCGTGGGCCAAGGGCAGGCTGAGCCAGAACCCCTGCAGTGTCCTCTGTTCTTTCGATTTTTGTGCACTCGGGCATTTACAAACAAATCTGAGGGGATTTGTACTACTCTCAAGAATGGAGAAAACTCTGACTGAAGAGTTTAACGTTTTGATAACTTGAGCTTCAGATTTTGCTCAATGACCAATATATGTAGTTCAGTCTTTTTCAAGCTTCTGAGAATCACCATATTTAGTATCGGATCTATTCACTGATAATATCATGATGCCTTCTGTATCCACATGGTGTCTCAGTATCCAAGGATCTATATTATTGGCTCTGAATGGCATCAGAAACTGCAGGTTCTTTTATTTACTTTTTTAATAGAAAACCTATTTTGCTCCATAGCTATGCAAAGCAGAGAGTCCAGAAAACTCTCTTCTGTTTCAGCTACGCTTCAGTTCTTTCCCCTCCTCCCATCAGTCACTTTATGAACCAAAATGAATGTGTGTCTCATTCCCAGAGTGCTTGCTCCTCACACAGAAGCACATGAAAAATGATGGGAATGCTAAGTGGCATCTGAGATCATCTCTGATTAAGATTGAGGCTGAAAGCTCTTCAGAAGTTCAGACTTACTCTTATAGGAAAAGAATATGAAATATGTCAGCCCTAGCTGCTATGACCACTCATTTATGCTAATGGACTTTGATGGGAACTTCTCTCATCAACAGTTTTTAATGCCTCTTCAGAGTGTTTCAGATGCTTAATAGGCCTAATAGTGTGGGGAACCAAAAGACATCCCGATGAATTATGCTTTCATAGTAACATTATACTGTAATTCTCTCACTGTTGTAATTTTAAAACAGTACTTGAGGTTAGAGTGACCTCAAATGCATATCAAATCCTAAGCCCTTTTGAGATCCTATTAGCTTTCATTGTAACTTGGTTTATTCTGCAGACACACATTATTTTTAAGTCTAATCTGTAAAGAAACAAGAATTGGACCTTAATGTGAGCATGAATAGCCACTGCTATGTTGACTAGAAGAAAAAGCAGTTATGAAGAAAAAAAAAAAAAAACTTTCATTCTTTGGGACTACCATGTCCTCCTGTGATAAAGAGACTGTTTCCATAATATGTTGAGGTAGATCCCAATATAGTTAGTATATGCTGCTCAGGAGAGGGAAGAAAATGTGCCTTTGTAGGATTCTCTTCACGCTCACAACTGCACACAGGTAATCAAAGAGAAAGATGAAGCTTCTGAACTGCACTCCTGCAAGGCCATGCTGTTTCCAAACGTGCATCGACACACTAAAAGTATAATACAGGATCTAGGAGAGATTTCTGGAGTAGCTTCTCTCTCACTTCATGCATGAAAGTGACAGAAAAGAGTGGAAAAGTAGGTGCACAAAACAGAAAAAGACCTAATGTGTAAAACTTTTTAAAGAGCAGTAAGGTCAGAAAAGGCTACCTCCCTCTCCCCCCAAAAAAGGATTTTTTTTTAACCATCCGATTAAAAAATATAATAATAATCAAACAAGTCAACCAACAGATTATGTCCTGAAAGCATAAAGATAATCGTTTTAAAAAATAAAGTCTGAAAAGCCTGGCAAAAGAGCTAGCTTTGGGTCTGTACAAAGGAAAGAGAAGGGATCCCCTTCACTCTAGTGATCCTGGAAGTTGAAGGAAATGGGCCAGAGTGCTGCATCTGTACAAATAAAAGCCAGGAATATGCTAAGAAAGGAACCCCTGACAGTCCGTGGCACCCTCAGCAGACCCTGCAGTAACTGGTAGCTAATCCATTGGAACAGGGAGAGAACCACTGCCTGCTGACACACAAGTGCTGGGGATCAATAAGTGCCTATAGCTATAAGCTTTGATTTGAGAACATTCACGAAAGAGTCCCTTTAATACCATAACAAGGCACGATGAAGTAAAATAAAATTGTATGCCTATAGGTAAGTCTAGAAATCTATTACCTATCATAAATATGCAATAATATCCATCAAAAGGATGCAAACCGAGCATTAAGTGTTGTTTCAACCAGGTTAACAAAAGACACAAAATAACTCAGCTTCTATCTATAGTGGAGAGAACATAACTGAGAGTCGGATTGCCACTTAATTTAGTGCACTCAATGTTTCTTACTGCTTGGCTCTAGTCCGTCATATAAGCTTTGGAAACAGAGGGATTTAGATGAAACAAATATGGGTTGGATCAGACACATACGTGCCAGAGGTTTAACAGAAAACATGCAGTCCTGCCCTATGCGATCCCCTATCGCGCTGAAGTCGCAAACATGAACACTAGTTTCAAGCCCAATCAGCTAGTAGCATCACTCAAAAAAGATGAAAGTAGTGAGAGATTTTCAGGCTGATGCCAGTTCAAAGCCAAAGTATGACAGTTGTGAAAGAGGCAGCAATTTTAGGTAAGAAGCCATGGAGGCGTTTCTGGTTTTCAGAAAGCGTCCTTTCTCTACTGCCCGAGAGAAGTAGCTCTTATTGGGGCAAGGAAAAACAAACAAAAACAGGGCCATCCAGAATCTTTTCCTAAAGCCGTTCTTCCTCCCTTTATGGGGCAAATTTATTTCCATAAAACCAACTTATTTTCTCCCATCTCCTTCCTCCACCCCCAAAGAAAACAAGAAACTGAATTTCTAAGAAGGACATTCCTACTGCCACAGCTAATTAACAAACAGAAAAACATCTGAAGATTTGGGCAAGCACAGGCAATAATGACTCAAAGACTAGCTCTTTTATCTTCCTCTCTCTCTTTCTCTCCCTCTCTCTCTTTTCCTCTCTCTGTCTCCTTTCTCTCTCTCCTCTCCCTCCCTCCTCTCCCTCTCCTCTCCTCTCTCCTCTCTCCCTCTCCCCTCTCTCTCTCTCTCTCCCCCTCCCCTCTCTCTTTTTTTCCTCTCTTTTTTTTTCCCCTCTCTTTTTTTTTTTTTTTAATTTCTGATGGATTTTTTTTCCCCTTGGTATTTGTGGTGGATGGAAGTCTCCGGAATGGCCAGGTGTGGGTATGTAACTGTGGAGAAAGTAGCTACGAGGATTGAACAGAGCAGACAGGCCATGGAAGAGAGAAGTGAAGGAGACAAGTGCATCAGAGAATTTGCAATAACAAGAAAAAGCCTTTGGGAAGAAGTCCTGAGAATGCAGCACGGCTGACAAATCATAAAAAGGAATCCTGGAAGAGAAGCAGCATGCTCTTGGAAGGCCTGATTTTATTTCGCTTATTGGCATAACATGAAAAAAATCTGGTGTCTCAGTGAAACACAATAATGTTTTGGCTTTGTAATTACCACTAAGGACTTTGGCTTCTTGGCAAAACTCTTAGCTTCTGAAAGAAGAGCCTAGACATTTCCAATGCTGCAACACAAACACCTGATAAATTTCAGGAATTAAATAAGTCAGAAAAAAGTATTTTAAGTAACACTGTAAGCACAAGTAGGGCCAAAATACATAGAGAATGAAGTAGGAAAGCCTGAGGAATTATCAGTAATCTTTTCCTGGAGCTAGTTGATAGATTAGTAACCTAAGTAAGGGCTGGCATAGCACATCCTTTTTTCCTCTTATTTAAGGAAATGCTCAAAGAGTAAGCAGCTTCTTCCTAGTTCCTAGGGTACCTCATTCGCTTCTGTGCTGCTAACCAGGTAAAACATAGCCCTCCTACTTCTCCACACTTACTATTTCCTTAGAACAACTAAGCACAAGAGAATTTCCAATTTTCTTCTGCCCCCTCACTTGCCTCCACCAAAAGCCATCCAATGACTGCTACTAGAACACAAGCAGCCTTCCTCCTGGCAGATCTCTTTAACCTACACTGCATCCCCTTTCTCTTCCAATTTTCCTTCAATTCGGCACAGAGGAATTAACACCCTGCATAAAGATGTGCCCAATTATATTTAATCACACAGAAAATGTTGAAAGAACAGCCTCAGCTACAAGCAGTCCTATACTGCAATAGCAACACCCTACCTGCTTAACACAGCAAAATTCTGCCAGTCAGTAAAATCACTGTTAAACACCTCTATTTATATCCTTCAAAAAACCAAGCTCTCCCAACTTCCCCACCTCCATACAGCACCACCTTTCCCAGAGAATGTGGTTAGCTAATGAGCAGGGTCTAGCTAGAGCAGCAGCTGGACACCCCAGCTGGCCTGAGGCACATTCCAACATCACCGTCACCCCAAACCAGGGCAGCCCAAGTGGTATCTCTACCCAGCCGCGTTTCCAGGTGCAATTCATTATTGTGCTCTGTTAGAGGTATTTTTTGTTAACGTTTTCAAGTTCTGGCAAGTGGTAACACTTAAAAAGAGGGAACGGAGGCAACTGGGGTAGGTCTTCTGTTTCTATTGTATAACTGAAGGTAAAGTAGAGAGCACTGGGCAACAGCAAATATACAGGAAATGTCTTCAAAAGAACTGAGTTTTTCACTGTTATGGCTCAGTCTGTGAGCAGAGAGGAGAAGATGGAAGGACCTTCCTCCTCACTCTGCGCTCTTATGCCCCAGTGCTACTTCCTGGGCTTGGAAGTTGTCTTTCCTGCGAGAACTGCAAAGAGCTGCCTCCTGGTTATCGTCCTGTTGCAGGAGATAGGCAGGACAGGAGGTGTGTTAGGCTCTGTGCTGCTCTGCTCCCTGGTCCAATGTCTTACGTTTGCGGCTGTAATTTAGAGCTGTGACAGGCTGAGACTAAAAGTATTAAACCTTAAGAGCAGAAAGGTATCGACTCAGGCATGTCCTTCTCAGTTCCTTTCCATATTGTGGCTCGGCTGGTGTGATTTGCAGGCTGCTCCAGAGGCTGCCTGCAGCTCTTAAGCCTTTTCGTGAGCTGTCAGTGCAGCTGACACAGTGCAACTCCAACCTAAATCCTTCACCCAGAAAATGGAAAGAGAAGATCCATCATATTAGTGCTCCTGACATGCCGGGAGCACAGAGCAAATTTTGTGCACTAGGAGCCCGTTCCTTCGGCAGGAGGTTGCACCCTGACCAGGGGATGCTTCTTGCCAGGAGGGCAACCTGCCCTTTGTGACCATTTGGTCCTTGGCCTCTCCGTGAGCATTTCCCAGGAGGTCAGTTAATAGCAGACACAGGCCACGTGGTCTGTCAGTTAAGATGATGAACTCGACGTCACAAAACACTACTATATATTTTTTTTATTTGCTTACTGCTCATTTCTCAGCTCAGACTAAAACTAAGGGAAGGCACTGGAGAAGTTTCTTTACCCTCTTAGCAGCTATGTGAGTCATTCTGACTGCTCTGAGCACTGTTTCAGAGCTGTTTATAAACTCAGCTTTCTTAGCACGCATCTGGTAAGAACTTGGCAGGCAACTTTGCCCAATGGCACAAAAATGTATTTAATCCTTGGAATATTTGTGGTCTCCAGACAGCTGACCAAATGAATGCTTAGCTGGTCTTCCTGAATATGCCTTGCTGGTGGTTTCTGAAGGGTTAAGGGCTATATCTAATTGCTAATAAAGTTGATAAAAATATTCTCAAAGGGATTAATGGGAATTGGTTCAGGCCCCAAATCATTTAATCTGTTTTTAATTAAACAATGTTTAATAAATAACATTTACAACAACTGAGCAGCTATCCTACGCCTCACTAAGGAAAACTTGTCTCTTAAAATGAAATTTTGTAGACTATTTTGCCATAACATAACATAGAGGAGGTTGAACCGAGATTTTACAGTAGAATAAAGCATTTGTCTTAACTATGAGATCAACCTTGCTGTGATGACTTTGATTTCAATTAAGTTATTCCAGATTTTCAGCAGATTGGAATCTTGGAATATTTCACAGTACTCTGGTCTGATCTCAGTGTGATAGTGAGAGAGGCTTTCTCTAATGCACACTGTCATATCAGGATATTTTCAAATCCAGCACGCCGAGGCTTCTCAGCTCTTGGAGCAGGGGCTGTCTGTGTTCTGTGTTTGTGCAGCACCTACCACAGAGCAGCTCCAATACCCAAGTACGGCTGGCGAGTATTCTAGTAATACAAACTGTAAGTGATTACTTGACATTTCAAATGTCTTCATGTCACAAAGCAGATGCTTTTTCTTTCATGCGCAGAGGGTTGTATGTAATGTGCTTCTGACTAAGCAAGTGCGAATGGCATCAGAGACCTACCTGAGAAGCCATATGGCAGATTTATTTATACAGCAGTGTACTCTCAGATGTGCTGCCCGAGAATACGCTTGTCACAAGCAATTGGGTGGTCTACAAATGCATAATAGTCTTAACACGGTGCCAAGTGTAGGCAAACGCATCCAGACCGCAACACCCTTGCTGCCTCCTGGTCCTCCTCATACCTTTTTCTACCACAGCCCCATTGAAATGAACTCTCCTGCACAGGCAACAAGGATGTCACCAGCAGGCCTTACGTGTGTGAATTTCCATAGTGCAGCATAATCCCTCTCAGTCCAGAACATCAGAAAACAGTGGCACTTTGGGTGGTGAGGGACAGGGACACAGGAAGACCTCGATGCAGAACCTAAGCTCTGGGGAAGAACCAACCAGGGTAGCTAGAGGCTCTGAGAGATGAGTATGACCACCTGGAAGTGCATTAGGCAGCATTGACTGTGTAAGTACTGACTCACTCTGTTTCTTCAGGCCAAGTTCCTCACTTTGTATGTAGGAGACATCATAGCAATTCAATAGCAGCATGGTAGAGAAGGGAAAAAATATGGGTTCAACACACAGCCAAAGACAAGCAATATTTTGCAACATACCTTTTGCACTAAAGGCTGATTAAAAAAGAATAAAAATGTTTCGGTCAGTCCTACTGGTGTTCTGGGACTATCCTCAGATTAGAGATCTTTGAGGGAAAAAATGAGTTAGAACAATATTTGACAGAGAGTCCTCTAAGAACGCACCAGGGACTCCTTTCTCCTGCTTTCTAAGTCCAGGTGGAACATACAGGTTTACAAACAGCACTGTCTATAATGTGGCCACTTCTTATTTCCTGTTTCTTTGCCAAGTTTTTGACGACTGAACTGTGGATATTAACTCATATTAAGTATCTGCATTAAAATGAACTGTTTAGGTAAATACTACATGCTGGAAGTCAGTAATTTAAAATAAAAATCAGGTACCTCTTCCCCACCAACAATTTATTGGGTGGGTTCTGGTTCTTTGCACTGGGAAATGAAAGGAGGACTAAGGGTGTGAGACCCCTGGGTGCCTTATGCTGCCTCTAACACAAATGTATCCATGTGAACTAATTAATGATCCCTTCTTAGGCTTCAGTGGGCTTGGAAAATATCTTTAAGATTGGATATTATTGGAGAAGACATTCCTAGATGGAACTTTTTTGAAGAAAGTGTTCATGAATCTGTGTATTATGAAACGCACTGGAGACCAAAAACAAAGCCAGTGTCACAAGCAAGCAGTAAGAACAGGACAAGGCAGACCTTTTCATAAGGTCTTGTCAGGAGTGGGCACTGCACGCCTTCTGCTTGCCAAGGAGGCATTCTGCTGGGGCAAGCTTACTTGAGAATGGTTTTATCAACTGCTAAAATGTGGCACAGCTTGGAAATTCTTCTGATTCCAACTTGATAGCCTTAGAATGAAATTTAGGTAGCCATTAATTCAAATACTGCAGATGCATATCTGCATTTTTAATCTATCTTTTCTTGAGTTTCGTTAATGAATAATCTTACTATGTTAGGAAGGCTGCATACATATGAATTTTTTACAGAAGCTATTTTATAAACAAGTTGTTCAAGAAAGCACTTTTCTTTTCAAAAGGGAGGATAAGCAATTTTAAATAAAGTCCCTGAAAAACACTTTTTTTCTCTTTTGAAAGAATTTGAGAGAAGCTTAAATGAAATGAAAACTAATTGCATTCAAATATGTAATGTAACAGCATTAATCAGCTCAGCTCCCTCGTGCTGCTGATTTTTGTCCACTATGAGACAGGCAAGAATTAGTTTGAAACCTGCTGCTAATACTCCAGTGGGGATTTTAGGATTTGAAGGTAGCAAGTCTTAGGCTTGATACATCAGGCAAAAGGCTTGAGTGACTGAAGTGATTAACTGTGTCTGTCAAAGCAGCCTGAAGGCTTCACACTGAGCCTTTAAACTTGTGGAACCGAGAATCAAAATAGGATGAAATGCTTAATGCAGCTGTACCTTCACCTAAATCACTAGTAACACACAAACAGCACAAAATCTGGAGTCAACATACCTTTTTGTGATTCATAACAGAGATTCTCTAGCCTTATTAATCGTGTTAGTAAGGCTCATGTCCTGAGGGTGAAGACCCCTAGGACTAAGCTAAGCTAACAACGCTGGTGCCCAGGAGCAGGTACTATGGCAGAGGGAGCGAAGACTCAGAGCAGAGTTGCTGGATGTGGCGGCACCGCCGGAACTGCGCTGCTCTTCGGCACTTCTGAGCCTCGAGGAGGGAATTCTAAGGGGACAAGAGAATAAGGAGGATTAATTTGAAATGCACATTTTATCTTTTTGCATAGGAAACCAATGCTCAAATAATAACATCTCTGCTTAAAAGATACAGGTAGAACATCGGAGAAGAGCCAAAATCCATTAGTACAATGAGTACTTCCAATTTTAGTAGCTACACGCAGAGCCCGTTTGCACAGAGGTTGGCTAAACAGTTATTTTAAGGACTCACTGACCTTACTGGAAAATTAATAGAGCAAGTGTCAAAAGCCTTTCATGGTTTTAAAAATTAGAACAGTCTGTCTCCACTGGGTATCTGTGCTGCATTGAAAGGTTTTCACCTACTGAAATGTGGCGTGTGAAGTTTATCCAGCTGCTAGACCTTAGCAAAGCTGTCCTGAAATTCTAATATCTGCTTATCTCGATCACACATGGCATTTGATGATCATGCTGGCTACCTAGAGCAATCCAGTTCGTCTGCACAAGTCATTTACGTCATTCACAGCAGTAGAAAAATTAAAATACAGTCAATTGGAACCTGAGAATCACAGCACACTTCAAAAACCTCCCTTTCTGCAGGGAAGGACGGGGAGCATAAAAAGCTATTAAAACTCCAAAGAGAAAACACTGGAGGAAGGCAAGGGAACAAAGTGTGAACAACTGCCAGATCCGGACTTAAAAGCAAAATCCCAGACTCGAAATTCTGTGCTACGGAAGGCAGTAGAAGATTTGCCAGCCTTTCGGGGGAAGTGCAGAGGTGTGTATGAGAGTGGAAACAGATTTACAGCGTCCACGGCTCAGAGGATCACCCCACGCTTGCTCCTACGTGTGCCGTTTGCCCTTTGCAAGAGGCTGCATGGGCTCCAATCAACGCCCTGCCCTGTATGGCAGCTTCCACTTGCTCTTCAGCTCCACATGTGGAAACTTAATTTCTGGACTGCAGCTCCCATCAGCTCCCACTCGCCGGTGGGCGGTTGCCTGAGCTGCAAACTAGCAGTGCCACCTATTGCACACATGCTCCCGTGCACGCACGAGACCTGGCTCGGGGGCAGAGTCCCTGTTAGTTCGGGTGCACTGCTGGGCAAGCCTCGTATTTTGCTTCCCGAGCTGAAGCAGCCAGCAGAGACACCCAAGAACTGCGTAAAAGACCCATCACTCCACTGCTGGTCACTCCGGCTTTGTGTGAGCTCCATATCCCTGGAAGCTTAGAAGGAAAGTTCAGAAGGCAAACCAGGAAGCAAGATTACATGACAGTACTCTCAACTTTGCCCTAGTGAATATGGCTTTGTAGGAAATGTGTTGACACAGAGCAGCCAACAAGTGCTAGCCGATGAGTGCTGGAGTATCGCTGAGTCTGTCTCTCCTGTCCCATTCTGAAAAAGAAGAGGGCTCTTCCTCTTTCGGTCTGCCTGAATCAGTACGTAGCTGTCACTAAGTGTTTGCTCATCGGTAGTATTTCATCCTAAGCTCTGATCGGATACAGGACAAGAATGTTCTGCATCAGCTTCAGAAACCTACAGGGATCTAATTACACTTTCAACATCCTAATTTGAATCTAGTATCATTGGCATAACTGTAATTCAGCTGTATGGTTGCTGAGAAAGGGATGTTGTATAAGAAAGTTCCTTTCTAGGCATTATAACTGGTGGATATTCAAGTCCCAATGCTAATGCTGCACACATTCTCCCTTTCAAACTTGTTTCAAATGGATTAGTCCATTGATTAAATTGTAAGATAACAAAAGTGATTCTTTACTTGTTTTTGAAGTAACCCTTAAAAAAAAGTTAGGGGCTGCTCTGCACTTGTTACTTCTGAATTTTTAAAAGTCGGACTGGATGTGCACAGGATGATATTGCTCAGCTCCAGAGAACAACACACACATTCTTTGAGACCTTAAAATATATCTCCCGAGGGAACATTGTGGCTCTTCTTCAAGACTAAAGACTTCATGAACTCCAAATAAAGCTTCCATGTCCTGACTAATCCCCTAGCCATCTATCACTGTGCCGGCGTGCTTCCAGCTCTAATTCCCCTTGTCTTTCTTGGCTTGGCTGAGCTGCTCAGCGTCCTCTTGAGTTGCTGAACACTCACTGTGGCGCTCACTTTTGCTCCTGGGGATTCCTCTGCTGCAAGGCCGTCTTCAGCTGCTCCTCCTCTACCTTTAGCGCGCACGTAACTGCCTGTCCCTGGCATCTCTAACATAAGCTGTTCCAGGCTTCGGGATCCAGTTTTGTGCTGCCTTTCTCCTTGTGTATCTCTGACTAGTGAGCGTAAGAGGAGTGCATAAGACCACATCTAAGGGGACATTTCTAAGCATTAATGATACAGATCCAGTCAAGGTTCCCCTGTTTCTATATAAGACAGTCCTTCAGTTATCATGCCTGCAGTTACAATGGCCTAAGTATTTAAAAAGATGCACATAGTACCATAAAAACATACAATTCTGAACAGTTGCTGACTGCTCGGAATGAACAGATCTTCTGTGACTCAGGAGCTGGCAGAAAAATCATCAGAAGGAGAGTTCCTCAAAGGAAAGCCAGATCTTTAAATAAATAAAATCTTTCATGGAGATTGTTTTGTTGCAGAAGGATCTGTTTCTCAAATAATATTGAATACCTAAAATGTGGAAAATATTAGAAATGAAAATCAAATAGAAACCCCCACCATGAAGCTTGGATTGTATAAAAGAGCAAGAAGAGGAGAGGACGTTGATAAGTCACTTTGATGACAATTCACAGCTGATATGTGTCGTTAAGGAATGAAAAATGGTTTTACCAAATACCAACTTTCCTTGTGAAAATAAATGTGATTTCAGAGCACTGTCATTTTAATCATAATAGTCCTAAGCTCTAAATGTTCTGAGGTCAACTTTGAACTTAAAAAAAAATCCACTCTGCACCAACCAGATAAAAAATAATATAAGCCCAAGTCCCACAGACTCCATTAACTGCCAAAATCTGACTTTTTTAGGTCTAATTAATTGCAAACTCAAAGCTTTTGAGCACAGCAGTCTTAAATAGCATTTTATCCTTTTCAGAGATTATAGTTATCCTAAATTTTTATAGCCTAAAACACAGGCAGGACATTGGCCAGGGCTGCAACTTTTACCCACAGTTTCCGCCAGTGATACCCAAGATATTAAAATCTTTGAAATCTCCTCCTACCCAAAGGTAGCAATTGCCAGGAATTTAAACTGGCATTTGTGAATATAAAAACATAAAAAGGCAGGAATAAAAGTGGCTAGAGTATAGCTCAGTTCTAAAAGAAAAACACTTTTCTAAGCACACATTTTTGGATATTACCACGTCAAGAAAACAGATCCAAAGCAGAGGGAAGTTAATGGAAACATTTCCAGCAGTTTCAATAGACTCTGGCCTGGATCCTGAGTACTGTCAACAATGAAGAATATAACAAATACAAGAAGAAGGCAGCAAGCAAAATGCTCAGTATATTAATTTGATTCTAAAACAGAAATCGTGTTTGTGTTGGACTCCCAGAAAAATAAGTGAAACAGCTTCACAGTTGAGATACAATTTAGAAAAGGAAGACCCAACTTGGAGCTCAGAGTTCTTAAGTACTTAAAAGTACATTTGTAAAACAGTGAGTTTAAATTTGTTCTCTTATTTTTCTTTTTCCTAAGATGCATAAACCTTCAAAAGTATCCAATAGTCAAATAAAATAATTCAAAATGTGTTACCCTGGAGCATTATCATAGTCGCTGATCTTTCCTACACAATTTTTGATTCTGTTTCTCCTTTACTTAAAATAAACGGCAGTCTTGCCATTGTGTACAGTGGAGTTGAACAAATCCTTTTAACAAAAACAAGCATTTATTCATTTGGGCTTGGCAGTTATTAATTTTTCCTTATTCTTATTGGTATATGCTGAATAATTGCCCTGTGTGCTTACACTAAGAAGTATATTCAAGGTAAAAATAGAATTCCTATAGAATTCCTGTTCCTTCTGTCTCTCTCCAAACATAACATGAACTATTAAAATTAATGATTTTTTTTTTTAAATATGGGAAGGCCTATGACAGGACAGATTTTCTTGTCTGCCTTTCATTTCTCCTTGCATGTTCAAAGGCAATGACCTTCCTCTCTCAAACCCTCATTCATTTTCAAGTAATTCTCAAGTAGGTTTGTCATGCGCAAACTCGTTTACATCATCAAGTTACCTGTTAGAAAAAAATATGCAAAAATTCTGTCGACCAGAAGGAAAATATTAACATTTTCATTTCAATATTTGAGTACAGTGTTTTACCAGAGCAGATACTTCCCTTAATTTCCCATGATGTACCCAGAATGACTGTCAGTCCTGGATTTCTATATGATCTTACACAAGCAAACTACGAACCTAGCAATTCTGTTTCTCTTTATTTAATAACAATGAAAATTGGATAGTGTGGGATGATAAGGGATGAATTCTGCCGTCCATTTCCAGGAGCGAAGCAGCAGCAATTCATCACTTTTTTTCAGTGTTCTTTGATTTTTTGCAGGATGAAGGGCCCTACAAGTTGTCATTCAGTAAACGTACTTATACATTTATGTAGAAAAAATGATGCAGTTTTTGGAGAAAATGTTTTGGATATTTGTACATGTATCTATATGCCAATGAAGAAAAAAATTCTTAGATTTGTATCCAGCTATTCTATATTGAGGCTTTTGAATAAAGTTTATGATTAAGGTATTCCAAGAATGATGGCGAGAGTTAAATTAGGATACTGGCAACAGGCAGTAACACTGCTTGCTTAAACAGTACATTATTGTGACCCACCCTGAAAATGCAGAGTGACTGTGTGGCCCTGGTAGTTAACAATACTCTTTCCTAGATGAAAAGTATTGCATCTGAGTGTCATGTCAGCTCAAAGCACGTGTCTGTTCAGATTGTCTCTGGGCAGAAATGATCTAATTTTATCAATTGTCTTATTTTTAAACATGTAAATAATCTTCATTGTGCAATTAACTATTCAAATCCAACTAAATCGCACAGACATCTTAATAATATATTTTTAGTGACCTTTATTTTATGGCTAGAACATGCCTCAGGAGTAGCCTGCAGTTTTTCAGTTCAAGCCCTCCTGTAGTCACATTATCTTTTTCATCACTTCTTGGCTATCAGGTCACTGGGAACGTATTCAAGGTCACCTGCATTTGATTTTCCAAAGCCACTGAGAAATGAAGAATCCAAATGCTTGCAGGCAATGCTTCATTTCTAATGCACAGCTCCAAGTACCGTTTTTTTCACCTGGCAAAGGGCCTAATTCTCATTAGCTTTCCCCAAGATACAGGAGACAAAGTGCTCAATATTCCCTCTGAAGACAACATGAGAGCTGAAGCTGCTGAGCTCTTTGTACAGATTGTATCTGGACTCACTTGCTCTCGGGCCGGAGGGTGGGAGAGGAGTTGCAACATCTGCCTCTCACGGTTCCCTCTGCGCTCCTGGCCCATCGCCCCAAAGGAGGGGGAATCAGCAGGTCCGCTGCCTGCCGTGCCTCTGGGCAAGCAGCGCAAGAAGTGCGCAGTGGGTAGGGAAGGGGGCATTTTCCTCTTTCAAGAACGTGTGGTAATTCAAGTTACAATCTGTCATCATGGGATTGCACATTTTTAATGTTGCTTTTTTAGCATCTTTTTATTCTTTTTCTTCTCCTTAAGTTTACTGTAATGGAAGTAATGCGTTAAGAAGCAATGTTTTGACAAGAAAATCAAAAACAACACTATGGCACTTTAAGAAGAAAACTTGAGCCTTATCCTGGTAATTAACTGAGATTATTCCAGAAAGAGGACTAATTTCTTTTCACATAGTATGCTGACAGATCTTACCTTCCTTAACTGATCCAAGAGAAAGCTTGTGAGCTTTCGCCTAGATTTCAGCTAATTTAGACTGCTTAACACCAAAACTTCCAAGAAGTGATTTTATTTCCTATCTGCATGTGCAGCCGAATTTTCTCCAGGTCAGAGAACGTCGACTGACTGTCAAAAGCTGGGCACTGCAAAATCCAGGCATGGCATACTTTGCCATATACAATTTATTTCTGTTGTTTTTAAAATAACCAATTGTTGCTAAAGGTGCACACAGATAATCTCATTGGAGTTATATTTTGTTAGCTTTACTTTTAATTAGGATTGGCATTTCTAAGTGTGCAAAGGCACAAGGTTAGACTAGAAAGAAATTTCTAAATATATATTCAAGTAATAACCATCAAGAGTGCAGTAATGAGATCACATGATATATCCCCTCCCCCCACAAAAAAAGAATAGCAGTTTATTTAGTCACTGTTTAGCTTTAATAATAATATTTTCCTACATATGTTTTTATGATTAAAATCAATAAAGTTTGTCATTTAAGACCCCCTTGCAACTGTCCCCTACAGTTCCTACTCTCCAGAGCAAATCAGTTGGTAAACAGCTGAAAATGAAGCTGAGAAAAAAAATAAAAAAAAAGTAAAGTTAAATTTTCTAGTATCTGTGAAAATTCAGGTCTAATGTATCTAATGAGACTGAACCCATTGCCCTGATGCCATCAAAAATGCAAAAAAAAAAACCCCAAAACCAACAAAAAACAGTCCCCTGAAGTCAATGGAGCTGCATCAGGATCAAGAGTGCCTGAGGCTGAGGTAAGACAAGGACTCAGCATGGCACAAAGATCACTCAAGTATAAACTTTTTCTGCAGTTCTCCCTGGACTGGAGAAGTCCCATTAAAAGGAATTGTAGAAAGGAAAGAGAGAGACAACTGGGGAGAGGTTTCCAATGCCATATCGACTTAAAATGTCGTTCTGCATTGCATCCTACTAAGGTGACCGGAGATGAGGTTCACCCACATCCTCCCTTGTGAGAACAAAGCCAAGACAGAAAATTTCAAAACATTAAGAAAACCGTGAGTCATACCTCTGAATCCTTAGAATTATATCATATTTTCTGGAATTGGGGTGTCTTGGGAAGTATGAGTGGCCTAAACAGGGGGCCTTTTATTCCTGAAGGAGAACACCCTAACATGTGATCAGTGTGTGTGGACATTTCACTGCCTCATGCCATGTCCTAAAACATTTGGGGCCAGGTGAGATGAGCTATTACAAATGAGCTCACAATATTTCCCTTCAACATTTCTTCCAGTTTCTCTCTTCCCTATGCTCTTTTTTTTCTAACAAAAGTGGGATGTAAATCATAAAAGCCAGGTAAGAGATTATTTATACTGATGACCTACAATTTCTAGACAGGGGAAGTTTCAGAAAAGCACGTTTACTTTGTACACAGAATCAGATAGTCCTGTTCTTAGAAAAACTGAGTATTGTTGTGGAAGATTGGTAGCATACTCTTACTGGGGAAAAATAAGTATAAAAACTGCCTTTCTGATATAGCAGTTGTTTCCCCCACCGCTACACACACACACTGGTGGAAATATCACCCATACTGCAGAGCAATGAGAGAGCTATACGAGCTAATGCTAAGTGCAGAAATGGAAATTTCAGGAGAGTTTGTGATTGTTTATCCTTAAAGCACTTTATGCCTCCATTTGCTTGTATTATGGCAAAGGAAATGCATAATCAATAGCTTGGTTCCTCTGTGCTTTGGAAAGAATCGAGTCTGTCAGTATACACTCTCAGATATACAAATAAACGGAAGACGCTAGAAAATAGTTTGGCCAAATTGGAATATTGACTGGAAAAAGCAAATGTCATCTGAACATCGGAAAAAAAATAAAGGAAAATGTAAAGAGCCTCCAGGAATATGGGTATTTGTTTACATAGAGAATTGAAAGAAAAGCTTGTGATCAAGGGGAAAAGTGACATTTTACTTGCTGCTAGAGACAGGCTTCTTGCGCATCTTTAAGCACATCCGAACACTGTGAGTAAACCTTGTGGAGCAGACACATAGAGTAAGTAAAACTTGCAGTTCTGGTAAAGAGAAAGCACATTTGCCACATTCATGTACAAACTCGCACCACACCAGAGAAAGCCCAGTGAGGACTTAAATAGCCCCTCACCTTCTGCGAGGCACAGACTTTTATCCTGCTGTCTTACAATGACTTAAGGCTTGACTGGCTGCTGAGACATTTCTAGGCCAGTGTTAACTTTGTGTCATGGTGTTGAAAGAAAATTGTGAAAACCTTCCAAGTCTCGGCAAGTGCCACCAAGCTGCTGTTGACACTGCGGCCCTGCACTGCAAGCAGGGCTAGCAGTACCAGCATGCAAACCAAGCTCAGAAACAGAGTGCCGATATCCTACGAGAAGCTAAATCCATTTAGCAGGAGGTGCTATCCTAATTTTGCTATGCTGCAATCAGTTGTTGACAGACTGTTAATTGATTGGGCGCAGCATCCACCAACACAAGCAAATGTTGAGGAGGACATGGGTTCTCTAACTGGATGCATTCCCAAGCTGTCGTTGCATTTCTGAGGATAAGTACACAACTGGTTCATCACACAGGCCATGGAAATCACACCTGCTACAAGCTGTCATTAACATCCTACAATGCCAGGCGGCTAGGAGAGAGGTAGAAATGGCCAGTTGTACTGGGATCTACAGTAGGCATCTGCTTTCACCTCGCAAATCAGTAGTCCAAATTCTACCACAGTCGATAGAGCAACACGCAAGCTACAGAATCCTGAAAGGATGCGGAGTAAATAGCTAGTCACCATTTCTTACAGTGCTAAGGCTAGGGCTAGGGCTAGGAGGCAAATCCCTGGTTATATGGCCGCAGATCTTGAGCGAATAACTGAACCACTCTCACTACACAGAGATAATAAAATTGTGGGACTAAAGGATCTTACGATGGTGAGAACTGTGAACAGATTCAAAAAGAGGATAAACAGACTTACAGAAGCTGAGTGTATTGCTGACAATTGAATTTGAATGAAAATCTTCTCTTCCTCAACCTCCTTTGAGGTTTTGATGGCCAGATGTTTCCAAGGCACATGAGGAGGCACCATACATTTTTTTTTCTTGACTCTAGTTTAGTTTAGTCAGATGAGAAAGAGGAGGCAGGTCTCCAAAGCCCATAAATAGGAAACTAAGGAAAATGTAGCAGATGGACATAATCTTAGCAATGTGTAGAGGTGTTTTTACTTCTTCCTTTTTTTTTATTTTTTTTGGCTGGTTTGTGTTTTTTTTTTCTTTTTGTTTACTTGCTTGTTTTTTGGGAGGGAAGGTTGCAACTCCATAGTTTCAGACTGGGTTGTCACATGGCATTTGCTAAAATTTCCAATTTGTAAGCACATAATACAATATTAGCAGCCTTCACTATGGTGTTTTTGGTATACAATTAGATGTTTTTGAGGATACTCCACGTATGCAAGGTATTACTGACAGTACTAGCAGCAGTGAAGGGAGTATGTGTTGGAAAAACACCCTCTTGCCTCATTTTTAACATCATACGGCTTTTCAAATAAAGCTGTTCACAGAGGTTGAGCCCCCAGAATAAACACAATAAGTTTCAAACCAAACTCCTAGATCTGCCAGAAAAATCTTTCAAGACAATAAAATAGAAAGGAAGCTGCAAAAATCATATCAGCAAATACAACAAGGTAACACATGGGTTCACAAGAAGAATGGCTATTCAGAAGATGAAGAGCTGCAGGCGTTTGTTTTGTGAGAACAGACAAAATACCAGGAAGACGCACAGGGAAGACGACCGAGTTCCCTGAGCAGTACAAGGAAGGAAGCAGGATCTGTTCAGTGCTCCTCAACAGACCAGACGAGTGACTTTGGGCAATGTTGCTTATTCTTCATCTGCACCAGCTAACCCTGTTGAGATATAAAGATAAAATATATCTAGAGCGTACATATGGTATTATGGATAGGAGGGCTTACACAGAGCCTCTCAGAACCAGAAACTCCAGAGGAGAAGGTTTGATTTGTCTCTTTTGTGTTCATTAACACTCAGGTGCCAGCAATGCCCCAAAATAGTGAGACGTAAAATGTACTGGCAGAGGGAAAATACTTGTTTCAAGCCAAAGAGGAGGCTGATGTGATGTGACATTTTTACTAGGCAGTCACACTGTGGAGGAGGTAATGCATTCCCTTTTCTCATGCCTCAGGAAGGCCCAGAAGTCCAGATATCCCCTCTAATTTTTTTTCGCCTGCTCTCAGCTTGTATTTTAACAAATTCTCTTTCCATTTCTTCACAGTAAAAGTAGGTTGACAGTTAAAGCTGTGAAAGTAGCATGGCAATGTTATTAAGTATGCCACGTTTGTTATGCTCTCCTGCAGAAAAATACAAAACGATGCTAATTAGAATCCAGCCATAAGGAGATGGGCATATCTGATTCAATGAGGACTGAAACTGTGACATTTTCTAAGGCTCCAACACAGTCTGGGCATATACAGCAGTATATACATATTCCTTATCTGATTTCTCCAAGAGCCCCTTGCTGGCTATATGTGGAGACTTTGCAAATGGATATTGGATCTTAATATGACACTTACATTCTCGCTTTCTGGTCATGCACACAAGTTATACAAAGGCTCTGGCTATAGCAAGCACTAAACATCTCACTTCTCAGTGCTGTCCTCACAAGAAATTGACAGTAATCTACATTTCTCTCCGGGCTGAAAGCAAGTAGGTTCTTTCAGAAGATTAGTTCAGCATTCAGTAATCTGTTTCTCTACACAGCCTATTCTGAACTACAGAAGCAAATCCGGCTCTCTGTAATCCTGCTAGTTTCTCTGACAGGAGTGGGTGACAAGCATGCATCCCATCATAACAAAATGCCCTGCAGCATTTGCCATGCAGAAATGTTACCTTCTTTCCTTGTTTAGACTAATTAAACACTGAGATAGTTCAATAAGAGAAATAGTGGGTTGCCTATTTCTCAGGGTTTTCTTAGCAAAACTGAATGTTTCTCAGCGTTACTGAAATCTCAAGAGATTTGTCATTAAGTTTGTAGGTGGAGAAACCCAAAAGTCCTTTTCATTTTGATCACAGGGAGCAGATCAGTGGTTGGCTGCAGCTCACACCATGTATTTGACATATTACGTTTAAGTGCAGCTGAGATCAACAACCCTAACTCTGTCTGCCTGTGCTTGGAAATTGTAATTAATTCTACATTTTTTTAATATGAAAATGCTTTTCCCTGGCTGCTGTGACTCTTCCCTGTAGCTATTGCAATGGCTTCTGACACTAGTTTCTGTTTAGCAAGCACATCTGCTGCAGTGGTCTCTGTCTTTCCAGAGATCATAGCGTAGTAGAAAATACCCGTCTCACATTTTGAGCCTGTGAAGGTGTTATTAAAGTAGATATATACACTACTGGAGTTTGTTTTACCCTTAACAAAGTGTCTCCACTTGATCACGTATTTTCAGAAGCTGAAAATACCTGTCAGATTGCATTTTTCTTATGCCTCTTCCGTAAAACATGCTTTCAAAGTCCATGTAAGGTCCTGGTTGTTTGCAAATCAGCGAACAGCCTAGAACACAAGGGCTAGCTTTTTAAAAACCATCTGTATTAGTATCAGAAACCATTCAGAAAATCAGAAGAGATGCAAAAAAACCACCCAGGGCAGGTACTGCAGTAAGCACAAGGCAATCCCCAAGAATTATTAGAGTTTCATATTAGGTTTAATTTTTACAGGACAGACGTTATTGGGGAATAACTGTAGTGCAAGTAGCAACAAATGTTGTGCAGATAGTTAACAGGACTTAAAAAACACGCATTACATTTCCCCAAGGCAGCCCTCTGTCCTCAGACCAGGAGAGCAGAGCTCCTCTCTCAGGATGTGGTGGGACTCCCAGCACTGCCTTCCTGCTCTGCCTCTGAGCTCCTCTTCTGCCTGCTGGAGCAGAAACTTTGTGGCTGAATTTAAGAAGCTACTGGGAGAGTTTGATCATTTAAAATCATTTCTACTTTTTTTGCCAAAGTGTAATAAAATGTATTTTTCCTGCACTCCAGTGAGGCACATAATGCTGTTTCCCCACAGAGGTTTGTACAAGTAGCCTTTGTAGTCCCAGGGGAACAGGAGAGCTGTAGTGCTAAAAGTGGAGATTTAAATGGACATATTCCCTGCACATGGGTCTGTACTTAGATCAAACTGAAAAAGGTAATTGATAGATCTACCATAACATTTCACTAAAGTACAACTCCTTATAAAGCCAAACCACAAAGTAAATTTCCCACTATTATGACCAAAGTTCTCTCAGTATTACTGATATCGATGTTTTCTCGGACATTTAATACAGCTGCTGCACAATACCTCCCCTCAGCTGCCTGCAGAGTTACAGTGCTGGTCATCTTCTTCGGTTAATATATCTTTGACTGAGGCAGCAGCAAGACATCTGCCTGGGGCTTTTAGCTATAAACCGAGGAATCATATTAGAAAGTCACTGTCGTCTCATGTGTTCCCATCTTGATCTATTCATTTGCCACAGGAAAATTAACAGAAAATAATGGGAGAACAAAGTGTAAAACATTGGTTTGCAAAATATCTACCACTTATGCCAAGGAAGCACTTGGATCAAAAGCTGTTCTGCTGGGCGAGGCTCAGAAATACGAATTCCACCCTTTTCACAGTGCTTTGAACAGTAGGACAGTCGCATTCCCACTGCGGAAGAGCACTGTGGCATGAGCTATCATCAGGATTATGCGTGCCAAATGCCAAGTGGTGCATTTGCCTCAGGGATGGAGCTCTGCAGGAGTGACCGGAGCGTCACAGGACAGGAATGCAGGGCTGGGATCTTCACTATCCTTGCCAGAGACAGGAGTGTCTAACACCAAAGAGGACTAGCTCTGGCAGCTGCTGCTTAGCAGCTCTCAACTTTGCAGAGAGCCTCATTTCCTTCTGCCGGAGCATAAACCAAGAGCACAGTTACTACAAGGTCAGGACTGGTTCTGTGGAGTTAATTCTCACTGATTTTAATATAGCAATCTGTGTGCGATTAGCAAAGCAAGGTAACTTATTTCTTAACAAACAGATCATGGATGAAAAAAAGAAAAAGATGTTTGGGGACATATAAATCCTTGTGAGTGCACAAAACTTTTCAGATTTCCCTTCAGGGAAAAAGGAGCTATTTCTGTACGCGGGGAAGGACGAGTCAGGTTTCAGAGCACAAGGATGCAGCTCAAAGAATCATCAATACTCTTCATGAAGCTGTTGCCACCAAAAGGCTGCGCTTTGGCTGGGGGTACTCTGGCTTCCAGAACAGTGCAATGCTCTTCTGGAAAGAGCTGTTAAACACCACATACCTACATCCTTAGAGCATCCTTTGCTCTAACCAAACATAAAGTACTTATTGACCTGCTTTGTGTTGTGCATTTGGGGACACTTAGGAAATCCAACATTCATATACCTTACCAAACATGCTACTTCTACATATCTGCTAATTCAGTCCTTGGCGAAAGGGCAGGAAGGAAAGAAAGTTTTAAATAAGCCATAGTATCTGAGTGCATCCCCTGTGCTTTTTCTTCCTTCTTTCAAAAGAAAAATAGTATTTTGAAAAAGGTTGTGTGTCTGGAATCCTTTTCTTTTAGGGCTGGACCACACATGTACCGCACATGAAATTCTTAGAGAAAAATCAATACTTTCCTTTATACAGATCACCTTCACTACCAAACAACATGTTCAACAGCTGCAAAATGCAGTACATTAAATATATATAGACACTTTGAATGTTGTATTTAATCCCAGGATGAGAACTAACCATGTGTCTTTGCAGACTTGAAGATTTTTGTGGACTTAGCAAATAAAGGGCTAACATTTCAGCTGCCTCAAAGGTTCTGTAGAGGGTTTTTGTTTTGTGGTTTTTTTTCCTAGACAGTTTGTATTTTTGTATTTAAGAAGATTTCTGCTTCAGTATATCCCAGCAACAACACAGATTTCTCAGTGCACCTGTAACTTTATCCAGCACTAATTCTACACCAGACCTCCTGCTACATCTAACAGAGTTTTGCCTGAAAAGGGCCTGGCACTGCAGGCCTGTCCCACTAGTGGAAAAGCAGCGTTGGGCCTCCTGTTACAAATTGCCCAAAGGACCTTTCCAACAGTGGCAGCATTTGGGCCTGCAGCAACTGCTGCAGAGCAGCAGCCGTGGTGCAAGCTACGGGACGCTCTGTGCCTGACAGACACGGCACAGGAAGAAGAGGTACCAGGGGGGCCCATTCTGTTCTGTGCCTGGAAGAGCACTTGCTCCCCAAGCCCAGAATCCCATTCATAAATACGTCCTTCAGATGCCTATTGATCTGTACACTGCCTCTCTGTGGTGCGGAGGGAAGTATTTCTATGGGCACATAAATTACTATGAAATGTAAGCAATCTTCTCATTCCGTTTTGTAGGAATGCTGCAGGGACAACTCAGCTGTCTCTCAATGGCAATAAAATCACCTTGTGTTGTTATCCTTCATCCATCTGCTTTTTGCTTATGAAAAACAAAGGTTAGGAGCAGGAATTGTTAACTTGCTTTCCGTATAGAGGAATTTTTAGACCAAACCCAATTCTCATACAAGTAACCTCTCTAAAATCAGTGGAGTTACTTTATGACTCTGACTGAAAGAGTGAGATTCTATTTGTGATATTCCAGGAACAATCTGAGATCATTGTCAAAAAGATAAATGACCAGAAATATCTGATAGATGCTAGTGCTACAAATGAGTGATGTGATAAACTCTGATTATATTACAATGTAATTCTTATTTCAAGTAACTTATTTTGAGATGTCCCTGGAAAAGGAGAGCAAGGAGAATTACGCGGGCAAAACTATGGCTAATATTACATTTCTGCCAGTAAGTTTCTCTGCATGGGTAGGTTTCTCCAGCCACCTTGAACCTTGTATGGTTATTTACCTCCTTTAAAAGGTTACCAAAAACAAAAAAAAAGCCTGATGGCATTGCTTTTACATTCTCCTTCATCAGTACGTGGCTACCTATCACACAGGTTAGTGGGAAGAGGAGAATTCATTCACGAAGCTTCAGGTGATCAACAGCTAATATGAACTCCAGAATAAGAATTTTATATAATTTATAATATTGCAGAGACAAATACTATTTCATTAGAACTCAAAAATGATTAGAGTCTATTCCCAAAGGAGCCTCTGAAATTTCAGCATACATGTCAAGCCAATGCCCCATTATTTTCAGCTGGGGCACGAACTGCCTCTTTCATTGTATTTAGATAGAACTAAGTTTCAGATAGATTTTTTACTTACTGCAGGAGGGATGGACTACAAGCTGGTTTGTGGGGGTTTGAGGCTCTGCTGCTATATGCCTCCAAAACCCAGATCCAAAAACTGATAACAAGCAAAACCTTGGCTTATGACATGTCAGATTTCTTTTTCTTAAACAAAAAATATGGCAGTGTTTTCAGGTGAGCTTTTAGTTTTTCCACAGAAAATCTCTAAGTATGTGACATTTAAAAAGCTTAAAGCTTTTATTTGATGTGCTGCAGTGCACAGTAGGCACCCAGCTATCTGTGGGCTTAGCCTGGCTCCACATCCATGCCTTTGGGCAGTCTGCTTTGCTGCGGAGCACTCGGAGCAGGTTTCAAATGAATGTAACATATTGCCACTGCATAAGCCCTTGCTGTGCTCACTGTACCCACGCAGCTCTCAGCCCCCCATTCCTGTGCAGGCTCTGCTGCAGTCAGGGGAAGGAAGTGCTCCCTGCCTCTCACTTCTGCACGCTTTGACTCATCCCTTGAACACAATATGCAGCTGCTGGAAGGGAACAGCAGAAGAAATATCTTTGAAATAAGACAACAGTGATGGTTAAAAGCCTTGTAAAAAGCCATGCCAAATACAACAAATCCTACCCTCTATTGTGATAAAGGCCTGGATTTTGAGCTCATACACAGTGTAAGAAAGCATAACGCTTTTGGCTCTAATAGCATTATTCCTGATTTAGTTTGGGAACACATTCAGAATTGTTCTACGTCAATGACTGTTTATGTTGTAAATCATGCCCTATGTCCACCTGTGCCTTTCTGACAGTTGCTGGAAGGGAACCAGTTTCACGTGAGAGAGGATCACTGACCATACTCAGAGGAAGATGTATGAGAACAGGATTTGGCCATGGATGTTTGCAGTAGATTTGCAGTCTGACAAGCCTAGCCAGCTTGAGCTTGCATCATAATCTAATAAAAAACTAATAATACCTTTCCATCTAGCTCGTTCAGCCACATATATCAGGATTTGGAGGTGTCAAGTCTAAAAAGAGAACTCTGCTTCTGTCTTGAAGATATTTTTATTGCTGAGGAAAAGTATATTGCTAGGAACAGCTCCTTACCCAGAAAGAGAGTTCCATTTTGAAAAAATAAAACAAGGAAAGAAGAAGTCAGGCAATAAAAAATCACTTTTGTCATTTGATCTGTCCTGGTCTGATGCATTCAAACTTGAAGGCTTGTCCTCCTATCTGCTGCAACTTCTTCTTTTCAGTTCTGAAGAGGCTTGACAGGCAGAAAGTGAACAGATGCACATTAGAGGTGGGAGCTGTTCTTGTAGGAGGCCGGAGCTTGAATCTTGCAGAGACAAGGGTGTGGGCTGTGTAGAGCAGAGGAACTCCAGCATGCACTCCCTTACAGGATGAGGCATTACATAATACCATAACATGCAGATGTCCTCCTCTTTCTCCACTTTTATCTGGGTGGATATGTAAAGGTACGGATCCAGGGACATTTCCTTTTGGCTTTGTTGACATCTTGTCTGAATCTGAGCTTTCCTATCCTACCTTGTGGCCTTATTGTTTATGAGCCATCAAATATTCATTCTTCATGACTGTGACTGCTTCCTCACCAGACACAGGCTGTCCTACAGATTCCAAATCTCCTTCTTTCTGTTTCTGTTCCCTTACTCAGCATCTTTGATTCCAAGGCCTCAAGGAAGCTGTTTTCTAGCTTTCAGGTATGTATCCGCTGCCACCTGAACCCGTCTCTCTCTCGTAATTCAGAATCCTAGACCACTAAGAGTGGCCAGGTAGTCATGTGTGCGAGTGCTGACTTCCCTGCACAAAAAGACCTATGTGGCAAATGAGGCATCAGATTTTTAAGATTTTTTTTCAATACTGAGTATGTCTGATAATGTAGCCTCAAATCAGGGTGCTAGATAAAACAGCAATAATTCTTCACATTTATGCAGGACAGCAAGTCTCAAAGCTTGCTAGAGACATTCTTAAAACAAAACGAAACAAAAAAACACGTTTAGCTAGAAATATCATGGGTAGAGTACCCTGGATTTCTGGAAGTCTGGAAGTGCAAACTAGGATTTCATTATATATTATATTCCTACCTTTTGGTGGACGGTCAGCTGAGGAACCTTAAACTCATAAGAAGAAGAAAATTCTTTATATATATATAGATATTTAGTATTCTAGGGATTTTTGTATTGATTTATTAAGGAGAGATGCTAGCGTTACTGAACAAAAGTTAAACACTTATATAAAAGTTTTGATTCATTTTAAATAGATACCAAATGTACAGGCACGGAGAATTTCCAAGAGTTATTTAACTGCACTACTCTGATGTTTTTACTCTGATGAAGTTATTCAAAAACTAAAACATTCTTCTTAAATGTGACGTGCTTTAGGGTATATAAGTCAATGTTATGCATGGAATGCTTACTTCTGGCCAGATTTTGTTTATTCTCTAATAAGACTATTTGTCTTAATTTGTAAGAAAGTTGCAAATTCTTATATCATTCACCTACTGTGAAATATATTACATCTATTATTTCATTAGGCACATGGATGAATCAAATTAAATTTGAAAAATTTTAAAGTAATTTTTAAAGGACAATAAGAAATCCTAAACGTTAAGAAAGACATTTCTGGAAATCCAGTACAGAACTGAAAAAAATATTATATAGATGATACAATTAGGTATATTTTGGGAAAATGAGTGTTGCAATAATCTATTCTGCTTTAGGGGTTGTCATGTATCTGTCATGACATACAGTGAAAGAAGCTACTTCCAGAATGCTGGAATATCTTTCTTTACCACAACACACCCACCCAAAGTAATAACAGGAGAAAGTTCAACTAGGTAGAAAACAAACCTAATAGAAACAAACTGACAAAAGAAGTCATGTAAACACACACTTTATCCCACACACCTAAACTGATGGGACTTTAACTGACGTCTTTTTCCAGTGGAAAACCACACAGTCAAAGAAAGTGGCAAACACACCCGGAACACAGTCTTCCTCACAATCTTCCAGAGAAGCACACACATTTCTGCTACAGAATTCTATTTTGGTGTTCTCCTCTGTTTAAGCAGGGACATCACAGCGCACAGACTGACCAATCATAAAGCTAAATAAACCTGCCAGTACAGAAATATATATTACAGGAGGGCCCGTAATATCACAGAACAGAAGAAAGACATTTTCTTGGTGCCTGTCTCTAAGTGCAGACACTTTACTTTCTTTCCATATTGTAACTGAACTTTCCATTTTATAATCAAAATAGACCTGTATTTCTGGAGAGCACTTTTTAGAATCTTGTAGTGCCCTGTCCTCCTTTTGTTGGAAGAGACTTCCTTAGGCAGCTTCCCCCAATAATACGTACCAAGGATAAAATAATACACTTGGCTGTGAACATAGGTAGCTGGAAAACACATCTGCTTCTGTTGCCAGGTTTGTAGCAGAAGGGGAAGTTGAATCAGGAGAAATTCTAAAACTAATGCTAAAAAGAGATTTTGAGGTGGAGACTTGAGAAGCTGGTATCTCACTTTGCCAGATATTATCTTTGATTGCTTTTTTTTGGGTGTGTGTGGGGGGGAGCGGGGGTGTAACAGAAAGGAGTACATAGAAGTTGGAAATTTTTGGTTCTTCTAAGATCTCTGCAATGTCAGCAGAGCAAAGACACACAAGTGGAGTAAAGTTAAAGAGTTTAACAGAGGCGCAGTGATGCTAAAGGACAGAAAGCTGTGTATGGGTCTGAGTGATTCAAATTATCAGGAAAGTAACAAACACCCTGGCCCTGGGCATTTCATCTAACTGTCAGCCCTCCCTATTTTTTCTCTTTATCCATTTCCCATTCCATGTTCCTAGCCAGGTTCGAATGAGGTGTGTTTGCTCCCTCTCTGCAAGCTTGACCTACTTTTCTTAGAGGGATTAACAGCACTGTGGCAAGTCTCCCCTGTTTTAGGAACACTTGGTTCTGTTTTAGGAAGGAAAGTAACTCTGCCTTGTTCCGGTGCAGACTTTGCCCCAACTACAAATCTCTTCTATGTTGAATGCAGCTAAAAATTACTTTAAAACCTAGTCTATATTAATTGGCACTCAGAAGTTCCCTAGATTTAACGCCAGACTTTTGCTCTTTTCATCCTAGTTTGTCCTTTTGGATTCACAGGAACCGCCCCATGCATTTGGGGTCATCATTTCATAGGCTCTTTCTTAGCTACTTTATGGAAATCTGCTTTATGGTCTCTCTCATTCACACACAAATCTTTGAGAATGTACATCTACTTATTTAACACCTTTTCTGTCCAGTTTCACTTGTCCTCACCGAGCAACGGAAAAAATGTCTTTCTGTACTATCCCCTGCACAAAGGAGCTTCTTCAGCTTATTATACATCTTTTCAAGTAAGTTCCATTGCTGTTCAGTATTTCTTTCTCTTCACTACCTGTCAGTATCAGGACCTATTCTGAGGCATAATATTGCTAAAATAACGCATCTAGTTTTCAAACTAACAATTCAAGAAGGGCATTGATAGATTAGAGAATGTTTTTTTTCTCACGAGAATAGCTGCAGGATTACAAAAATTGTATTACAGAAACTTTACGAGTTCAGTCTATGTATATATATCACATTGACGATATTAGAAGATATATATGTTCCATGAAACTTGCTCCTTAATCCTCAGCTGGCATTAATTGTGTCAATAAGAAGCTTACTGTTCAGAAAGGCAGGGTTCTTTACAGAGATGTAAAGCTACAGACAAAAATCTTCTTTAGTAACAGCAGGTACTATTTTAATACCTGACGAAGAGGGAATGTATAAGACTACTGAGTCATAGGGAGAGGTGACCTACACTTGAGAAGCAGCAAAGGACTGAGGAAAATTGCTGTCAGTGTTTCATTTCCGTGTAAAGCAAGTGGTGCTATGGGCAAGACCATTTCCAAGTTGTGAAAGTCCATTGCTACTTCCAAAGTCTTCCTGATTCTGAGCTATGCTCTGCTTCTGCTCCCACGTACTGTCAATAACAATAAAGCCTGCTTGGCTGTCAATAAATAAAGAACAGGCCTCTATTCAAGCTTAAAGTAATGGCTTGATCACAGCCAACTTCCTTGAGGGAAAATGGAAATACTGCAAAGGAGCCTCATTAGACAAGCTGGCAAAGTGTGACAAAGTCCAGAACTGGTCACTGTTATTATTTTCTCAAGTGGAAAAAAATGTGTAAATGTATTAGCAACAGAGCTGATTAACTTTTGGCGCAACTTCTTGAAAATTCTTCATCTCAAGACACTTGTAAGCCAAGACCCTCTTCAGAAAAACAAGAACTAATTTCAGGAAATCCTACAATCCACAACAGGCAGGAAAGGCAAACCTTTATAATGGTCTCTTCTGATATATTCCGGTCAATCTACAGGGCTGACTAAGGAAGTTGGCTGTCCAAATTACCATTAACCGAGGCAACACAAACAATACCTCCCACCCCTGAGGGGAGAAAGGCAAAAGTTCAATCCATTTTCAGAAAAGGCAAAAAGCCATTTCTGCTTCTTTCTAGCTTTCAAGCTAGGGAACTACAAACAGGCCAGTCTCATTTCAGTCCCTGGGAAAAAAAAAATATGGAGCAAATCCTCTTGGACACCAAAATGGGGGCACAGTCAATACACTTGAGGGCAGGGCTGCCATTCAAAGAGACCTAAACAGGCTAAAGGACTAGGACAAACAGGAAGATCAATACGGACAGCGGGATAAAAGGTGAAGTGCTCTACCTGAGAAGCTGCTGGGGCAGCTGGTGCAGGTGACACTGAGTGACTGGGGAGCAAAGGCCCCGAGGGCCCTGGCAGACGGAGGACCCAGCACCCCAGGCTGCATGGGCAGGGACGGAGTGGGGTGACCATCCGCCTCACTCTGCACTGGTAGCAAGGCGTCTTGGATACCGCATCCAGGCACGACCCCCAGTACAGGAAATTTGAATAAACCCGAGCAAGTCCAGCAGTGGCCACCACGATGGTTGGGGGCAGAAGTGCTTGGCTCGTAAGAGGTTTGTTCAGCCTGGAAAAGCTCTGGATCTGGAGGGACTCAACAGCCACCCCTTAGTTCCTGCAGACAGGTGACCAAGAAAATGGAGGCATTTTGCTTTAGATTCATTGCTGGGTGTGCAGTGAGGCAATATCGCACACTCGGGAGAGACATTTGCTTATCTGTTTCAGATCTGGATGCAAGTCTGGGTGCTCCATTGTCTCCCACAAACCAAGCACAACCTCCTGGCTTTGCAAAACATATTTACGCTTAGAAGCTTCCCAAGTCCATCCCTCTTCCACTGATTGCTTCGGAATTTACCTGTGATTCCAAGATTGCTTACTCAACATCTCCACTGTTACTCATGCGCAGGGGAAGGGTCTTCGCCTGGGCGAGGGTCTTTTTGACCTCTGGGAGTGATTTTTAGAATTATAACGAAGACAGTTCACTCCAGGATACACGGAGCTTGGCTTCTCTTGACAGATTTGCACTGTGTAACAACAACAACAAAAAAAAAAACAGTATCCAAAATGTATCCTTAGAGCCCAGCAGTTTCAGGATGTCCTTGATTAAAGAATCCTAAGTCTGTTTTAACGATCCCGCCGTCCTACCCTAACACAGTGGACATCTGTTCTGCTTAGTTTAAATCACCCGTGGTGATTTCCAGCAAACAAAGAGACAACGATCACCATTTGAAACGGGACTGGACACGCGGGCGACTTGTCACTGCGAGGACGGTAAGGGGCTTGCATGACCGGCCCGGGGCGCCGCTGTGGGAGCTCCACGCACGCGCGGGGCCTGTGCGGCGGGACGAGCCCCACAGCTCCCGGGAGCGGGCGCCGCCGCCCGCGCCTGAGGCGAGAGCCGTTAGGAGACAGCCGTTAGGCGAGAGCCGTTAGGCGAGGGCCGTTAGGGGACAGCCGTTAGGCGAGAGCCGTTAGGCGGCCGCGCCCCAACGGCTCCCGCGCCCAACGGCCGCCGCGGCCACGCCCCCCGGCCGTGCCCGTTACCAGGCGCCCGCCCCGTCCCGGCTCCACTTCCTGGGCCGGGCTCGCACAACATGGCGGCGGCCCGCGGGGGCGGGCAGCGGCGGCGCCGTCTCTATGGCGGTGCCGCCGCGCTCCTCCTTCTCCTCCTCTCCCTCTCTGCCGGGCTCGCCCGTGCCTCGGCGGGGGGCAGCGGCGACGAGCCGCGGAGCCACGTGCAGGTGCTGGGCGGCTCCAACTGGAGCCTGGTGCTGCAGGGCCAGTGGATGGTGGAGTTGTGAGTAACGGAGCCCTCCTCTATCCTCCCCTCCGCAGCCGCCCCGCCGCGGCCCGTCCCCGGCGAGGCAGGGGGGCGCGGCGGCCCGAGGCTGCGCTCCTGCTCCTGAGCTCCGGTGACGGAGGAGGAGGAGGCCGGGCACGACCCGGCCGGAGTCACCTGAGAGGCGCCTCGGCAGCCCCGGGCAGCGGCAGCGCCGGCCCTGCAGGCCTCCCCCGAGCCTCCTCGAGGTGTTAGTGCCTTTCCCTTCAGCTCTTCGTCTAGAGCCGTTGTCACAGGGTACTCGAGTACCAGCAGGCCAGGAGGCAGCGGCTTAACCAGGATTTTGGTGGCTCTGTGCAGTGGTTACTCCCTGTGGGGTCATGCTGGGCGGTGTAACTCTAGGTCTTACATAGCTGGGGCTTTGGCAGGGTTTTGCCCAAGGCTGAGTCTAGGGGTGCCATGAGCTCTAGGTGCTTTGAACTAGAGTTTTCTTTGCTTCTCTTTGCCCTGTTGGCAGCAGGGAGGATTTCCACTCTGCTTGTAGGGACAGAAGCTTAATTTCACAGATGTCCTGGTTTCGCTTGTGGTGTGATGCTGCTTGTGAAGTGCACATGCTGTGTAGTATTGAAGGCAGCTCGCTTGCTTGCGTTCACCAGGGGAAAAAGAAACCTGAGATGTTTTTAATAGAGCAGTGAAAAATAATTTGAACAGGTTGTATGTTCACGTGGAACTGGTGTGCTGTGCAGTTGTGAAACGTTTTGCTTTTTCTGTGGCATCTGGGCATCTTCGGAAGTGTTTTGACAGTTTTAAACAGATTACATAGTCGCACTAACAGAATCATGATAGCATCGCATGTGATCATGCTGGAAGAGGAAGGAGAAAAATGTTTCTGAAAGGACACTTGCCACAGTAAAGGCAAGCTGCTTTTGTTTTAGGTGCTGCCCCGAGTTATGATAGATGGTCAAAATGTGGTCGTTGTTTAGCAGATATCCTCCAGACTCCCTAAATGATGCGGGAGCTCAGGAGCATACCTGGAGACTTAGTATCTGAATGGGTATGAAATCTTAATTCGGTCATTAGCAAAACACAGGATGCAGGCAGGGAGCCTGTGAAACAGGAAATGCACCAGCAATGTCTGCACTTATGCTCCTTCTAAATGCTTAAAGCTTATTGCTCAGATTTAGCGTTGAATTTGCATTGTCTTGAGTTGACTTTATGATTAGGGGAAGAGGCTGTTGCCTCCTGTATGACTCTCTTGCTCTAGATCCTACTTTACTCATTAGTATTTATAGCTGGACACCTTTCCATGCTATCTATTTGGCCAGACTTGTCACAATGATTCAGCACTTGATAAGTCCCACTGCCGTGTTTGTCTTGAGTTTCAAAGGGGTATGCTAAAAATTTAGTTGAATGGTTTGGTGTTTACATGGGATTAGTGCTTTTAAGCACTTTGGCTCTAAACAGCTTGTGTAAATAAGCTGATCTGTAAATAATTCTATAGGTTATTTAACTTTTGCTGAAATTTCGATTCAGAGTTTGATGAGGTTGAGAAATCTTCTGACTAGCTTGGAAGGGTGTAGATGGTATGTTTCCATCTTGATTTGTTAGTAAAAAGTACTAACAAGAAGTATGTTATGGAAGTACTTCTTTTGCCCAATTAATAAAAGGTGGGGGGGACAATGGAGGGAATATTCAAGTTGGTAAAATTAGTCTGTCTGCAATGTTTCTGTAGATGTCCTGACAGAATTCAGAGCAAGTGAACAAATGAAGTGTGAACTCCTGTTAGTTGATAACTGAACATATGGCCGACTACTGTGCTGCATATTGGCTTATCAGAAAATGATAGAATGTTAAACAGAAATACCCCTTTTAGCAGTTGCTTTACTTTTGTAGGAAGGATGAAAGTATATAGAATGATGGAACTTCATTTGCTGAAGTCTTGGAAAATCTTTATTCATTTTCAATGATCTTACAAATCGCTACTCAATCTTAAAACTCCTTTGGAATAGAAAGGTTTTCTGAATTGCATGTGGCAGTTTTGTCCTCTTGTTTATTCATTTTGCTCATTTCAAAAGCGATTACCATTTTGCTTTGTTTCACTTCTTGTTCTTGTAATGTTAAAATGTTTCTTTACTGGTCTGTAAAAGAAGTAAAACACAGTATTCCAAATATTATCTTAAATGATGCAATTTAATTGGATTATAGAACATACATAGTATGCATTTACTATCACCTTGACTAAGGTATTGAAAAAATGTAGGTGTATCAAGTTAAAAGTAATATAATGGGGATTAATAAAATTACAGGTCAAGGTGACAGCCCTAAAACAGTTGTTCTAGACTGCACCTCAGTGTGTTCCCAATTCAGTCACTCTGTGGCTGTGGTTACTTCCATCTTTAGCTTTATGAACTTCTGTGATAGCTTGTGCTAATTGCCTTTTGCTTAGGGCTTGTTTTGCGCTACAGCAAATGATCAAAATAGTAACAAAAGTCTAAGTGGGGACTCTTTGTCCCCTTGTGACTCTTAAGATGCTCTCTTGGTAAACTTTAGCGAGCTGTTACTAATGCTTTGACATAGTATAGCAGTTGATTAGTGAAAGGTTGAACCTCAGAAATAGATTCCAGGAGTATGAGTTATTTAGTATCTAGCAAAAATACTCAGGCAGGCCTGTGATTTGAAGGCAGTTGTGTGTTTGGATGAGAATCCGGAAGAAAACCAGGAACCTCTCTATCCTCTCTGATGTTTGCAGTCACTAGAGTTTCTGCAATTTGGGAATTTTTACTGGTGTGGAGCATTCACTAAGAACTTCTGTTTGGGCTGCAGTGGGGATGAGGGAGCAGGTGGCACTGAAAGGCACGTCCTGTGTTGCCTTCCGTGCCTGTTCCCTTGTGATAGGGGCATTGGTGGATTAGAAGGACTAAAGGGTGTATCTTTGACTAGCACCCTCTCACTTAAAAACAAACAAAAATGTACAACTGATTTTCTGAAACCTACTTTTTCGGTTAGAATATCACCAACCTTGCATCTAAACTATCTCTTTTTTCAAGAACGGGTATGAATCGGATGATAGCCTTAAGATAACACCCGAAGAATCAAGCAATGCCTTTATTTTGTTATATGTTTGTTTGGGAGGGGAGAAGAAGAGTTAGTCCCAGCACATATAATGACCAGGAACAGTAGAAAAGTATCTCTCCTCTCCCTTAATGAGTCTAGATCATACAGGCCTCCTGGTCTTTCTGTTAATCCAGTGAAGTTCAGTGTGATGGGGGCCACTTGGTGCACTGAATCAGCGAACACTACCGAGTGCAAATAATGACAATGTTTGGCTGGAATAGCTTGATCTTGTACTTCCATCCTATTTCTGATATTAATATAAAAACTAGGAAGCTAAACTAAATTCTGTCATTACCGAACTTTGACCTAAGTGGAGTTTAACATGTCTTTGGGCTAAAGAAAAGATGATTCTGATTGTTTGATATTATCTTGGCCATGTTGATATTCAATATTCCACTTAAAGTAATTTAGAAAGAATTCTTATAAATATGAAATTAGAACAGGCATGTTGACATTTGTATTTTAAGGTCAGATGGTACTTTAAATAGGCTAAAGGATTCTTTAATCTTGGAAATCCTATGACATGAGTATGGCACATTTAGAGAAACTGCATTTAGAATAAATTCCTAATTCTGTCTCTATTGCAGAAAGAGCAGCAGCATTATCTGTCAGTCATGCAGTTTTTAACTCTCAGTTGAGCTATTGTTACAAACTGTAGGTTCTATTTTAATATACAGATTCTGTCAAGCTATTATTAAAAAAACCCCTCTGTAGGCAGCACAATACAAACCAGCAGTTTTACATGTAATATTTCTAATATGCTTCTAATATCTTTTAGAAAGCTACTGAAGGTTTGTTTCCAGGCAGAATAAGGCTCATGCTCTTTTCTAAATGCTCTCATGCAGAATGGCACTGTTTCACAAGCTACTGAAATCATATATCTGTAGCTTGTTTTCTGTAAAATGCAATACCTGTTTTTGACTTGTATCCTTCTGAGTTTTAAATGCTAAGATTCTCATGTAGAAATACTTAGGTTTCAAAATTACTGTAGACTGCACCATGGGCAATGTTTCATCTGAGGAGTTAGTTCTCGCTTATTTTTGCCCAAGCTGGATGCTAGGTATGGATGTCTCAAGTCATGGAAAGCCATTGAGCCTGTAGACTGTGATGGTTCTCTCCTGCTCCTGATTCTGCAAAAGCATACCCCTGATTATTTCTTCTCAAGATGTGGTATCTCTAATTGGATTATGGCTGCCCCTATCCAGGAGATCTTAGGTTATAGCTTTCTGTGTGGTGACCATGAACACTCATAGTTTTTCTTATTATTCTGTATTACTCTCTTTCTAAAGCAGTTCTTCCCTTCATGTTTATGCTGTCAGGAATAATTGCAACTTTTTTTTTTGATGTTCCAGATGTTAGTATTGGAAATTCAACTTTTAAAAGATGCTGCTTTCCTCCCATAAATTAATCATGGCAGAAAAGGAAGTTTAGAAGAGACATTGAATGGGCACTGGAAATCTGACTTGAACCTTTAAAGCTCTGAAGAGTGCAATCAAAAGGGGCATGTTTTAATATATTGAGTAGTGGGATAAAGCAACTCTAATTTCCAGAAATTGAGGTGTGTGGAATCAATACAAAATGTTACATTGAGGGATGCCAGGACAGCCCAGGTTCAGTAATTCAAAGAGCTGCTGGGTAAATGGACCCATTTTTCCATGTAAATAGAATGAATTATACATTCTGAGTGGTGAGGCATTTGGGTATGAATTTTTCAAGTATGGGGATTTGTTTTTAATAACATGAGAAATGTGTGTATGGATTGATAGAAAGCATTTTGATTGTTCTACTCAATAGACTTGATTAAGAACTGCAATTTTTCTGTGATTGATGCTTTGGTATTTTCTGTGTGTGGTAAATCAATTTGAATGCATATAAGGATAAGAATACTAATATATTTAACCTGTTTCCTCCATTAGCTATGCTCCTTGGTGTCCAGCTTGTCAGCAAATTGAATTGACATGGGAGAGTTTTGCAAAGGAAAGTGAACATCTAGATATCACTGTGGGAAAGGTGGATGTCAGTCAAGAACCAGGTATGTGTGAAATAGACCATGTTTTAATAAAATATTCAATTTAAGTAGCACCTGGGACTAGGCTGCATCCTATTTTGTTTTTTAAAAAGCTCATTTCTGTCTTGGCTGGTATCCCAGGAACTACAATAATGTTATCCACATTTCACTTCACATAGTTCACATCTGTGAGCATAGGAGTCTATAAACTTAATTGCAAAATTTAAAAAAATAGGTGAGTGATCCAACATATTGCTGTGGTAAAAGGGACTTATTTTTGATTATAATCTGCTTCACAGAAAGTTGTTATCTGTCTCATTCCTCGCTCTCCCCACAGCTATATCCTGTTTCTGACTTCAAGTCCCTGAGATTTTCAGGGTGTGGTAGTAATACTTGGGGGGTGAGTCGTCTTTAAGTTCATTTCACTTAATTGTTTTCACAATGGTGCTGCTTAATTGTCTTGTTTAATTTAATAGTGCATTTGACGTATTTTTATTGGGGGAGAAGGATGCATGCAGAAATGACTTCAAACGCTGTATTTGTGCTTATGTGCATAGGTAGGAAGCAGCCTTATCTTTGCTTTAATGACTCCTTTCAGAGTGTTGAATGTATGTTTGTTGAAGTAATACTAAGACTGTTTTAACTGCTACATGTTTTGGGAATACTTCATGTTTATTTTGGCTTTGAGGAGATGAAAGTTTGGGTTTTTTTTTTTTGACAGAGTTGGGGAGAGATGTTACTAGAATTAAAAAGGCAAAACTTGGCCTTTTTTCTTTAAACCTTTTGAAGCACGTGCAAATTTTTCCTTATTATTCAAAAATGTGGTTTTCCAAGCAGGTTAACTTGATCAAGTTAATAGCAAAGAGATAATTTACAGTTCAGAGCCTGAGGCCACAGGTTAAGTTCATAAGAAATGTCAATTGTTCCAGACCTAAAGTTGGTTCATGTTTTATTAAATGTTTGCAGGTATACAAAAGTTCTGATGGCAAAGAGCTCTTGGCGTGGGACTCTTTTTTAGTGCATATACTAATCATTAACATCTTAATAAACAGAGGATTGAACATTGGAGCTTTTTGTGCAAAATAAGCTTAATTGAAGCCAAGTTTTGCTGCTTCATGCTGGCAAAATCGGAGTGCTTATTGTGGTGTTCTTGACTGCTGGTTAAGGCTATGTTTGGGGATGCATTATAAACCCATCCCACTATCTTGTCTCATTTATCAGAGAGTCAAAAGAGTACCTTATGTAGTGTTGAAAAAATAGGATCTTACCCTTGATTGCTGCATTTAGGTGTAACTAACTTAAAAATGCTCTATCAGCATTGAGGCTATAAAAATAGAATATAAAAATTCTTAAAGGTTTTCTTTCTGGTAAAGACCTTGAATAGAAGTACTGGGAGCTGGTAGGGTAAGGGACTGTTCCTTTCATTTCTTTGTTTTTGTCTGAACTCTGACTGCTGAATATCATAATTATGAACACTTAGATATTTCTTAACTGGAATTCTCTTCTTAGATTGCAAATTCTCATCAATATTAGAATTTAAAACCTCTAAGGGTGTTTGACCTCTGCAAGTCAAAGCACTGACCAAATGATGGATTTACAGTGGTAGCAAAGCATGCCCATCAGAGCTACAGTATCTACTTCAGTATGAAGTATCTGTATCTGCTGTGTCCACCTGGGAAATTAGTGAAACAAACTGGAAAACAAGTATTTAGTACTCATTTAACCTTTTGATACATTTTTAAGGTATCTGAACTCTTTGGAAGTATTTCCAAGTTCTTTGGAGTATTTTTCACTGCAGGTCTATGCTTCAGCCTTCTCCTTGATGTACTGCAGGTGCTCCATCCCTTTAATATGTTTTTTAATCTACAGGATCATCCCTTAATTAGCCTTGGTAATTTAACAACTTCATCAAAAATCAGTGTAGTCAAATTGTACTACATACTTGGCATGTATGTTTCCTCTTTGTTGTTACTGTTGAAACATTCAGCATATTGAGACCAGACAATGGGGATGTTTCATTTTGGTACCAAACACAGCAGTGATGCTGGAAGTACTTTCAGTTATTACTTTGTAGCAGAACTGAATGGAAGACTAGAGGATTTCAGACATCAGTTCTCACATTTTTGTTTTTCCTTATAATTTGGAGAATTTCCTTGCCCTTTGAGCTGAATTGCTCTGATACTTGTGAAGAAACTATGCTTTATTTCCCAGTCTGTGGGACAGCATCTACCACAGCTTCTAATGAGGGAATCACTTAGCCTCATGAAGCCGTGCTTCATGTTTCTTTGTCCTTTCTGCCGCCTTTGATGTAGTGCTCAAAATGCTGACATGACACCACCTTTTGGATGATGGAAAAACTGTATTTCATGGATAATATTTGCAGTAGTTTGTAAAACAGAATGCTAAAACTTTCCAAGCTTTATTAGCAAGCTGTTAGCATTCTATTTTAGCCCACCTAGAGGAAAATGAGATAAGGGAATGAAGAATGAGAACCGAGAATCCAGAACATTGTCATCTTACCACAGTCATGTTTGAGGGGAGAGACTGTTTTTCTACAGCATATCAACAGACGGGTTAAATTATTTGGTAGAAACAAGCAAGCAAATTTGGAAATGAATTTTCCGTCTGCTTTGTGTGACTTCAAAGTACCTGAAATAGGAAGTACAAACCTCTGAATAATTTCACATCAGTCAGGATGAGTTAAAAGCATGGACCCGANTTAGCATTCTATTTTAGCCCACCTAGAGGAAAATGAGATAAGGGAATGAAGAATGAGAACCGAGAATCCAGAACATTGTCATCTTACCACAGTCATGTTTGAGGGGAGAGACTGTTTTTCTACAGCATATCAACAGACGGGTTAAATTATTTGGTAGAAACAAGCAAGCAAATTTGGAAATGAATTTTCCGTCTGCTTTGTGTGACTTCAAAGTAACTGAAATAGGAAGTACAAACCTCTGACAATCAGTCAGGATGAGTTCAAAGCGTGGACCCGATTCTGAGAGCTGAGGGTAAAATCACCCAAAGTAGCCCGACTTTGTCGATTAAGTAGTGATCACCTATATGAAATTACTCACTGATAAAGGATCATAACAATTAATTCTTCAAGATGTTACCCGAATAGATTTCAATCTTGTGCAAACTGTGAAAATATGTAGAATGAGTGCAGTTATATGGCATTCCTTTTGATTGGAGGGACATGCTGTAGATGTAGTCAAACTTCAGCTGTATGCAAATATGCATCATGAGTGAGATCCATGCAGAAAAAAACATTCCATAGTAAGCATTTCTTCAAGATAAGCATTTTCACTTAACATGGCAGCAGTAGTTAGAATCTGTTACTGTTTGCAGACAAACTGTAACCATGTTCATATGAAATAAAGCGAAGAACTAAGCAGACGTTTAGTCTACAAATATAGTATTTAGCAGGTGTTTACTAATAATTCAGAATGCTGAGAAATTTCAATTTTACTTGTTTAAGTTTATTTTTTTCCCTCTTTCTAGGCTTGAGTGGTCGTTTCTTTGTCACAACACTTCCTACAATTTACCAGTAAGTTTGTAATCATGAAAGCAATTGCCCGTTTCTGTACATATTTATTCCTTCTCTTGTTTACTGAAGGATATCATGCTAAATATAACGGAGAAGTAGCTTATTTGAGTTTTTACAATCTTGAAGCATTTCTCAGGAGTTCAGTATGGTTATGAACATAAAGTATATAACTATTTTAAAATTATATGAAAGATTTTCCTACATCTGTATCCAGATACATGATGATTTTTAATTTAGGAAAAAGTATTTAGCACTTATAACAACTAGAAAGTTTGAGTAAGAGCTGTTAGAAACCAGAGCATATGGGATCAGAAACATTTGACCTTATAAAAGATTCTTACTTCATCATTTGTATGACTGATTATATAGACAATATGCAAGATAGTGCAAAAACTTTTCACTACATAGGTAATAATATAGATTTTCAATACTGCTGGGGTTCTTTATTGGCATAGAGTATGAATATGCACTTGTGCTTACACACTTGTGCTTTTCATCTTTAACTGCAACTGTAAAATGTAGGTGAAAATGAAGAAACTCTCTAGCTTCTAATATGAATTCAGACTATTGCTTAGAACTCTGATTATATTGGTGAAGCTCTTATCTGTGTCTTTTCTTTAGCCTGAATGAGTTGAGTAAATTTCCTTCCTATAAATACTGTTTAAAAATTGAGATTGTCCATCATGGATACATTTTCAAAGCATTGGAAATGCTAGGTGTTCAGTTTCATGGACAATATCAAATATGTAATTTATGCATTACAATATTTTTTACCAAGTAGAGAGTTATGGGATTTGATATGTATTTATGCTTTTTAGTGCAAAAGATGGAGTATTTCGCAGATATCGAGGCTCACGGACCCTGGAGGATCTTCAAGGTTATGTTTTGGAGAGAAAATGGGAAGCTGTGGAGCCTGTAGCAGGATGGAAGTCTCCGTCTTCTATAATGTAAAACTTTCTTCTTATTAAAAGCAAATATATACTTTATAACTCATTAAAGGTGCTATATTGATAACCTAAAGACACGAGACCTTTTATTCCCTAATCACGTAGAATTTGCAGAAGCAATCTGTAGGGGTAGTCTGCTTTGCACCTCCTCACTTTTCCAAGTAGTTTATTATGTGCACTCAAGTTTGCTTTTGCCTGTTGAGGCCTGTTTGTATCCTCTTTGAAGACGGGAGAAAGAAAAAAAGTATATCCATGATCTTTGTGCAAGTGATTTAAAAGGTGAAACAAAGATAGGTATTCTCTGCATTTCATTCTGGCTCAAGATATTCTGTATAATGTGTATTAAAAATAGAGATTTAGGGGATTTCCTTATTTTTCATCTGAGAATGCAGGTCTGTAGGGTATTTAATAGTAGGGAGCATGGCTGCAAGGCTGTATGCTGCTGGGAAATAGATTATGCCCAAATGTCATCTCTCAAGTCACTATACTAAAGCCATATGTTGAGCTGACTTAAATGAGCATATTATTGGAAAAATGTATTTGCAGTTTGTAGTGGCTGTGTTTGAAATTTTTTAAATGTTACTGGTCTTAAAATCTGTCCTTCTGATCTTAATTTTCTAGGATGCATGGCATGGCGGGGCTCTTCCATCTGTCTGGGTGGATCCGGGTAAGTAACCATGTGATAGTGCTTCTATTTCTATTTTTCAAGAGAAATTTCAAAATGTCAACATAATTCTGACAAACCCCATTTAATTAGAAAATTTCCAGGTTCAAACTTTAAATTTTTTAATTTTTTAATTTTCAAAAATAAAAATATTCGCATTTAAATAAATATTCAGTTTTCAAATATGAAATATCAAATGTCAAAACTCAAAATTCCAAGATTCCAAATACCAAATATCTCAATATTTCAAAAGATCATATATTAATTTTTCAAGTCTCAATGTCAAAAGTAGATTTTTAAATCCTCAAAATGTAAACATTTCAATTCTAAATTTCAAAATACCAATGTCTGAATTTTTATTTTCAAATTTCAAATTCTTAAAATTTAACCTTGTCAAATTTGTTCAAATGTCAAAACATAACATTTTAAGGTTTAAGAATTTAAAATTTTTAAACCAAGAATTGAAAATAGAATTGGGCTCTGAAGGATGACGAGGACATTAGAGACTTTAGTTTAAATATTTTTGAATGAAATGTCTCAATTAGATGCCAAATTATTTATGATATTATAAGTGATTCTATAA
This sequence comes from Crypturellus undulatus, assembly GCA_013389825.1. NCBI lineage: Eukaryota > Metazoa > Chordata > Aves > Tinamiformes > Tinamidae > Crypturellus > Crypturellus undulatus. The sequence continues at coordinate 221,510 of VWPW01021548.1, read as the reverse complement.
TGAGTCTTGTCATTTGCAGCAAATTCATAGCTACCTCACTGGAACTCTTGGACTTCATGTTTGGGTTTCCTATGCAGTGTTTGTCTTAACGACCTTGTTGATTGGCCTGACCCTGGGTTTGGTAAGAAAGTTTCATATCTTATTTCCTTAGGCTTTCTTAAAACTTTTGTTTTGGTGTAATTTAGAGGTTGGGAAAGGGGAGAGAGGGGAGAGAGAAAAAAAACTTAAGTGACCTCTTTTGAGCTGCTTTTTATGTACACCTGCAACTAAAATTCTTAAGTATTTGGTACTGCAGTGTACCTTGTACACAGCTGTGTGTATTCCCTCGCTGAGTACCACGTTTTAGCTGTAGACCTGAGATGGTATCCTCTTCTAATCCTTAAATGATATAGCTTTAACCTCCCTAATACCAACATCAAATTCTTATAGGGCTACATGTAGAGGCATATGTGCCTGACCTGCAACTACCAAGATGGTTTAAAACATCTGGACTCATATTCTAGATATTAGAGCCCTGTTGATGATAGAACATCTCTTTACTATTTGTACAGGGCCTAGGGCAGTCACAGCTGTCCTTGCTGTGAGCTAATGTTAGGGAAAGCTTTTTCTAGTAAATATGAACTCTGGGGTGACTCTTGCTAAACTAACAAAACTAATCTTTTGGTCAGTTAGGATCTGAATTTCAGAAAGTAACTGGAAAGATTTGTTAGCTTATTTTGGTACTGTGTCCCTGACAGTGGACATCTGGATTTCTTTTAGAAAGATCCCTTTTTTCCTGACACTGCAGGGGAAAGATGATAGTTCATTGAGTGTTTTTTTTTCCTACTCTAGAGAATGTTTATGTTATATTTTTATGCAAATTTTATATGTTTTAGTTCTCCCTTGTAATGTTATTTAATCACGATTATGTTTTTCTGTTGTGCTGCTAGGTAAAATGTGTAATTGTTAATGTCATATTTTGTTTTCTTTCCTTTACTCAGGTATTGGTTTTGATTTCGGACTGCCTTTGCCCATCCAAGTCAAAAAAGAGAGATGAAACATCTGGTAAGAAGTGTGTGAGATACAGCTTCCAAATGCATTCAAAATAAGAAAGTCTTTTGAAGAGAGGTGCTGGGTTTTGTAAGTTTTTGAGTAGCTCCTTTATCACTAGATCTTTTATTTAAATCTGCAAGGAATCTGCTTTGATGGGATGTTTCCCCAGCCTCAAACACACTTCATATTGCGTTGGAAGGTGTAGTGTTCTGCATATATGTGGTTGAGGGATGAAGGAGGTGGTGAGAATCAAATGAATTTAGAGTCTATAGGATATTATAAACTAGTATAAGAAAAACAAGAAGTCTAAATTCATATTTGAGAGTGCTGCATGAGCCAGCTGTGTTGTCTCACTAGCTGTGGATCATACCTGGTTGTGGTGCTTAGACTTTGAGAGTCCCCATACCACCTTTGTGTGAGGAAAGAATAGAACCAAAGACTTCCTAGCTCCAGGTTCATGAGACTATGTTTTTTTTTTTTTTTTTTTAAATTACATATCCTGGTCAGCAGAGTTTTAGGGTAGTAGTGTGTGTGTGTGTGGCTAAAGACTTTCTGCTGAAATATTTGTTACTTGCTAAGTTTTCAAAGAAGTAGTCATGAGGAGGCGGGGAAGCATATGTGGGGAGCTGTTTCCGCATTGTTTTTCCTATGTGTAGGAGATGTGCCTTCCTGGGCCTCAGCAGGGCACTCCTAGAACAGTGTTCCACTCCTTATGTTTTTGTGAAGCAAAAAATTGTAGACAAATATCTATTTAATCCTTTATCAATGCAAAGTGGGCATTAGTTTCCAGAACACCTTGTGATGTGGTTGTGGTTCCACTACCAAGTGGAAGCAAAACTTGCCTTTTAAATTAAATACTGATTTTTTTTGCAGTTCAGTATGTGTATGCGTGTTTGGTGTGAAGGTGCATCGATGACACTTGCCAGTAAGACACTGGCCAAACCTAAAATTCCTAAGTATGCAGAATGGTCGTGTTCAACATCTTGGCAGTCCAGCATCACTGTAAGGAGAAAAACAAATCAAAACACATTGTGTACGTGTGCAGCTGGTTGACTTGATAGTAGATGTTAGTGACAAAACTTACCAGGATCTTAGTGCTTTCTCACTGATGCATTTGATGATGATGACTTTCAAAGAATTAAATTTACTAGATGTATTTTTATGGAAGTTGCCAACAATGATCATGACAATTGCAGAATACATACCTAGTGATGTAAATTTAAAGGAAATGCTATTTTAAGATTCTGTGTGGTCTTCATATTTGCAACTTTGACTTTATTTAGATGAAGTGATTGAAAAGGAGAATGTGGAAAATGCTGCATTAGAGGAACCAGAGGAGTCTGCAGAGCTTTCAGCAGATGAGGTAGAAGAAACTGCAGAGATAAAGGACCTTTCAGATGGAGAAGATGCAGCAAATTCCAGTGCTGATGACTTGGAAGAAGACTTGATACTTGCTAAAGAATCAGAGGAAGAAGAAATAGAAGACTTAAGTGAACAACATTTAGCTGATTCGGAGACTGAAAGCTCAGTAAGACAGCGTAGAAGTCAGGTGGCTGATAGTGACCTATAGTTACTATGGTGGAGTATTTTGTACCCTTGGACCAAAGAAGTATCATAACTTGGGTTGGAAGCTGAGGCTTACGTTTGACTTATCACTTGTGTTTACGCAGAACCTCTGCTCTGTCAGTAGGCTTTTTTTTGATAATACTTGCCCATTGACTCCATTTTATAAGCACACACGCTGTGTATATAACTTTTGCCATGACAATCAAAATGAGTATATTGTATCTGTTTTGAAGATGTCTTAAGAGTCTGAGTCCGCTTGTTATGAAATGGTCATCTGTGCTTATATCCTTTAGCAGATATTGACCTAAACAAGACCAGGATTTCTAACCTGGTTGTGACTTCTGCCTGAATATTTTTTTTCAAATGCAGCAGAAGTATCAAACATATAATACAGTAATGAAAGAAGGCACCTTACTAGTCTTCTGTTTAAAAAAAAAAAAAAAAAAAAACTGTCCATGATGGTTTATTTTTATCATGTTCAGATGAAGCACCTTTATCTTTCTGTTTTCTTCCAATATTTGTTTTGAGAGTATATCGCAAGAATGAGCTTTGTACTCAGTTTCATGTGGCTCCAAATTTTTCTTTTTTTGGTAATTAAGAAAGCATTCAAAAACCTGGTAAATTCAGCTTGCTAAGTTTGGATCATTGAAAACCTCAGGCCAAGAAGGGATTGCAGCTAGATGCTTGAAATGTTTGAACCTCAAAGGTTTAAAGAATGAAATTTTTTGGAGAGGGGTAAGGGAGGGGAGAGAACTTTTGCCAAAGCATAGTTTTAAAAAAATTCTTTTTCTCCTTTGAAGAGACTGTAGCAAGAAGTATTCATTTTGCAGCCAGCGAGCTGTGTATTTCTTGCCAATACAAGCTAGTCCTATGGAGTGCAGTTCTNTTTTTTTTTTTTTTTTTTTTTTCTAGCTCAGAGTAGTTTTGGCAGAATCGAACTGCTTTAATAATGTTAACTGAAAAGGCACTTAAGGTTTAACCTTTGTGCTTTTCTACTTTCTCCCATTAGAATCAGCTCACTAAGAAATGGGAGGGATAAAGATCATTTGCTACTTTTACCTGCTTAAACGTGTATCTGTCAACCTACATAAGGCGAAAATAGCTTGTCAGATAGGTGGCAGTAGGTGTGGTTTGTAGGTGACATTATTAAACATAGCAGTAAAAATAAAAATCAGTGTTTTCCTTTGGGTGATTTGGTTAATATTGAAAGGGATGTCGTTACAAACAACAAACCTTTAAGTGAAGAGTATCTGCAGTGAAATTCTGTATGTTCCTGCTTTGTCAATATGTATTCGTATGAATAAGATGTCTTAATGATGTTTTTTGTATTGCATAACATTGCTAGTAAGCATGAGCTTAATCTTGTTCTCCAAGAATAAAGAGTTATTGGAGATGAAATCATATTTTTTTATTAGAAGAGACAAGTTAAGTGTGGGGGGGGGGGAAGTACCCTCTGACTAATAGGGTCAATTTGTCTTGGAAATTGTTTTAATGTTCATAAAGTGCTTATTTACTGGGGTAACTTGCATTTTCCTATCTGTATCCTGTTACAATTTGTCTTGGAACTATATGGTGCGAACTTTGCATTTGTCTGTTACAACTGTATAAAGAAAAAAATCAGATTACACGTGTTGAATATGAATATACTTTAAGTAGAGTATTCAGTCCTGAAGCTTTTCATTCTAGAGTAATGGAGACTTGTAAATATGTTTTTACGACTGGGAAAGGATACAGTTGATAAAGCACATTGCACTATAAAGAAAACAAATAGCTTGTCTTGTTAACGCAGGCTGGGTTTGGTCTTCTGTACCTCAGCGATTCTGGAAGCTTGTGAACAGTGGGTATGCGCTTCTTTTTTTAAACAATGGGAAACTAAAGGAAAATTTCAAGAAAATGTCTATACCCTGAGGTATAGTTTTGCTGTTTCTGTCATGTATTTGCTTTTTTCATTATTTCCTAAAATCCTGAAAGGAAGGCAAGACTTTAACCAAGCTGCATGAGGCATGCAGGAAACAGATGGGTATCTTCAGCTACTTGGACTCAGGTAGGATAAAAGGTGACATATCCCCTCAGACATGGTTCTAAAACTGCCAGGTTCTGAAAAATATGGAGGACTGTATTCAGCAGAGATTGAGGGCAATGATGACTTTGTATAGTAAAGAGAATATTTCATACTGCGTTGGGTCTTGTTCTATTCCAGAAAACTTGTGTAAGATGGAACATGTCAATAATCACTTGACTTAATTTATTTCCATTTTTGTAAGAGCATGAAGCCAGTCCTCTGCAACACTATTGGGCTCTTTAAAGCATGTTTTAAAAGGTAAAGAACACCCTTATAGCTCACAGTGCTTCATACATTCACATTATATTATATTAATATATGCTGTTGGGGATTATGAAATGTTAAAGTCCAGTTGCTTGTTTTCAGAGCTTGAGATCAGGCAATTGGGCTTTTTGCATGTTTGGGCAAAGTAGGTGCTCTTGCAAGAGGTGAATTTCATGGCAGTGTCTTTCAATGAAAAATAATTAGCAAATGACATTTCTTGTCATGCCAGATGCAGGTTGCTTTGAGTTGCCATATGAAGAATCGGAAGATGCTGTGTGTGATGACTCTCTGGAGTCTCTGCTCACAGCTCTTCCTTGCCACTTTCCTGAATGTTACTTAAGTTTGGATGATTTAAAATGAAAATATTAATCTTTTCCCATTGTAATGGAGCTTTGTATTTAATGGACAAATTACAAAGGAAGTGGTAAATGGCAGCAGTTCAGCTCTTGGTAGATCTCTCTTGCAAATCTCAGAGTGAGCAATACTAGGGTCTTAACATTTTGCAGTGTAATATGTATATCACCACTCCTGTATTCTCATGAATAAAACAGGAAATATTAATGTTAACTTGGATTTGACTGATCTTGTATATTGGGAGTATCTGCAGAATTAACGAACTTGTGTTTAAGGCATTAGAGCAAGTGCTGTGCAACCATTTATATCTCCAACTTTAGCTTGATATTGGTAGGAAGAATATTGTGGCAAAACACTGGAGCTCCTCAACTTTGTGGAATATTTTGTCTGGGTTAAGTAGCAGTTAAATGTTCTAAAAGCTGAATTCCTCTTTAACAGACCACTGCATATGCCAGCGAGAGTCAGAGTGTCCTCCAGAGTCAGGTTCCCCCTCTGCTCTCAAAAACACATCTTAAAAGAATCACGTGAGTATAGGTTATTAATTAGGTGAGCTAATTAAGTGATTACAATGATATGAAACTTACTGTGTTTCAAAAAAAGTCAATATCTACCTTGTGCGCAGTCTGAGTGATCTCTCTGTCCCTGTCTCTGCTAAGAATCATTTCAGAAGTGGAAGTTGCACTTCCAATCTCAGTCTTCTCTAAACACCCCTGGAGAAGCTGCTGCTGGCCTTGTTGAGCATGTTTTGATTAAGTTCAGGGCTGTAAACCGTGCAGCTTGTATATTGGAGCCATGTGTCAAAAATGACCAAGTTTTTGAACAGATTTAAATGTAAAATGAGATACTTACAACTTTGAAAACCAGCCTATGATAGATCTGAATATGGATGCTTAAGTTGTGCAAAAAATCCAGTATGCAACTTTTTAGAGGGCATAGATACATATGGCCTTCAAATCTCTTCTCAAGGTGTGAGTCTTAGATTGCTCTGTATATTCCAGGCCTGTGCTGGGCAACACTTGTTATGCAGCCTGTTTTCACTGAAATGTTGTACAGGATTGTCTTTTTATATGGAAGTGATGGGGATTTATGCCATGAGTATATGTACTGGACTTCCATATAAACTTTGTATTGATGAACTTATATTCATTTTTAAGTTGCAGAGAAGTATGTTTTTCTGTGTCACCAACAAAAGATTAAGATTGTTTTTCAACTTAAATGAGAGGTGATGGTTTGTTTGCAAAGATTCCTTAATTCTTGCTTTGAAACAAACCTTTATATTTATCAAAAGGAATTGCTTCATTTTTCATTAATGAAAAAGCACCTGGAAGCTCATGCAGACCGAGACTTTCACTGCAGTGATTCAGGGCTGTGCGATAGTTTTGAAGGTGTAAGATGCAGCTGAGCCTAGGCTGTTGCCAAAATAGTGCAACTTTGACCCCTTGAGGTTTGACCCTTCTGTTACGTGCATTTGGGGATGTTTCTGTGCCCCATCTCTCTCTCTAGCCCCATTTCCCCAGAGTAATCCACTGTGCCTGGGTTTGAGAGAGACTTTTAACATGAGACTAAAGATCTTGGAATTTTAATTAACATTAAGATTCATTTTGAACGAGTGTTTATTAAAATTCCGAGTGATGTGATTTCTAAGTGGATCTGTGACCTTGCATCCCGGTCTTCCTCAAGTGCCACAGGCCACACTATCTTGTTTTGTTTTTAACTAGAATAGCTGTGGAAATGCAGCATGGCTGTTTGTTTGCTTGTTTGTTGTATATAGACATGGTAAAAGTGATGATCAGCGGTGAAAAAGTGTAGTTACCTTTAGCAATCTTTGTGCAGATCAGCGCAGTTAAAATGCACAACAAAATATCAAGGTTGGATTTAGTTACATATACTGAAACATGTAGCTTTCTTGAAATGTTTAGCCTCTAGGATAAATGCCTGTTTTTAGCCTAGGCAAAGCAAGTTTTAAATGGAGGAAAAAAAATCCCAGTTTATGCTGGGAGCACAGAGAAATGCCAGTTAAGCCATTTGGGATTGGGTTGAATCTGACACTGTGATGAGCTCTCTACATGCTCTATGCTGTAGTTGTATGTATTTATATTGATAATCTTCAGTAATTCCTCCTATGGAAATTCTCAACAAGTATAAGAACAATCACCCCCTTACTTCCCCACGGTGCTAAATGAAGGTGCTCTTATCTGGGAAAGCATTTAGAGAAATAGCTGCAAATCTCTGAGCCGTAGTATCCCCTAGATGTTTCCCAGTGCTGACCTGGCAGTTAGCACCATCCTTCCCATTTTAGTATTCCTCAAAAGATGCTTCAAAAAATCTCCTTTGAATCTCAAACAGTGTTCTCACTCTGCAGAATATGATGTTCTAACTGTTATTTATAAACCAGCAGCAAGGAAGATGGCTGTGGTTTTGACAGAGATATATATGTATTTGACTTGACATTGTGTGAATTCCTCAGCCTTGGTGATTGAAAAAATCAAGTCACTTAAAATGCTGTGTTGCTGGGGGAATTGAGGCTATATTTATATTGCATTGCACTACTTCATCTCTGAATGCGCCACAAGGAACTAGCGGTGGATCAACAACAGGATAGTAGCCTGTTGGCTTACAAGAAGGTCAAGAATCGAAGTCTGTTGGGCTCGATGACCGCAGTGGGTGCTGCTTCATTTCTGGCACTCTGCAAAGGTCTTCTGCTCCTCAACCTTTGCTTTGGAGGGGTTGATTCTAGTTAAAATATTGATTGCTCCCTGTTCCCAAACTCTGCTTAAAAAAAACCAAGAAAACAGAAAATCCCTGTGCTGTTAGTAATTGAAACGTGCACAGCAGGAAAATTGAATATACCCANGCTTTGGAGGGGTTGATTCTAGTTAAAATATTGATTGCTCCCTGTTCCCAAACTCTGCTTAAAAAACAGAAAATTCCTGTGCTGTTAGTAATTGAAATGTGCACAGCAGGAAAATTGCATATACCCAGCTATGTACAGTTGTGACTTCTTGCTATCAACATTAAAACATATCTCCTTATATATAATTTATTGAGGATTGTTATTTGTATTTCGGCATTACAAAAATCTTGCATTCTGGGTGAATGTCAGCTATTTGATGGGCTAATATTTGTTCCAGCTAGTGAATGGATATGATTTAATAACAAGATTCCTGGACTGTGGAGGCTTGAGAAGAGAGGCTCGTTTGCCTGAGGACATTTTAGATATCCAGACAGCTGGAAGCCGGGTCTAGGCACCTTGACAGAGTCTGCAGTTGTAGTGGAAACAACTGGAAACATGAAATGCCAGTCCAGACTTGGACCTGCTTTTATAAGTCATCTAAATGGAAATTTTGTTCTTTGGATTTAAGCAGTATTTGTCTCTTCCATTTTTTCAGCATCCTGCATATTTTCAATAATCAAGGCATACACAAGAGACAGGACACTCCTGTTGCTGCAGATTTCTTGCTGCACTGATGTACTGCTTTGCTTACCGATGCATTTTCTTTCTTGCCCCAAGTTCTTACTCCTATAGCTTTGCTTGTCACTATGAAATAGAGCAGGGCCGAAGTCCAGTGTGACACAAGAAATGTGTTTTTTGTGTGTGTTTATAAGTAGGTCAGATCCCGATGAAGTCCAAAATTAATGATTTACAGAAGGAGATACAGGGCTTAAGAGAGGGAAGCAGGAATAAATTTGCCTTGTGAGATCTATGAGAATGTCTGGAAAACCAGTTTGTGTTGCTGATTACGAAGAGTATGCTAAAAAATATCTTCCAAAATCCGTGTATGATTATTACCGATCGGGAGCGGATGACCAAGAAACATTAGCAGATAATGTAGCTGCATTTTCCAGGTAGGAGGATGACTTCAAGCTCTAATACCTATATATATGTGGCTGTATGTATATTGATTCTGTTTTATTAGTATATGCGGATGCTTTCTGCAAATCTTTTTGTTAGGCAAAAACCTTCTGTTCCTCCTTTTCAGGACCACCTAGCAGGTGTCTCTGACTTCTCCAACGATTATTTACTATCAAATGCAGTCCCCAAAATACACTGGAAATGTGACTTCTAACTTTGCCATTTTGTTTCTTTTCTGTTGCAGCTGTCATTAAAATCTCAGTTCTTTTAGTTCTGTCCCAATCAATATTGGATTGGATGGTGAAACAGTAGTTTCTATGCTAACATAAGCTGCTTCTGGGGCTGCATTTCATTTTTTTAGCTACTGAATTGGTTCCAGCTCTCACCTCCTGTTAGCCTTCCGAGATGAGTGTTTTGGCAATGCTGCTAAATCAAAGCCAACCATCCGAGACAGTGCTTGGAACTGCGTGGCCAAGCTATGGGCAGGAGTTCCCCAATAGCAGTCAGTGCTATTCCAGTAAGTTCATTTCCAATATGAAATCCTGTAAACGATGGGAGCTCTTATAAACCAGTTCCAGTTTACATCTGGTCCCTTGTACAGCTTGCAAAACCTGATGCTCCCTGAACCCTTCGGTTCAGAAGCACAAGATCAACAATTTCCAAGTAGTTTTTGCTGTTGAATTTTGTGCATGAGCAATAGTGTCTATGGAGGCATTTCCCATGTGTTGTGTTGATTTCCCTCTCCCTTTTATCTCCATTTTTCCTCTGCCAACAGAGTATTAGCCCAAGCACTGCAGAAAAGGAAGGCAGGCTAATTACATCATCCCAGTTAAGCCTAGTCAAACACTCTAAACAAATAGCTGTTATCTTCCATTCTCCCCTTTGCAGACATTTAGCCCTCCTGCACTTGTTTTTGTTAAGCTCTAAAGACCTTATCTTTAATCCCACATATGTTCTGGGTGTCTAGCAAACCAACACAAATTTTTCCAATTTATTTTTAGTTTGCCACTTTCCCCACTTTATTTTTCTTCTCAGATGTCAAACATCCTGGTCAAATGACAAAGAGTTTGTGTTGCTGCTGAGAAGTGTCAAATATGCAGAGGTGCAATGTGTTTGATTATAGGCTAGCCTGAAATCATTGAGCACATTTTTCTCCATTAACTTTACTGCCCTTCATCTTCTGTGTTACTCTGCTGCTGAAGAGTCATTGAGGGAGATGGTTCTAAATCTTTATTAACCTCCTGGTATATTGATGTTGCCAATTGTGGAGATGGATCTGCTGACCCTGATTCTCACCTCCTTGCAGTACTGCCTTGCTCTCTGGCCGTGAAGGAGACTTCGGCTCGTTTTGAAGAGGTGATAGATAGTACTTGTCTTATGGGTTAGAGATGGAACACGGACAAAGGGTTACAGGAAGGGGATCCTGCCCCTCTGCTCAGCCCTGGTGAGGCCACATCTGGAGCACTGGGCCCCCCAGTACCAGAGGGATGTGGAGCTGCTGGAGAGAGTCCAGTGCAGGGCCACGAGGATGATCAGGGGCCTGGAACATCTGCCCTGTGAGGAGAGGCTGAGGGAGCTGGGCCTGTTCAGCCTGGAGAAGAGAAGGCTGAGAGGGGACCTGATCAGTGTCTATAAGTACCTCAAGGGAGGCAGTGAGGAGGATGGGGCCGGCCTCTTTTCACTGGTGGCCACCGACAAAACTAGAGGAAATGGCCACAAACTGAAGCATCAAAAGTTCCACAGGAACTTAAGGAAAAATTTCCTGACAGTGAGAGTGACAGAGCACTGGAACAGGCTGCCCAGAGAGGTTGTGGAGTCTCCTTCTCTGGAGATCTTCAAGACCCGCTTGGATGCAGCCCTGTGCCACGTGCTCTAGGTGGCCCTGCGTATGCAGGGGGATTGGACTAGATGACCGCTAGAGGTCCCTTCCAACCTTAGGCATTCTGCGATTCTATGAAGGACAGATGTTGATTTCATGGTGAACTTGTAGACAGCTTGGGGAGTTAGGATCTGTGCAGGAGGCTCCTGGCAGCTGCAGGCTACCAGGCCCTGTGCCTGCCCCAGGGGCCTTTCCACAGGCAGTGAGCAGCTTCTCTGGAAAGGGCATGCAGCTTCTTAGAGACCCTGGAGATCTGGTGAGCTGCATCTCAAAGGTCAGAACCCCGAAATTAACAGAGGGGCTTAGCATTACGGACTTGAACATAATTTTCCTGCCACTTTTTGTATGTATAAAGAAAACTAACCTGCACTGCAGCCAGTCATTACAGACCTCTGGCTAGACTTAAGCGCCCACTGAAATGCCGTTTGCATTTGGTTCAGACACCAAACCAAAAGCCAGTTCTTATGCCAAGGAGTGAAGAGCAGTAGGAGAGGATGTAATAATGCTTGCCTTCCAATAATCACTGGAATGCTTCCTGATCCTTTATAAAAGTTATTTACCATTAAGGAAAGGAGATTGAAAGGAAGAACTTGGAGGCAACCCACAGAAGTAGCAGTGGGTTTTTGTAGACACTAACCATGATAACTAATCCAGGTTTAAGCAGAAGCTGGGTCTAATCTGCTCAGATGTCAAAAAAAGGTAGGTAAATTTGCTTGCTATCCTCAGCATGTGGGATGCTGTGATTTAGCACTTTCTATGGCCATCTTTGCACTGGCTCCCTGGTAGCACAGTATCTAGAAAGAGTGGCGTAGCAAAGCTGTCTAAGGCCTTCACAGTCTAAAACTTGCTTGCTTGGAACAAGTAAGTGTCATTTAAAAACAAAACAAAAACACTCAATTCTTTTTCAGTACTGATAGGAGAAGTATGGTCTAATCACCAGGGCAAGATTGCCATTGAATCTGGGTTCAGGCCTTGGTCTTGCAAAGTTTGTCTTGAGCATGTTGCAGCTTATCTCCCTGTTCACGAGTGCAGCCCATGGGGAAATGTAAAACAAGACACGCTTCATGCCTCCTGCTCCCAAAGATCAGAGTTGTATTTTTTATTATTATTTAATTTTTTATTCAAATAAGTATGTTCAGCTTCATTTCTGATGCCCTCAGACCTCCTATTGATTTTTTTGATAGGCAAAGGCTCAGGTGCTTGCAGTTTTAGCACATGGGGTTCAGCCTGATTATATAAGTTTACAATCTATTTAAATATTTAATATATGTATTTTTAAATCTTTTCAAATAAAAAAAATCAAAAGCTTGAATTCTTACGCCATGCATTTGTTCAAAATTTAAGTGAGTAATTCTGATATGAAGGATACGGTTAAGGAAAGTAACTATGTCAGGTTTGAGTGTGTGGGGTGTGGGTTTTATGTATTTTTTTTTTTCTTTCCCTTTTTTTTTTTCACAAGCTAATGCCTATATTTAAAGACAAATAGCCTGCTGTTGCTATTATGGAATGATGCAACAAGTAAATGAATATGTTTATTGGTAATTCAATATTCTCTGGAAGATGCAGTTTCTAGAAAAGTAAAATTAAAATCCTGGCCTTTGAAAACATGGAGAATTGGTAGGAGTTTTAAGTCCTTTAATCAGATACTAGATTTTGAAGTCCCAAAAGACCATTGGTAAGGATGTAGTTAACACCAGGCAATAACTTTTGTGTTTTCCTGTTATTCTGGGATTGATGTTGGAGTGAGGAGCCAGAGCTTGTATTTCAAAATCAATGTTTTAGTGCTAAGGCAAGATAACTTTCATCACAGTTTTCAAATAATGCAGAGACAGCTGTTGTCTAAGTGAAGCATTTAGGCCAGAGAAGGTTTTCAGATGTCACAGCACACATTATTCCCGATGGATTCTGGCTTTATTTACCTTGCTTTTATTCTGTGTCCCAAAATACCATGTCTCCTTCCAAAACTGTGCTTGTCTGATGATTAAATTCACTCTCAAGTTGCCAAGGAAGCAATCGGGCTGAATAGAGAATAGATTTTATGACAAGGTTGGGTGCCTTAAGCTTGATGGCACTCAAGAAGTGCTCTGAAATCTCCTCTTTCAGCATTTTAATGAAGATGGACGCAGGTGTGTGTAGGAAGACATTTCTAATCTGTTGTGACACAGTCTGTTGCTGCCTTCCCAGTGGCATTTGGAAAAGATACGTTATGTTGCCATATATATGGAACAGGAACAGCTTCCTTATTGCACTGATGCATGTTTGCTGCAGATGTATCAGTCTTGTAGGTAGGTATTGAGGGCATTAAAATAGCTGGTCCTTTAAAGAATGCAAATATTGGTTAAAAGGGCAAAAGGGAATGCAACCAGGGTCAAGCAGGCATGAGTAGTTGTAGGGAAGAGGGGGAATGCTCACAGTAAGCTGCTTACATCTCTGCAGTGCCCTTCACCCGAGATGCTTGGTGTGCTCTGAAAAGCGGCTCACCGCCCACTGCTGAGATTGTAAGATACCCTGCAAGATAAAATATTTTTCCTAAGTAAAAGCAGCTGTTGCTTAAGAGTGCACAGCACTAGCACATCAGGTTATGATGCAGGGAGGCAGAGGTAGCAAAACAGGTTGCAATTGGGATAGGGACTTTGCCCAAATAGCAAATTCTCCTCATACCACGCTGCCAGCAATGCAGTGCCAAGGTGTTATTTATTACTGAGCTGGAGGCAAGAAGAAGAGCTGCTGCAAATGTTATATCTTGAGAGTTTCAGCAGCCTTTCGCAGCTGAAAATGAGTGGGGAAAATATTGAATGCTTTCCTCTTTTATCTTAACCACCTCATGGACATTTGGAAAGTTTTGAGCACAGAGGGAAGAGAGAATTTCTCCTTCCTCCTCCCATCCTTCTTTATAAATAACTGCTGGCTAAGTCACCTGCTGGGTGAGGAATGCCCACGGCCTTCCTACATGTAGCAGCTCCCCAGCTCCAGCTGAGACGAGAGGTAACAACGGATTATTGCTGATTATTGTGCATGATTGTGAACTTATCTGGAGAAAAATGTGGATGACAAGGAGGATAAGAATAAAAAAAGAACCACACAAGATTGTTACAAAATGCCTGGAAATCTTTATGCTCAGTGACTGGGAGGAAGCAGGTGCTGTGGGACAGTGCAGGGAATGCAAGCTGTGGTCACTGGAAACTACCTGTGCTTGCTTGCTTGGTTGCTTGCTGCTGTTAAGGGCATTTCCCTATGGAAGCATCNCAGCTCCAGCTGAGACGAGAGGTAACAACGGATTATTGCTGAATATTGTGCATGATTGTGAACTTATCTGGAGAAAAATGTGGATGACAAGGAGGATAAGAATAAAAAAAGAACCACACAAGATTGTTACAAAATGCCTGGAAATCTTTATGCTCAGTGACTGGGAGGAAGCAGGTGCTGTGGGACAGTGCAGGGAATGCAAGCTGTGGTCGCTACCTGTGCTTGCTTGGTTGCTTACTGCTGTTAAGGGCATTTCCCTACGGAAGCATCAAGCATCAGGCTTGCCCACAGCCAGAAAAATACCCCCTAGAAAAACCACATTGGCAGGAGTGGATTTCTGTTTGTTTGCTTTCCCTCTTTTTTTCTTCTTTGAGGAAGACTAAGATGGCGATCCCTTCAGTGTTTTTTTGCGGAATCCAGTAAATCCTCCCTTGTGGCTGTTGATTTGATGATGCTCAAGGACGTGCAGCCCAGGAAGGTGCAAGGTGAAGAGGAGCAGCGAAGCGGATCAGGGGGGAGGATTCAATTTTTAAGTCTGTATTTAGCGAATCTGATGGTCCAGGGAGGTCGTGGCTGGATCCCTTCGTGGAATGTTTATGGCCTTGGAGGGTGTTTATGGCCACTCGTAATGGGATCACATTTCTTGTATGGGCTGTTGGGAGCCCAGCTCTGGGAAAGGTTTTGACTTTTACTACTTCAGGACTGATCCTTAGATCTATGCAGTGCTGAAAAGGTTTACCTGGTTTATTCCTTGAGCTTGATACTGAACCTGAGCAAAGACATTGAAGGATTATTATTTTGTTTGCTGGGAAAAGATGGCTCAGAATTAGAAAAGAAAGGCTTTGCAATGAATATTAGGAAGAAAGTCTATGTTTTCTTTGGTCCTACCCTCAGTCTGTCCTCCCCTGAAAAATAATAACCTGATCCAATAGCAGGAAAACAAGCCTAAGGATACATACTTGCTATGTGTGTCTTGGCTCCAAATAATCCAGCTGACTCCCACATCTTTCTCTTCCCTGGGGAGCGTGTTTGGGAGAGCTGGCACAGTTTGGTGCTCTGGGGTTTAAGAAATTTGGGTCTTACCCTAACTATCCCGAGTTTCTTTTGGAAATCTCTCTTGATCTTTTTGCAGAATAGAGACATTGAAGCTTTTGTGTGTAGCTTTGTCCCCTTTTTCTCCTGATCTTTCAGTTTAGTTAGTACTAGGGCTCAAACTGACCACTAGTGAATGTCAGAGTGTAGTCCCTGATGTTAATTTAATGTTCCTAGTAATATTGGAGAACACAAGCACTCTAGCACAGAGCAGGTAACCAGTTTCAGCAGTGCTGGTTAGCTTTTAATTATTTAATTAAAATCAATAGCTATCATCTGAAAATGCGGATCCCTTTCAAAGGGAAAGATGCATGAGCAAGGCAAGGATGCCCGTTGGTCCTTCCCCTGCTAACGCGTACCCTGTAGTGACTGGTAGCAATAGGGGCTGTGCTAAAACTCCACCTGGTTGGAAAAAAGGCATCTCCTCCATGAGTGTAACTGTACCGATATATGTTGAGTTACTGCAGAGTTGCCTGCTTGACTCAGTGAGAGGAATCATAGTCCTGTTGGGTTGGCTTTTGCACTTAAATTGCTCTGTGTCCAAGCATGTGATGTCTGACTTCAAAAAACTGCAGTTTCCTGTGAGGGTGTGTGCGACTTAATTGGGTGGTTATTGTTTGGGTTTATTTTTTTCCTCTACTTTAAGTCTACTTTAATTTGCACTCTGGAGTGAAGCCCCTAAACGGAGAATGAAGCCCTGCTCCGGGGTGACGTACTTTCTAATGGACATACTAAAGGCCAAAGCAAGGTCTGGAACGGGTAAGCAGCTGCTGGGCCAAGCCGTTCAAGGACTGGACTGTAATTTGATTGCAACTTTGCCAAGTTACGGTTGCTGCATTTAGTCTTTTCCTGGAAGTCTCAAGTCCTTGTGGTGTGACGGGCAGTCTCTGGACTTGCCGTCCCGCTTGACGGAGGCATGTGTTGAACCGCGGCTGCAGGGAACGGGCTTCTCCAGACCGAGCAGCTCTGCCGAGGTGCCAGGAGACACCAAGAGCAGGGAATTTCCCTGCTTCCCTGCCTTGGCTTTGATCTAGATGGGGAGCCTCTCTGCTCCCTCTCCAGGGACCGCAGCTCGTGTCTCGCTGCAGAGACCCACGGCGCAGGTGGTCTGTGCCCCTTGTTTGTTTGCCCACAAGTGTGGGGAGGAAGGGGTAAGGAGAGCGGAAAACGCAGCAAAGTGCAACGGAGTGGGGGGGCCTTAGTTAGGGACAAGGACAGATAAGAGCACTGACCAGGCTGTGTTCATCCCCNGGGAGGAAGGGGTAAGGAGAGCGGAAAATGCAGCAAAGTGCAACGGAGTGGGGGGCCTTAGTTAAGGACAAGGACAAGGACGGATAAGAGTACTGACCAGGCTGTGTTTATCCCAAAATCCTTGTTTTCTGCGTCTCCCAAGACCACAGCAGATGAGATGGCAATTAGTGGCTTCTGGTGCCCTCTGACACCCTCATCGTCCAGTTCTGCCCGAGGCTTTCATGGAACCTGAGGCTTGTTTTAAATGTTACTCTTCTCAGCTGTTGTCTTTGCTTTCTAATGACAGTGGCCAGTAGCACTGTAAGTCATTTCTCCTGTTTCACCCTCTGCTGACCTCCCTCCCTCTGCCCGCTCCCTCCTGCCTTCGTGCGCTTCAGCACGTGACAGCAGCCCCAGGTGATTCAAGAAATATTTATTCCAGCTTTGACATCCCCCTCGCAAATAGCTCTGGCCTCTTCCTTCCCTCCAGCCTTCCAATCTTTCTCCTGACAAGAGAAATCTTTAGGAAAGCCATTAGAAACTGTAAATAATGGGCACGCTGCCTGCTTTTTAACGCTTCTCTGTTTGTCTCCGTGCCAGGTGGAAGCTGTACCCGCGGATACTCAGGGACGTGTCTGTGATCGACCTGTCCACCTCTGTCTTGGGGCACAGGATCAGCGTGCCGCTGTGCGCCGGGGCGACCGCCATGCAGCGCCTGGCTCACGCCGACGGCGAGACGGCCACCGCGCGGGGTAAGCGCCGCGGAAAACGGTTGGGAAGCTGATGCGGAGAGCCCAGCTGAATAACTGTTTTGTAACTCTGCCTTCACGTCAAGTATGCATCACTGACGACAGCAAGCACTTAAAATTTATATAAACATTCCAGAAGCTCATGATAAGGCTGGTAGGCTCCAACGCACTCCCTGGCTGTATGTAGTCCCCCATCCCATCCCTTTGGAGATGGGGCTCCTCTAAAAGCTTTTCCAGTGAAACGACCAGCCAGAGCAGCCGCATCCGAAGTGCAGCTGATGGCAGTGACACTCATGGGGAGTGTGAGGAGCGCTCGCGGCCGCCCTCTGCATGTCACAGCCACTGAGCGGTGGCCTTGGCCACTGCCTTTGGCCCAATGCGGGTGCCCCTCCTGTAAGCACCGTGAGAAGAACTTTGGATCTTTTCGGAAAACCAGGGAAGCTTTGTAATCTGCTGTAATACAGGTGAATAGATTCATAGTTTTTTTTTTTCTATTTTTTTAAGGTCAGGAAGATTATTACACATGTGCAGTAGGAGTTCCTGCATAATGGTAGCCTTGGCAGAGATTTTTGCACAACTTCAGCAATGTCTCTTTTAGCAAAGCCTGTCAGTTTTCATTGGGGAAGGAAATCATAGAGTCTGTTTCTTGCCTCTTCTGATACTGAAACATAGCCTGATCTCTGCTTTCGATCTGTTTGNAGTAGGAGTTCCTGCATAATGGTAGCCTTGGCAGAGATTTTTGCACAACTTCAGCAATGTCTCTTTTAGCAAAGCCTGTCAGTTTTCATTGGGGAAGGAAATCATAGAGGAATTGTCTGTTTCTTGCCTCTTCTGATACCGAAACATAGCCTGATCTCTGCTTTCAATCTGTTTGCTTCTGTTTTTCAACAAAACTGCTACTGCCCTTTTGGTGAGGCTGAAGAGCCACCTGTTGTCAGAAAGCTGCTCTCAAGCTCCTCCTGCCCACCGAGGCACTTGCATCGTTACAGCTGCTCTGCTTTCTTATAAGGCATATAGGCCTCCAGACATTCTTCTTATCACTTGGACAAATAAAAATGAAATTTATATATACTATATAGTATATATAGTCTATAAATACAAATGCATACACGTTTTCATGAAAATGCCTGCTTCCTATCACGAAACTATTTACGCACAGCAGTGATAATCCATGTCTTTGTCCCCAGAAATTCAGAGGCCTTCGTTTGCCTATGAAAGACACTCACTTTGAACACAGCTTTTTGAGTGCGTCCCCGGGAGTCGGCAAGATAAGGGCCCCTCTGGGGCAGGTGCTGTGCAAAGATGTCCATGAGGCTAAAAGACTGCAAGAGCGGTATTAGCCAGGCTTTACATGTGAAGCTTCCTTATCGTGAGCTGCCAAATGACACAAAATGATTAAAAATAAATAAATACATCACAGCCCCTCTTGCATATGAATAGCTTCGGGCAGTCACTGCTATGATCCCGCATCTGTAGAATGAACAAGGCCCCAGAATGAAAAACCCTCCGTCCAGCTCGTGGCTGGGCTGTTTATTTAACAGCATTTCCATAACTAATGCAGCAGGCACTAGCATGAGGCGAATCTTATCACATGCCCTGCAGTGAGAGCTGCTGTTAACTCTCTTTAAAAAGCCATGTGGCTATGAGAGGCTGCTAGGGTGAACTGCAACGCAACTTCAGGAGAGGACACGAGGATCGAGTCAAACGCAGACCTTCTGCTAGGCTTAGACTTCAGTCACAGAGAGACAGAAACGTATTTGCCGTAAAAGATTTTTTTGATTTACAGTGTGTTTGGAGATGGACCTCTTATTCCCCAGAGAGATTTATTGTATAAACCAAAGTTTTGTGCATCGTGTAGATGCAGCCTCATTCCACACGATGGAGCTCAAATACCTTGAATCGATTTGGGAAGAGGCCTCCTACTGCAGTCCCTCCTAGTGCTGTCCCGTCTTTGGCAGCTTTTGCAGATATTTCTGGCCCGGCTTCTGCTGATTTCACTTTGCAGAGGAAACTCTGAAGCGTAATACTGTTAAATGCAAACATATTAATACAATGTTAAAAAGGAGACTTGAAATGCACTAAATTCAGAACATTCCATATCCCAGATTCCCACCCGTGCTACGGTCTGGCCCCATTTTAAGACATAAATCTTTAACTGTGTATACAGTCAAGTGATACAATAAGCTAACTACCAGGCCTGAGTTATGGTTGTGGTAGATAACTTAATTTTGGAATTTCCTGGCTTTTGTGCACTTACTGTTTCGAACTTGAACGTGATTATTGTGTTTAATTTTCTTGGATTTTAAATCAAAATTAGAAGAGCTTGGTGTACTGGCAACAATTTGAATATGTGGCCAAATAAACATGTCCTTGAGAGTCAGTTATTTTTTTCATCTCTTTCAAAGGAGAGGGTAATTAAAATCACACCTTCTGTGTTACATTAACTTTTATTGCAGCGGAAAAAAAAGTTCAGTTTTGTACTCTTAGAGGTGGAGCAGGGCATTCAGTGCCAAGCTTTTGGTTTGACCTTATTAGATGACAGGGATTAGCTGCAAAGTACACATTTGGCTTAGAGCTTCCTTTAAATTTGGGACATTCGGGGTCAGGGCTTTTGTTGCATCCAGCATCTCTTAAACCCTCCGAGATACCTCTGAGACGCACGGAGCAGACTGCTGCCTGCTTTCGGTCAGCTTTGCTTCAACTGTTACTGCTTACACAAGCCAAGAAAATCCGATACGTAATCTTGCGGCTTTTGGAAAACAGTGTACTTTATAGGCTTGACTTCTGGCTCCGGTGTGCAGAAAGCAACGTGCTGTGAGGGGTGAAGTGTTGGGCCCCGGGGTCCCAGAGTGTGGCCCGGAGCAGCTTTCTCACAGACGTGAATCCTTGTCACCCTTCAGCACCCAGGTGTAGCCAACAGCTCTGTGGCATGGAACGGAGGAGACCCACGGTCCCGGCGGTGGTGGCACTGCGCTCAACAGAGCAGGTGGCACAGCTGGAGGAAGAGCAAGTCTGCTCCTTCCTTGTGTTCTAGACGTGATAGCCGAGCCTCTCAGTGAACCCCTTAAACTCTAACACTGCAGTTTGCTTTAAACGGCCGTCTGCCCTCTCTGTGGGTTTGCCTGCACTCTATAAAGTAAGCAGAGGTGTTGTCTTGTTGAGGACGCACCTTTATCGGCTGTTCTGTTTTATTAATAAGGCGCATGTTCTGGGGAAAAAATCAATTTTGATTTTAGATACTCCCTGTGACGGGCAGTCCGGCACAACAATTGTTAAATTATTCCGAAAGCTATTTCCACTCTTAGTAATACAACCATAACGATCGTCCAAATCTGTGTAGCTTCAGCTTCCAGATGTTGGATCTTATTGATACTTTTGTTAGCTAGACTTAAAAAAAAAAATTTCTGCATATGGTCTAATACCTTATAATAAGGTCATTCCTTAGTTTTAGTTGCCTATCTAAGTGGACCTGGAATCTTTCCTTACAGAGAATATTTCTTATCCTTTAAATGATTTCATGAACCCTGTCTCATAGACCTGGTTAGAAATTGTTCCAGTTTTTTATGTTCTTTCCTCAATATATTCCATAGTATTTTTGTGGCAGTTCATCAGTGTGTATTTGACAGTTTTGCAAATAATGGATTTTTTGTTCATTAGGAACTAAAAGTTGGGAGGAAAACTGTTTTGGATCAACCAAAATGTTTGATTTGATCCAAAACACAATGTTTTATTTCATTTTCCTACTAGCTAATGCTTTTAACCATAGTTCTGTTTTGAAACAAAAGTGTTAGTTCAGAAGAAAACATTTCCATTGAAAATATCAACACATGACATTTTGACTTCTGTGAATTTTTCTTTTCCTTCCTGCTCTCCCTTTGACTTCTTAACTAAAAATATTTGCCAAATTTGATGAATAATCTTAGCCACTATTGGAGAGCGAAGGGCTGGTCTCTCTAACCAAAGTGAACAGAACTGTTGTGATCCTGCGTGAGTTTTCTGTTCATCCCTTGGAAGATTCAGTGTCCCTTCATACAAAGACATTCCCTTGTCACGCTGATTTCATCCTTCTTTCACAACCAATGCGATCCTCGTGTTGTCTTCAGCGTTCACACCCCCTTAGGGAGTGCAGTAGTATTTATGGCCCTTTAAATAGGGCTCATGTTCAAGTTCACTGAAAAAAAATCTTGTTCACTCTCCAGCTGCTTACCAAGGAATAGCAGCGTTCTGAAATGCCAGTCTATAAACAGCTTATAAACAGCTTATAAACAGATAGGTAGCATTATTTTTTGACAAGATTTGTGGCCTGTTAGTGTGGATGCTAATTGTTTAAATGGTCTCAATTCTTGCAGGTTACCATATCTAATATTCTGTTTAGTCCAGAAGCAGTATTGCAAGAGCTGGCTTCTCTAGACTTGTTGAAAATCAACCTGCGCATCTTGACCATTTTCTTGGCCGCATCTTTTGGAAACTTTGAATGCAAGTTATTCAGACCTCACCATCTTGTTTACCCTCTCCAGTTGCTCTCAAACAACTTCCTGAGTTGTTGTTGATGCAAGAAGGGTTTCACCATCACCTATGATGGGACTGCACTGTTTGCTTTGCCAAATAGAGAACAGGAACATTGACTAAAAACTCTCCCGATGTGCCCCATTTTGTTACTGGAAAGTACATTATTTCCAGCTAGTGAGGGACAAAATGCTGTGACAGAGTTTTAATATCCTCTGTTAGCTTTTGTGCTGCTGACCACCTGAATTGCGGCTAAGCTGTCCTGCGGATGACACCTGACAAGCCCATGGCTTTGAGTGAGGAACTTTGCAAGCTACTGCTTTTTGTATCGGCCCCTGTGACCATGGTAGCACTTTGTATTCCTCTCTTGCCTTTTACCTGTGTGCCGTCTCCCAAAAGTGTTAGTTTTAGAGGGGCTGTCAAGACATTAGGCTCCAAGGAATCTCAGCAGAGTTGCTGGGAGGAAAATACTCGATCTTGCTTTGGCTTTCCCCAGAGATGGCAGAGACTATCGTGTCTGAGGGCTTTCTGATGCCGCTACACAAGCTGTTTGATGTGACAGCCCTGGCTTCTAGACCAGCCAGATCTGTTTCGTATTTTCTCTGCTGCATTTTGCCTTCCTGTACAGCTGACAAAATGCACTGTGCATCAACAAACCCATAGCTGACCCAACTAGCGTGCGGGGTTTTGTAAGGAGCAAGTAGGGTAAGGCTGGGCAGGGCATTTCTCAGCCAAGTGTGTTTCATCGAGAAAGCAATGTTAAGTACTTTAAACAATTCTGTTTCTTAGGAGATGCATCTATAAAAACATAGCTACTTTTCTTGAGAAATACCACCATGCCAGAAGAATGTTTCGTTGATCCCGAATAGTGTACTCTGTCCCCCAGCTTAGGGACTATGTAGTTATTCAGGTTAGAATGACCAAATGGGGGAAGCTTTGACTGCATCCCCCATCTCTTCAGAGACTCACCTAAGAGAAATGGTGAGAATTTGCACAGCAAGAGAAAAGTTCCAACGAAGTGTACAGGGTAACCCTGACAAAACATTCAGATTTAAACCAAGCTCCTCTTTGGTGTCATAACCTGAAATATGTTGCATCTGTGGCCTTTTCATACAGTTGGAGTGATGTCTTATCAGAAGTTGCTAAAGGAGGAAGGAGATTGAGGTTTAGGATTGAAAAAAAGATCTGAAAGGTGTTGTCACCTCTATAGTGTTCTCCTGAGTGCTTCTCAAGTTGGTCCTACCTGGTGATTGATCTTGATTTGTTGCCATGTGAAATATTTCAGCTGAATTTCTCAGGAATTCAGGAGGCTCCATTTTACTGTGATTTATCTTCCCTGGGAGAGTTTCTCTCCCTGGCCTCAGGCACAGAAGACTCTGCTGGCCTAGGGCTTCCCTGGAGCAAGCAGAGATGTGGAGCTGTGGGTTGGAGCAAATGGTGCCTCCCCATTGGCATGGGCTGATGTGGACCATGCCCTCTGGTAACGCAACTCAGAAGCAAAGACCACGCAGATCCCCCTTCCCAAGTATTCCACCACCATCCTCGTTATGGCAAAATCTGATCCTGAGAAAAGACAAAGTATGAAGAGCTTTAAGTCTTATTATGCTG
Source organism: Crypturellus undulatus (assembly GCA_013389825.1). Classification (NCBI taxonomy): domain Eukaryota; kingdom Metazoa; phylum Chordata; class Aves; order Tinamiformes; family Tinamidae; genus Crypturellus; species Crypturellus undulatus. The sequence continues at coordinate 198,069 of VWPW01021548.1, read as the reverse complement.
ATATTCAGAACTCCTCCCAAACTCCTGTGTGTGCCTCGTGCTGTGCTTGGTGGAGGTTCCCATTGCGCAGAAAGGTAAGTGTAGGCTTTTGGGCAGTGCTCCCTGTCTGGGCTTAAAGATCAACCCCACCCTGCTCCAAAAAAGACCAAAAGTGAACTGAAATGGACTGAAGAAAGGCTGATTTACAAAAATCTGATTTTCAGCTTCGGTAAATGTCACATTGCAGCAAGAGTGTCCCATGGGTATATGGATCCAGTACTGGATCTTAATAATTTAAAATATTTGTAGCACCCCAAACTTGGAATGTTAAATGTGACTGTAAGAGGAAATGAATTACTTCTGTTTTCTTAAACTGCAGCTAAAATATCCTAGTATAGAGAACATATTTTTAGCAAAGCTTAATTCTAGGAAAAAAAGGGCCTGGCAACCCTTCAAGAGTATTTATCATACATTTTTGAAAGTCTACAAATTGTCAAAATAAGCTTAAAATGATGAAGATGAATAAGGCATAGATCAGCTTCCTGTTCTAACCTCCTGAAAACTGGGCCTGTAATCTCTACAAGTCTGTGTAGATTTTGTGTGTGTGTAGACTTTGAATTTGATTGTGCGGATCTAAATTATGACTCCTGAGTTTGTTCCTTAGCAAAGAATGGTTAATTTTACAGGATACACAACAAAAGCTTTGTGGATATACTTCTGTGAAAGCTCTATAACCCAGTTTGTGATGGTTGAACCCAGGTTGAACCAATCCACTTTAATCTGGAATAAGATATAAATGTTGTCTTCTCTATCTCCACGTATACAAATAAATGGAGAGGATATGGGGTTATTTTATGTGTCTAAAAATTTCCATTCACTGAATAGGTTGCAGTGCAAATTTTGTTTTTGCTGTTACATTTGCAACTGTTCTTGTGCCCTTAGGGCTATACAAGTAGAGTTGAGAATAAAAAATAAAGAATAGAAATACAGATACCTAAAGACAGATTGAACCATAACATTTACATTTTTTCCCCTTATCTGATCTGAGGGTTTTGCAATGACTGGTTAGCAACCCTCCCCTTCATCCATGAACACGTATTTGATGGAGGACAGGAATGCTGTTCCCTTGCATCCATTCAGGGACTTGATTCAGCAAATCGCTTGTTACGGGGTTTACAACCACCCACCATATGGAACTCCCACCTCTTGCTGTTTTATTTAGGCATTCAGTTTACATGGGCTCTTCAGAAACTTATTTCTAGGTGCTTAATGTGAGAGAGGGGAACACTTTCAGTACGTTCAGGGGAATTAATCAAATAGGATTTAAAACTGTTCAGTTCTTTGATAACTATGTGCATGTACTGCCATGGAAAGTTCTTGTTCTCTGGCAGAGCAGGTCCAAGCTGCGTAGAAAACTTTTTATTATTATTATTATTATTTACTAGTGTGAACTCAGCCTGGGCTTTCAAACCGGCGTGAACTGTTTTGGTTTTCATCACTAAATCAGATTATGCTTTGAGTCAGTTAATACCTGCACCTTATTTCACCCTGATTTTTGTTCCTGTGTATTATAATCAAATAAATATGCCAGCAATGATAGTTTAAAAATGCAGTGATTCATATGGGCAGCTAAGGTGCAATTCCTCTCCCCTGTGGCACCCAGAGCAGTTGGTTGGGAGACTTGTACCCTGGAAATGCCTATTGCACTTCACTGGCTGGAAGCGGAGCATGGGAGAATACACCATGTGCAGATGCCTGTATTTTGTTGGAGACATCCAAGCTGTTCTTATTTAATCCAACAACAGATGTTATTTCCTGACAGATTGGTAGATTATTTAATAGTGCGCAATAACAAATAGGTGGGGATCTTTCAACTTGGCAAATGATTTGACCTGTTGAGCCTTTTGAGTAAATTGCAATCTGCTTGCAAATGAGTAGTGAAGACAAATCAGTGACTTAACTCACGTATGTTTTGGATAGGCAGGAGAGTAAAAACTTCCCTTCCCACTAGGACTGTGTAGATGCAAGAGATGCATCTACATTGCAGAAAGGCTGCTTATAACATGAAACACCATATGCCACCACTTGAAGCTGAGGCCAAATCTAAGTAGAGAGCATTTGCTGAGGCTTCCTGCTACTGCTTGAAAGGTATTGCCTCTTGCTGTTTACCATCCTTCATAAGGTAGCAAAATCTGCAAGACAGAAGAGCAAAGACAGGTTATTCTCCGTGACTGAACGTTGCCTGGTGGTTGTCAGAGGGTATAACCAATTTGTTTGAATACGCTGATCATAAGTTCCCACTCCAAGAGATTTGTGATCCTTATTTAATAAAATGTTACTTTTTAATACCTCTATAGGCTAGAGATGAGGTTTCGAAACAGAGGCCCATCTACATTAAAAGTATGCATACTGTGGTAGACCAAGAAAAACAAGGCTTTATGTAATATTTTTGCATTTTACGGGGTGTTTTCCTTTATTTTATATTAAGCGATAGATTGCACCAAAAAGAATAAGTGAGAGATTCATAAAATCTAATAGTGTGTGGTTAGGTTTGTAGTGCAGGCCCTGGGTGGAACTTGCCCCTGTGGAGGCCGCCAGCCCCAGGCCGGGGCCTTACAAACCCGGGCCCCTGTAGGAGGAGGAATTAGTAACATGGGACGAGGCTCAGCGAGCATCACGTCCTTCACGCTCGCGCTCACCACAAGGCGAGCATTACGTCCTTCGTTTCCAACGCTGGCGCAGGGAGCATCACAACNGCCAGCCCCAGGCCGGGGCCTTACAAACCCGGGCCCCTGTAGGAGGAGGAATTAGTAACATGGGACAAGGCTCAGCGAGCGTCACGTCCTTCACGCTCGCGCTCACCATCACGCTCACCACAAGGTGAGCATTGCGTCCTTCGTTTCCAACCCTGGCGCAGGGATCATCACAACGAGCCTGTAGACAGCACAGAGCACGAGCTGGAGAGCTCCACAGCAGCCTAGTGCCGATAGTAACAGAGCTGCTCATCAGCTAGCGTTCCCTGGAAGGCTGGAAACGTGCATATACAGCAAGGAAGGGACGTGTGAAGTTACGTGGCCTGCCCCTGTCTCGTGGTTCAGGCCGAGGGCTCCTGCTCAGAGCCTCCCTGTTGCCTCTGGTGTCTCTGTGTTCCTCCAGCTTGCCAGGCGGTGGGGACAGGGATGATGCTGAGCTCCTGGGCCACCTCCTCCATTGAAGAGGTTGCTGCAGCGGCTCCCAACGGCCTTCACTGGCTGCAGCTCTACATCTACAAGGACCGGGAGGTCACCAAATCGCTGGTGAGGCGTGCGGAGAGAGCCGGCTACAAAGGGATCTTTGTGACGGTGGACACGCCGTTCCTCGGCAGGCGCATCGACGACGTGCGCAACAAGTTCCAGCTCCCTCCACACCTCAGGTATTCGCTCGTGAGTAGCACAGGGCCGTGGTCATCACTGCTGCTCCCTTCCCTGGGGTGCTGCGGGTGGATTCACGACACGCTTATTCTGGGTGACACATACCACCCTTGCTTTCCCACCAGGAACTGAGCACGTGTTGCTTGCTTTGGTCTAGCTGTGGGAGCAAAAAATAAGTTTTATTGGCTGTTTGCCCTCTGTAAAAGATGTGTAGTGTGCCAGGAAGATTGCTGAAGTCAGTGCAATGGGTCGTTTCTTTTTATGTCTGGCAATATATCTTTGGAGATGATCAAAATTCAACTGGATGTGGCCCCGAGAAACCTCATCTAACTTTGCAAGGGGTCTAATTGCCAAGCTGCCCATGATCTGACTGGTGGCTTTGGACTAGATGGTCATGGACGGTCTCTTCTAACCTATATTATCCTGTGACACTGCAGTAGGTTTGGGACTATATTGCTATTGCTTTCAAGCATCTTCAATTCTTGTGTTAGTCAAACACAGAAATACATGGGGGTCAGCCTCTCTAAATGATCCAGGAGGGCAATTTCCACCCTGACTCATCTTTTGAGACTTCTTGCTTTAGCTCACCAGAATCAGTGGCTTTATAAGAAGCGACTTCAGCCCTACTTCCAGATCCTGGTTATTGCTGGGCCTATGCAGTGGGTATTTGAAACAGATTGACTTGAATTCCGGATGCAAGTCTGAAATCTTTTTAATGGATTTGAAGTGCTATGTCTTCCAAGAATGCTGTGCATTGTACATACTGCACAAACATGAACATAACAAGAAATAGAAAATCATATCCTCAAGTCCTTAGTCAGTTTGGTAATATTCAATAGAATTCAGTTCAAGGGCATGCAACTGTGTAATGAGACTGTTTTTCTCCCTGTAGCAGAGCTCAAGAGGTTGGAGTGTGTCCTCCTTGTGTCTGTATAAACTAATAAATGATATGGTAAAGGTTAGCTTAGCTCTGCCCACACTGGTATTTTCTTCCTGCATTACAGTACAATGTCGGGAGTAAAGGCATGAATGCCCTGAGAGTCTGGCATTCAAGTGTAGTGTACTGATACGCATATGCCCTAAGCTTTAATCCTGCCATGGATCTCCAATTGCTAAAATGTTATCGATATATGCTGTCCTACCGAAGGAAACTATGTTTTTGGGGGTGGAATAACTTTTCTTAGGGGCAATATTATTTTAAGAACTGGGGTTAAACAGCTTGAGCGTGAGACAAATAATCCAAAAATATTTGAGAAAAGTAATAGAGCATTTCTGAAATGCTCACTTTGACCCCACCTAACACAATCATAACAAGTTTTGTTTAATTGAGTGAAGCATATGAAATAATATAGAACTGGAGTAATCTTTGGAGGTTCAAATTTATCACTTCAGATTTCAAAATGACATTCGGACAGCATTTTGTTGCAGAGTCAGAGGGGAAATTCTCTAGTGTTGAGCTCTGCACAGTTATATGATAACTTTTTCTTGGCTTTAGACTTTCAACAAAGTTTTGAAGTAACAACAAGGTGCCATTGTGCTCAGAAATGTATGTAAGGCAACATTCATTCAAGTGTTGATCTGCATTTCACAGTCCAAGAAAAACAACAGTTATTTATATAATCTTATCCATGGTTCTGTTTTTCTGTGCACACTCCACCCTCCCCAAGCCGACAGCTGAAAAGCTGGATCTCGCTGAGAGTGCCTGCTCCTGTCTCATTTTCTTCTATGCCTGGAGCTGAAAAGGAAAGCCACGTGAAATGCTGCTTGTAGCAGGCATGAAATCAGAAGTGAAGCCACTCGGTTTCCATGCGAAAATATTGTTTATTCCTCAAATGTGGAATATGAGAATAAAATAGTTCAATATGGAAAGAGAGGCAGTTTCCACCATCATCCCGTTAGGGTTAGGACCTGAAAGATTGCAGGCCTGGGCTCCCCTCGTGCTTGTGTTCCTTGACACACGACTTAGGGCAACTTGACTGTCATCTACTGAGAAATTGAAGGTGCCTGGGAAGATTCCCAGAGCTGGGACTGATGGGTCCCTGATCAGGTTTTAGGGCTTGTGAGCCTTGGGGTATCTACTTCAGTTTTCCTCCATCAGCACAGCCTGAGCTTTTTGGTGGCTCCTCCTTTTTCCTGCTGCTGTTTTGCCTAGTAAGACCGTAAACTCCCTTGCAAGGACTGTCATTTTCAATTCAGTTTCTATGACTGGTGAGACTGGTTTGGCACTTTAGAGCAAATAAGAGCTTACACTTTTATATGGACTTTTCCTTCCCCCCCCCGTACATTTTCCATGGAAATGCACATAAAGGGCAAGGGAAGAGCTGGCTGGGTGTTGTATTTTTTGGATTCTGTCTCCTGATGGCAGGTTCGATCCTGAATCTTTAGATTCTGGGTTGGTCTTATCTCTCTTGAAAACAATAGGAGTGCTGCATTGGACAAGAGCACTTTGCACCAGTTATCAAGTGCTTCATCAGCCCAAAGGCTTTGGCTTAATAAGGAACGTGATGTGGCATGCTGATGTGGGCACTTTCATTCCTACCTTGTAATTCAAGAGAGGTGTGTTAAGGGCTGGTGTTGAGGACTGATGCGATTAATACTACAATGAATATTTCTCAGACTTATTTCTCAAACTGTTTTTTTCTGCATCTTTGTCATTTTAGACTGAAAAACTTTTCAAGCGATGATTTGGCCTTCTCCTCTGGGAAAGACTTTGGAGAAAACAGCGGCCTGGCCGCGTACGTAGCCGACGCAATTGACGCAAGCATCAAGTGGGAGGACATTAAATGGCTTCGAGGCCTGACGTCGCTGCCCATTGTCGCCAAAGGAATCCTCAGAGGTGCGCAGGGGACGAGCAGGGGCACCGGGGGTGGCAGCGGGCTCCTGCTGCTGGAGTGCTGCAGAGCTGCCTTCCAAGCAGCCTCTCATCGCTACAAGCACTTGCCTTGCTGATGCTACGTGTCCTGGGATGCACGGTCACATTTGGGTGCTCTGTTGAGTGGGGAAGGGTTGCCAAGAGAAGGCCAAAAATAATAGAGGAAGCCTTTTTCCTCCAGATACGTGGTTAGGATTTGCAAGGTGACAGACTCCACTAAATGCCTGTCAGTTCCAGTTAGATTCAGTGAAGTGGGAAGTGGGGTGGGTGTCTGTTATGTTGGCTCTGTATACAAGCTCCTTGTGTGGAAGATGGTCTCTGAGGCAGGCAGATTCTTCTTCCTTTTGACAAGCAATGATGGAAATTTGTTATTTCTTTGGCTAAGAATAAGTCAAAGAAATAGATTTCGTGTTTTGCTGGTTCAAGGAAATAACAAATTTCCAAAGAAATCTATGTGTTTTGCTGGTTCAAGATACAGGTCAATGTTGTGGCCAGGATGTGCTTGTTGCCCTTCCTGACCGGACTGCAGAGAGTATGTGAAGGAACATGATTCCAGCAGCTCAGACACTGGCAAAAGCAGCTGCTTAAATAAGTACCTGGAGTTGTCAGATGGTTTGTATGTCTGTGCTATGGGTGTCTTCATGTCAGTAGGTAGGACCTAGAGCAACGTACTTTAGGAGGACAAAACCCCATGTGACTATCTTTTAGCTGAAAATATATATATATATATATTTAGTGATGCCCTAATTTCCCTTGTTCAAGTGTCAATGAGTTACCAGTTTTGGAAGGCTGTATCTTTTTTCTTCTTCAGCTGATGATGCTAAGGAGGCTGTGAAGAATGGGGTAAATGGGATTCTGGTGTCAAATCACGGAGCAAGACAGCTGGATGGGGTCTCTGCAACCGTAAGTACTGGTGCCAGGATCTGCCAGGAGTCTCTGATTTACTCCACCCCATGCTGTTTTTAAACATACGGTAGCTGGAAGGAAAACCTCTAAATTGATATGCTGTACACTTAATCCGTATGGCACACACCTCGATCCGTGAGCAGCAATCTCTGCCCATTTCTCCTCCTGTCTGTCGTGTCACAACATGTTCTGAGGTAGATGCCGCCAAACTTGGGTCAGATCAAATAAAAAGACGTAGAAGGGTTTGTGCGTCTGATTCTTCAAGCTACCTAGACACCTTGTTCTGGCTGCAGCATCCTGCAAAGTAACCCAGAGGAGCAAGTTCATATCAGCTCATTTAAGAGAAATTTCATAGCAAATCACTTAAGAGACTAGCAAAAGGGCAAGGGCATTTCTTGGCATTTGAGAGGTGCAAAGCCCTAGCTGTCCGAGGAGTTTGTGCGTGTGTCCTTCATCGGCCTGATACAGTGAGACCTCAGCCTTGCTGGCAGCCGTGGAGGCTGCGGAGCAGAGCAGAGACTCTGGAGGCAGCTGGTCACTTTGAAGGGGAAATTGTTATGGCTGAAGGAAGCTGCCATCCCGAGATACCCCAGTGTTACAATAAGCAGAGTTCTCTCCATCGGGGACTGAATGATCCCCTTCTTCCTGCTCGTATTTCTGCCCTGGGCTCGGTCCTTGGTGCTCTCCTGCTTTTACATCCAAGCAGGCATGGTCTGCACCTCAAGGCAGTGGGGTTGCCCATGGGGGTACTCCCGAGCGAGGCTCTTTCTCCTTGAGTACCACAAGGGATAATACTGCCAATGGAGCACGGAAACTCCAGAGGCTGCAAAACCTCCCTTCCTCCCAGCTTGGGGATACCCCCTGCTGAGGTAGTGATACCTGACAGGTTTGTCCTCACACGAAGTGCAGTCTTGTGCATTTTATTCCAGTGTAAATATCCCTGGGAGTGACTGGGTCTTTCCCTATCAGTCCTGAGAAAGCTTGGCAACCTGTGAAGGATAAATCTATTTTACTTTATGCCATGTTACGCATATATACGCTCTTACCAAAGACTTGGAGAGGAAAGTTCCATACATGGAACCAGACAGGAAATAATAGATTTTATTGAATGAGATAGTGAGGGAATTATGAAGATTTCACAGCTATTTTTCAGGAATGGACCTATGGAACCTAATTTTACTTTTTTTTTTCCTTTCATAGTATCTTAAAGGCATATTATTTTCAGTTAAGTTATTAGAAACTGGAAACTGTTTAATTTTTTCCATCCTTTTTTTTTTATACTTTTTTTTTTAAACTTATCCTTTCCCATGCCTTTGCTTCATTGCATTTTGCAACAACTGAAGGTTGTGCTGGAGTTCTTTTCCATTTCTCATTTTCTCCATAGGTGTCTGAAAAAAAAAAACAACAGAATTACAGAACAGGTAAAGGAAAAATGAAGCTCTCCTTTTTTGCCTTTCAAATATTTTGCCTTTGGAAATGGTATGATGTGATTAAGTTACAGTAATTTTCCTTTTTCCTTTTCCTTGTCATGCTACTTGATACCTTTTCCAAAGGTGAAAAGGTATTTGAGAAGTTCTGAACTGGGAAAGAGAAAGAAGTAGAGGAAAATGAAAAACTGTGTGTTCAGGCTGCGAGGAGGGAAAAAAAAAAAACACAAATATTTCAGTCATCATTCATCCTGCTTCATTTGGTGTGAGAAAATGGTGCAAGAAAAAAAGAATGAAAGGGAGGAGAATCAAAGCCCAGTTGTAACCATTTCAGGGTTCTTAATATGCCTTTAATGAAAAACCCCCTGTTTTCCATGATGACTTTCTGAAAGAGGAGGAGGACAGGTGAGACTTTTCATTCAATAGTGTTTGGAATGTCACGTTTTATTCACTGCACCCAGCAGGCCAGCCGTGCACACCCCTCCTCCCCGGCACCCCTTCTGCTCCCTGCCTCTCTCCTTGGGAGCAACCTTGCTGACTTCCCCTCTCTTCATGGAGATCCTTGCACGGAGCCATCAAGGTCCCGAATGTGCTTGCAGCCCCATCAGCCAAGCGAGTGTACGAAGCCGGCTATCAGGGTGCCCGAGGCCGGGCACGGAGGGTCTGCTAAATGGCTAGTGAAGTGCAGGAGCTGTCCCTGGGGAAGCTCTTGCCAGGCGCCGTCTCCAGGGACAGCTGGGGACCGGCGGGAGAGACGCCGCCGATGTCCCAGGACACCACCGATGTCAGGACTTCGCTTCCAGTTTCAAAAGAGACGGCCCGAGGTTTGTCAAACATGTTGTGATTTTTGGTGCTACTGGAGAGGTGGCAGCTATTCAGTTTTAGACACCTGCAGAACTGAATTTTCAGGGAGTTGGGCCTAATACTTGTTAAAGTGAAGCAGATTTTGGTTTGTTTCTGTTTGCATCTGTCACCTTCATCTCTTAATTCTCTTTGGGGAATGTATGTCCCACTTTAACTGTATGTAATAACCTGGGACATGTCTGTGTGAGGTAATCCTATGGGAGGAATGTAGCAGCATATTAACAAATTGCCTTTAAATATAAGAAAACCCAAGAAATTATTATTTTTTATTGCAGTAAAGCAGAAATTAACCTTAAAAATTATTTTTATTACTTCTTCGCAACACTACAGTGCAGAGGAGAATGCACTATTACAGCTGTATTCACTGGATTTCACCTTGTACAAATTTCATATTTCATTGTGCAGTTTTCTTAACGTAAATATCTGTATCAGATCATGCTTAAGTATTTCTGTTTTTTGAACATAATAATCTGCTTTACTTCCATGTTTTTTCAGAACGTGAGTTGAACCCAGACTGGTTAATATTTCTAGTGTCTAGTTACACACTGAGGAAATCTATGTTTTAATTACTGTTTGCATCATGCTTTAGTTATTCTATCACTTTAATGTTGGTACAGTTTGTCAGGATGTAAGAAGTGGTCTATATACATGGAAATAGATCCAAAATATCTTTGGCAAGAGAGCAAAACCAAAGGGAGTGGAAAAAAAATCACAGCATATGCCAAACTTCAAGAAAACTTTAATCCAAATCTAAAAACAAACTCTACTTTCAAGTTTTTCCCTCCCATCTCCTAGTCATTTTTTATCCATTAGAAAGGAAATGAATTACTTCCGTTTTTGAAAGACACTTTCTTGTGTGCCTTTTGTCTTACTATCGCATACTGTTTCCAGTCTGCTTAATATTGCCTTCCAGTCTTGCCCTTCCTGTTTTTCCTGAATGGAAACCCTTTAGGTATTATAGGAATGATTGGTGTGTAATTAATGCTTGAGTCTTGAAGTCGGGAGCCTCTTTTCTTCTTGGGGCCTCTTGTGTGTGGACACGATGCTTAACTCGTTACTTCACTGAACCTTTCCCATTGCGAGGGTGTACGCAGAGCTTGGTGGAAGCAAGCGTATGTATGCAGCAGATAAAAACATTTCTTACCTTGTTCATGTTAAAATGTAAAAACTGCAAAAATCCTTGGAGAAAAACACGTTTTTCTTATATAAAAAAGTTCACCCCTACAACTATTTTCTTGGTTGTGGTCTGTCTGTCAATACATGCCTTTCTTGGGCTTGATTAGATGTGATTCTTAATGCAAGCAAGAAAGAGAAGGTGAATATTTAAAAAAGAAATCCCCAGAAATTCAGTTTCACTCTCAGACTGGTGAACTACAAGTTAAAGTGGAAATTCCAGGGAAAAGCTTCTACTATTCTTGCTGTTTCTTTTATTCTTCTGAAGTATCTGATGCTGGTTTGTGTTGGACCTGTGTCATAGAATCAGATAGAAATTCTGTGTGACCTTGGTGATTCTCATTTTACTTATGTGACTGTCCAAATAAATTTGACTTTAGTATACATCTGCTAACATGCTTAGTCACTTCCACTTTTGAACACAAAACTGCATTGTTTGTGCATGTGATTAGCCATGTATTAACCATTTAGTTTCTCTACGCTTGGATCCTAGACATTATTATTCTTTTTAATAAAAGGGAGAGCAGAAATGGACAAGTTGTATTTGTGGGTTTTTTTTTTCCCCCTTTTCTAGATTGATGTCTTGCCTGAAATCGTTGAGGCTGTAGAGGGGAAGGTGGAGGTGTTCCTTGATGGTGGTGTGAGAAAAGGCACGGACGTTCTCAAAGCATTAGCTCTTGGAGCCAAAGCAGTGTTCATCGGGAGGCCTCTCATCTGGGGCTTGGTTCATCAAGTAAGTCAGGAAAAGCTCAAATTCACGTTTGCAGATTCCTGGGCTGGCTGTTCTGGCTTAGTTCATGAACGTATGTGTGCACAAACGTGTTCGGGTGTGTGCAAGGGTACTGAAATGCATCTGTGTGGATCTAAAACTTGTGATGACAAGTGCTTAAGTGCTAAGAGTTTGGGTGGCCATAAAGCTTTCCAGAGATGGTATCCACACGTGTACACGTATGCACACATGCCATGCGTATGTGTGATAATACGTATTGCCTTCTAATCCACTAGGGGAAAGAAGGTGCACAGGAGGTTCTGCAGATGCTGAAGGAAGAGTTTCGCCTGGCAATGGCCCTCACAGGTAAGACATCTCCACTTGTAACAGCCATATCTGACTTCCATTTCCTAATAGCTTTCGTCTTTGGGAATCACAGTGATATTAAGAAAAATGGCCCCAAATCCTCCCTTTCTTTCACCCGTGAGGCAGCAGAATAAAATGACAGACAAGCTAGTTCCCTTCCTCTCTTGGCACCAGCTAGGCAGTGACTGCAGGTATCTGAACTTTCTCTCCTTAAGGAGGACTTCAAGGGGAGCTTTATTATTCTACATTTAATAGCAGGGCTTCAATACCCACCCAAAGTCAGGGCCTCAGTGCTCAGTCTTCAGAACCATTGCACCAAAGTCTTTATTGATTTATGCTGTTTATTATGGGGAATCCAGGTCAGAGGATGTTAGAGGACCCCATAGCAAAGTGCTATGCTCACCCATACAGGGGAAAGGGAACAGTTTGCAATATAACCAGGCTTCAGGGTGGTCAGGAAAAGAAAATGCTGTTATCCCTGTCTTAAGAGTTTGGCAACTGAGTTGCAAATACATTAAGTAAAAACAAAAATAAAATTAATAAGGAGAGCAGTAATTCTTTGATAAATAGCGGCAAAATCCTCAGGCACTACGGGTTTTGTTGTCCGACAGCGTAGTTTTCTACAGGAAGAGACGTTCCCGTTAGCGCTAGGTGTACCTGGTGCTCCAGGGCACGGTGCATTTAGGCGCATTGCGATGTCTGAGGTAACCTCGGTGCAGCCACCTGGGGTGTGACACAACTTGCAGCCCGTGCCCGCAGCCAGTCCCCTGAGCAGTGCTGGGCAAAGGCCTCTGCTTGGGGTGTTGTAAACTCCCGAGGCTGTGAAGGGCCGCGTGGACAACGTGTTGTGGAATGTGGACTCTGCAGAGCTGCTCTCTGGGCCCCAACTATGAAACTGCCTTCTTGGTGTTTTACATTCGTCTCTTCAGAAGAGTGGAGCTTTCAACTTACCTATAATTTTTTCCACCAGGATGCCGCAGCATAGAAGAAATTGACAGCACACTGATACGAAGAGGTCAAATATCCATTTCCAAGATTTAGGATTGAAGACAGTCACCTCAGCTGCTGGAATTTGCATGCGAAAGCAACTGCATTCACTCTCTAGGCCTCACCCTGTCCTCCTTGCTGAGGAGGGCTGCCCTGTCACTCTGTGTGAGATCATTTCCTTAAGCAGCATTTGAAACACTTTCTGCGGGTGTTCCCCTATACTGCTACGCTCTTCTGGAAAGCTGTCCTCTACTGTGAGTTATGATTAGGGAGATGGGCCCTTATACTAGACCAATACACAAATTCAAAGGTGTTTCCTAACCAATCGTGTGTATAAAAATGTTAACTTGCATGACTTGAAGTAACTTTGCTGTTAAAATGAAACTATAGAGAGGAGTGTTTTGATAGCAAACAACTATCAAAATGTGGAACTTTAAAATGACTTGAAAATGCCAGGAATACTTCTTGTTCACTGTGGAGAGAAATTACACTTCAGATCAAAGAGATTAAATATTGCTTTCCTGTAGGCACAATATCATTTCCCCGTTAACTCTATACACTATTCCTCTATACAGTGTAGGAGTGTTTAGAGGACTGGTGGTTATAAAGAACTGAACAACAATGTGAAACTGTTCTGTTTTCTTGTTTAAGTGACAAAATGGGCCTTGCATTTCCCTTGCAAGGAAATGACCACTACACATGACAGGTGAGATCTTTGGCTTGGGCAAATCTGTGCAACCTGATTGCTGACTGCACCCAAACGCAATGCTGAGTCCCATCTTTTCCCTCATTTTTTGGACTTCTTTGTTGACAGTGTTTTAGATTATTTCTTGGATAAGTCAATGGTGTAACAATGGGCACCTACTGCATCTATTCCCTTGCCATGAATTTATGGAGAGAGACTGGCTATAGATCTCCATGCTTCAAAAGAGGGTGATGTGTTTCTTGCTTTCTGGTTTGTATGGACAGAGAAATTCAGGTGCCAGAAGGTCACAAGGGATGTGTTATGGGTATTAAGTATAATGGAGCTTGTACCATTCCCACCCTCTGCATCTCTTTCTGACATACAAAACAAGTTTAAAATGCTTCATTTCTGAGATTAAGCCTGAGATAGATTGATTTTTATTTTCGGAATACTAGAAATGCTTAAAAATGCACGTTGGCAATATCTTGGACTGATAGGAATCTAGTTCTGATATAAAGTACCTGCACAAACTCCGTGGAGCGCCTCAAATGCTCTTATGGGCCCAGAAGTAAATCCTCAGAGGCACCTGGCCCGTTCCAGGCCTTCGCTAGGCTGCATCCTGAATCTCACAGGCCGGAGCTCCTTCTGGGAGCACAGCAGCTCCTGCTGACTGGAATCTCTGAAATGAGGGACTCTCTGTGCACCGGGGGCGTTAGCAGAGCCTCATATGATTAACCCATTCCACCCAGAAAGCACCATATTCCTGAGGAGACGCAAAGCTGGGTGCAGGTTTGCAGTACTTCAGTTGCCTCACAGTAACTGCCTGCCTGTTTTCTTGTTGACGTTTTATTTCAGGGGGAAACAACACTTTTATTTTGGGGCAGATATGGCAAAGCACCTCATTAACTTTATGTCTGTCACCCTTTTGCCTTTGGCAACCCCAGGCTTGAGGATAGTGTCTGGTCTTTCAGAACTGCAGCCAGCTCTCCATTTCTGTGGTGATGAGAAGCTAAATGACTCCAGGAGGGAAAAATCTAGATACAGAAGGACCATCAGGTGCTGTGGGGCATCAAGTGCTGTAATGAATAACTGAGGTTGTAACCCAGAATTTGGAAAGGCAGTGCTAAAGATGTCCTAGTGACTCCATACCCTTTAGACAGACAAAGTATAGGATTAATCACTCTGATCATGATGAGGATACAGAGCTGTACAGGATCTGCCTCTCCGAACAATCCAAATGCCCCCTGAACCCAGGATAAGTTTTGCAACTATAAAGAATATGGTGGCAACTGCTGAGTGAGCAGAGTGCGAGGCAGAGCAGGTAAGACTCTACTAACTTAATCCTGGGTAAAACTAAGGGTGGCTCTTCAGCATCTCAGTTCTATCGTGATTATAGTAATGTCCCCTGGGAGCAGAGAGAAGCCACTGCAGAAAGCTCTCAAACTTTGTTCTGGAAATTTAGTGCTCATTTTTAAGGAAGATTTAAAAAATAAAATCTTAATTTCACTCTTCCACTGTATTGACATCATGGGCCATTTTACTGTTGATAGAAGCTGGGACAGGTTTAAGCCTTCTACCATTTGTTTCCCATCAGGGTCAAAGGACTCATGCATCCTGATTCCCTCTTTTTGCTCTGTTTCAGATATCCCTTACTGAGCTTTAGAGGCAGCTTTGTAATAAAATAATGGAATATTACAGTGTGAACTATAAAGCTGGGCCTGGAACTCAAAATGTGGAGAAACCCTAGAAGGCCAAATGTTTGCCCTTCAGTTATAAAATCTGTACTTTTATTTACTGCAGAATGTAGTGTGTTGTGTGAGGGTTGCATAGCAACAAAATAAAGTTTATCTGTGTAAGGAAATATGAATGTTTCTCAGAGCATAGAGAAGCGTAATTTCTACTGTTTACTGCACTTATCGTATCTGTTGCAATGTGGACTGTGTCAGATGTCAATTACAGACTAACTTCAGAAAAACTGTTTATTTTAGATAATATAAATGTTACTTAAAAGATAGGGGCATAATATCTTATGTTTACATATTTAAGATCTATTTCTAAAGTTTAGAAGATGCAGTTTCCTGTCCTTGCCCAGCCTAATTCAAGGGAAGTTCCCTAACTCTGTGGTCCAGGCTAAATTCTGATGGTGAGGAAATGGGCTTTGTTATTTGTGCCTAGTTAACTATTTCTAGTTTCTTTGGGGAAATGGAGTTGTGTTGTTTTTCCTGCTTATTATCTGAGATTCATTAAAAAAATAATTACAGCCAAATATTAAAAGGCTATGAAATGCTGTCAACAGAAGTGAAATTCCTTTGTTGGGCAGATATCTGTATTTTAAAATATTCCATAGTCAAGAAATTTTTCTCTAGGTTTTGACACCACTGAATAACTGAATTGTTTGGTTTTGATTTGGGTTGTGAAGGGAAGGTTGATAAGTTCCCTCAACAACTTAAAAAGCTGAACAGTGTCCACCCTAAGTGAAACTGCTTCATGCATTTATTTTTCTCCTAGCAAAGTTTGAGAAGAAAACACTGCACAACAAGTGCTTGTGAGGATAATAAGCAATATAACAGGAAAAAAAATAAAAACGGGTCTTTGTGGAAGTAAGTAAAAAGTACAGCATTTGTCTGAAGTGACAAGTTAACACCACAAATTCCTAGAAACAGTAAGGCACAATCATGGCACAGAAGTTGGGGGGGAAGAAAGGAAGGTGTGTCTTGTATTTATGACGCTTTAGTATGTCGAAGTATATGTCAAGTAGCAAAGACAGTGTCTAAGATACATATACCAAGAGAAAATCTCTACATAGTGAAATTCTAGCAAGGGGACAGCTCTGCATGGTGTTTATCTGCCTAGAAAGACAATGCTCAACTTGCACGCTGACTGCCTGGAACAAAACAACGGTCTGGAGGGCAGTGACCGAACAATTAGTCAATGGGACTAATCTAACCATTCCTGAGGCAGACCGAGGACATTCCCTGAAAAGGACTGCAACCCTGAAGGAAGTTATATCGGATATTTTGTGGACGGAGAAAAGGCCAAAAGTAAAACCTGAGTGTGCAAAGGGGAGGAGGACCCTAGATTTTTAGGAGAAAGTGGAATCTTCCAAGAGACTAAGATGTGAGCTTCTTTATCGGATGAGCCTGGAAGCTTCACTGTAAAGTTTGTCTTCTTGGCCCTTGTGAACCCGGAGAGGGCTAAGTCCACTGGAGAGAAAACAGAGTGAGGATGTTGAGAAAACACCGGGATTTCCAGCTGTTCCAGCCCTGGTTGGGGTAGAGTCCCTCTTCCAGCGAGAAGCTCTAGGAGTAGCAGTGACAGAGCCGGTGCCAAGATCCTGCGACATTCTCCAGGCATCGAGTAGAATGTGTCAGGGCTGACGAGCCAGGGAGCAGGGCCCTCCTAAGCAAAGCCACCTGCTCCTGCCAAAAAGGCTCTGAGCTGCAACACCAAGGCAGCTGGCACAGGGAAGACAGTTGGGCAACGCTGACAATGTGCTTGGTGGTTACTTACCACAGGGAAGAGTGGGGAAACGCACACGTCTTCACGCGCGACAGCCTGAGGAGCAGGGGACAGCAGGAGGCAGCTGAGGGCTGAGAGAGCATCTGGCCTTTTAGGATGTAAAGTGGACAAGGAGGTTAGTCAAATGTGAGGACAAGTTTTACTTTCTCGCTTATCCTGTCAGTTCTTGGAAGCAGACACTTGCTGTCTTTTGAATGGTTGGAGCCTGTACACAGGGTGGGAAATCCAGAAATAAATAATAGGCGTTGTAATTCAGGAAGCTGAAGAGCTGTGAAAGACATGATCTGTTTTCTTGTGACCCCCGCCTCTCTCTATGGCTCTGGGATACTTGATTGTATTTTATTTTTCTTAGTGGCCAAACCAAACAAATAGCTCTGGATTTGGTAGGAACTCTACCTCCACCCCCTATTTTTCAGGTTGAGCATGAAACTTGTCTGTCTTACTGAGAATTTCTGAACATAAATAAACAGACACTTAGAGTAACTTGCTTTGATAAATGGGCAGTGTAGGTCGAGGCCTGCTGGATATGCATAAGGCTCAAAGAAACAGCAGAGCTGGGGAAGTAGGCAGGAATGGCTCTGCTTTTCTTGGCGTGGTTTCAGATGGTTTACAGGCTGAAATCAAATACTGAAAGCACAAGAAAAGCTGGCCTCTGAAGTCATGATTTTGCACTGAAACTCACTATAAGGATATCTCTTATAAAGCTACTTTTGATGTGGAAATTTGGCTCCAAACCACACTGAAGGCCATTATAAATAACCACTTCATCACAGGACACACAGAAGTTGGCTTCCTTGAATGCTCCTAGAAAGCAAGTCTAACGTTATTGAGCCATAACCTCAGCTAGTGTAAATCAGAGAAGCTCCATTGACTTCATCAGTCTGTACTGATTCACACCAGCTGTGGCTGTGGACCACGATACTGCAGGATATGTCAGCTTTTAAATTCTATCACTGAGTGTTGAACAAAACTCTTTTTAAAACAGGATTGCCAATCCCAAATTTAGATACTAATGAGACACAGGACTGTAATTGTTTCACGATGCCTATATGCTCTGTTTTGTTTTCGTTTGGCCTTGCTTCTGTTTTTCTTATCTCCTGCCAAACAGAGGGAGAGTACCACATATGTTGCATTCATGACAGATGCCTTGCTGCTTTGAGAACATGTCCTCCAGCTGCAAAATGCTCTTGTGCTGTAGTTCAGCTCCCTTCTTCGCATAGGTACATTGGTTATATGCCAACATAAAGATGCCCTTGAGGGGCTGGCCAGTTTTTCTCCAAGTTCTGGAGTACTCCAGGCAACCGCTTGAGTATTTACTAGCTGGACTTCTGAGAGGTCTGAGAGGTACCCTGACAGGAATGTCTGGAGATCACCAATGCACATCCTCTGTAATGTAGTTATCCCAGGAGCCGTGTTCCTGGAATTTCTGTTCCACTCCCTTTACTCTAAACCACCCTGTTTCCCACAACACAAATAACTGTGAGGGGGCATCACATATCACAAACGCCCGACTACCTTTGCAAGGTTCCTGAAATGGACTGCAGGACAGGGGTAGACCTGGGCCACAGGACAGCCCTCAACTTTTGTGCTTTTCCTTGGAGAAGCTGGTATCTCAGTTCCAACACCTTTCTCTTGCCATGTGTCTGTCATCTGAACCAGAGTTGTTCGTATTTTATTGTTTGTTTGTTTTCCCTTCCTGGTTATCTATTATGCAATATCTCAACATGCTTTTTCTACACGCCTTCCACACTCCCTGTTACACTAATCTCTAACTTTGTTCAATGTGTTTTATTACATTTTCCTGATGGGAAGAATCAAAATAGTTTATTTAAAGCACTTTTTAATAGTTTATTATAAAGGTTCTGCAGATCAGGCACTTGGGGCTAGGAATGTATTCTTCACGCTTAGTTCTAGGAAAGAAAAAGAGGAGACCTAAAACTTAGGAACTTCATTTATAATGAAACTTATCTTATTATGAAAATCATCAAAAATGGCCATCAAAGGCCATCAAAGGAAGATGCAAGAATCCTACAGTAAGTTGTGGCACACCTTTAGATCTCCTGTGGACTCAGTGTACTGCTGGTAAGAGATGAGTGACACAGAACAAGAGGGATGCACAGAGTATACCGCTCTGTGTGGAATGGTGAGAGGATTCGTTCAGCTTATATTGTCACTGGGTCCAGAAACCTGGCCTGGACACAGCAGAAATGATCTTTGTAACAGGTGAGCTCCGATTCCTGATCACAGATTGAAATCTGAACAGCAAGATCATCACATACACGCAACCTTCTTCTGAGTCTGCGCACACATTTGGTCAAACAAGAGAGCCTGGCGTATTGAGGAGTGTAAAGGGGGTCTCTATTGTCAACCTAATACCAGCTGTCACTGACTCCAGAATTATATGTCTGCAGCCTGTCTGTCAGGTGATTAAAAGCAGCAAAAATACTGAATCCAGTATAAGTAAACTCCCTTTGACAAGCTGACATCTCCACCAAGGAACTTGGAAAAACTAAAAAAAAGTGCCCTTCATACAAGCAGCTCCACTGACAAGCTCTCTGAAAGAGTTACAAATGGAGTAATTTAGGTCAGGAAAAGAGAACTCAGTCACAAGTCACAGTCTTAGGAAAACACAACAACAAATATAAATGCAAATAAAGAATAAGAACTGGCAAAACCCCGTATCTTTTCCTTCCTGCCTACTGGTGAGCTTGTTCCACAGTTTCTAATCGTGACCACGTGGCTGGTGCTGCCAGCAGCGCCTGACCCTGCAGAGCTATTCTGCTTTCTTGTGCCTTTGCATCTCATCGTCTCCCACCTACTGTCCAGCCGCTGTGTCTGCATCCGTCCTCTTGCCAAGTCCTCAGTTTCCATCTCTCACAGTGAAACTGGAACTGAAGGGATGCTTGGGAGCCTTGGGAGTCCTTGCCATTTGGAAATACTTGCAGATGAGATGTGGACACGTATGTGTGGTGAATGGCTTTTGGCCACAAGAAGGTAAGATCCCCTTTCCTTTTTCAAGCATTCAAGCTGAAGTCTAGGTATAGTGCCCTGCCAGATGGGACAAGGAATCTGTGTGGTGGGACTTTGGCACCAGCCATAGGTGGCCAGTGATGCTGTGGCAGTACTTTACACCAACGAGAGGGCACAGAGCCCTTGTCTGTCAGAGCAGAGGATTCCAGCCCCTGGTTGCCTGAGCAGGCACTGCTTATGGTCATGCTAAAAAAGTTACAAAGGAGGCCAGCAGAGACCATAACGTGCTATTGCCTGCGTCTTGTTGCTCATTCAGCAATGCTGCTGTGGGATCAGCGAGGTTGGGCCTTGCTGTCCCAGAACTTTTGCTACAAGGGTCACGCATTTGAGTAAACAGAGAAGCCCACCACCATTACAACATTTATTCCACTTCATCTGTTTAGATGCTGATAGGATCTTTGTCTAAAATGTTTAGGTCCAAATCTTGAGCTAGCAGAGCTCTGTTGCAATCTGTGGGTTGCGTAGATCAGTCAGTGGATTGATCTACGTTGTCTGAGAATGTGAACCTGCAGGCTCCCTTCTCCCTGCTCTCCTGAGAGATACCAAAGTTTTCATCAGTGTCACTGAAAGCGCTGAGTGCCTCACGCCAGGCCCACAGCCCTGGACTGGGTGGAACTTGCAGTTGTCGTGCTGGATGCCCCATGGTCACGTTTACCAGGATTTGTGAGAAAACGACTGGTCGGAAGTAGCAAATTCTGTGCTGAGACCATGACAAATGCTCTTAGCTTGGTAGGGCTTATAGAGTTAGATGCTCAATATTGCTGAAGTTTCCCAGCCGAAAGTGTGTTTGTTCCATAGTTGACAGTGAACATCAGGCCTTTGTCTTGTGTATATATATGCACAGCCCTGGTACATGACACAAGTACCATAATACACGTGTATTATGACTTCTGAACATCCCTGCATATGCTGTCTGCCAGTACACTCTACCTTATCTAGATCTTTGCCTTGTACGTGTTCCCTGTTAACCTGGAAGTCTTCCACAGCTATGCAGGGTGCCCCAAAGACATCTCTGGTAGTTTTATCCCCAGATAATTTTCTAGTTTCAGTAGGGCCAGAGAAACTTAAAGACCTCATGATGCATCGTTCACAGTATCCCTCTGAGTTAAGTGTCGTTCGCAGAACAGTTACATCTAAGGTTGTAACTGCTGGTGTAACTGACTACAGAACCGCTAAATAATCTGCTGTCACGCTAATGAATAGTTAACGCAGACAGCTGAACCATCTGCATGCTCTGCTTTTTATCAGCTCGTGTGC
This sequence comes from Crypturellus undulatus, assembly GCA_013389825.1. Lineage (NCBI taxonomy): Eukaryota > Metazoa > Chordata > Aves > Tinamiformes > Tinamidae > Crypturellus > Crypturellus undulatus. The sequence continues at coordinate 176,885 of VWPW01021548.1, read as the reverse complement.
TGTGTTCTCTCACCTCTACCGAAAAATACCCCTACACTTTTGATCTGCTACAAAAAGCTGCTTTCACCATAAAGGTAAAAACATAAAAAAGTATTCCACTGAGTCTCAATCCTTTTCCACTACTATTGCTCTGATATGGATGGTAGTTGTGCTATATTATGGATATAATATAAGCAGCTGTAGAGTACATGCAGCCTGCAAGTCTCTGTCTGTTAATGTTGCTGTTATTGATGTGCTTGGAAATCTTCAGTCCTACAAGATGAACGCAGGTTTTGGTGGCAAAGTAAAGCACTCAGAAATCAGCACTGCATGTTGCAGGCATGGCTGCCAGAGAGGTAATTGCAGCAGTTGTGGAGAAAGTCTCTGTTCTGACTGAATCTTCCCTGTGAAGCGCTGAATTATTTATCTTGGAGGATTTTTATTACCTCTCTCAGAACTTTCTTAATTCTGCACTTTATTAATGCAGAAAGAGAAGGGAGTAGGAAAGAATATCTTAAGCTTCATTGCTTTTGAGAAAAAAAGAAAAAAGTACAGTGATTACTAGACACTTCAAAAGAATTTGAGATCTTACTAAAAGCAAAAAGTCTGCACATCATATGACATGACACATCTCAATCTAGATCTCTGCACAGAGATCAGCCCTAGCAGGTAATATTCCTTTCTCTGTCAGATAGTTGCCTTAATCCTTGAGAAAAAGGGCTACGGGACAACCTTCCCCAAAGTTTCTCTTTCCTTTGCTACTCAGAGTCAGTGGGAGGAGAATTCCACCCACACTGCCTGATTGGCTGTAGGAAGGCAGTGTTGTGATTTATTTTGGTTTATTTTCTATTATTTCCTTTGTTTCCTTTTTAATGCTGGCGTTAGTTCCTCTCCTGTAATGCAGCAGTATCATAGTAAATGGTAAGTAATTGTTTCCAATGCCAGAACAGCTCATCTCGGTGTCAGCACATTCAGTGAAGTACGTCAATTAATTACTGTTCACTTATGCTGTCACAGAGGCTCTTCCATTCCTCCAACGGGATACTTTTAAGCAGCATGCTAGTATGTAAACAGCTGATAAAAATGGGGTCATCAACACAGTAAGAACTTCAGACTCTGGATATAGTGTAATTTACTGCAAGATAACAGCATGCAACTCCAAGGGGGTGTTGGTGTCAAGAGCAACAAATCTGAAACATTCTCTCTATTAAAATCCTCCAAGTTTATGATCTTATGTACATTCCAAATGGAAGTTTGAAAAACAAAGCCTCATGTGTGTGTCTGGTAAGGGGACTGCCTTTTCATCTTATGTATGTATATATACATCCCAGATACACGCACACACAAAGCAGCTACTTGCGTGCAGGAGTGGAGAAGCCATGAGAAGGTACGTATCCAGGATTTGCCTGGGAATTTTTCCTACTCTGATCAAAACTTTTGGGAATTTAGCACTCCCCTAGGGCACTGAGCACTGGAGAAGTTTTTAAGCCTCCAGGATCCAGTGTTGCCTCAGCCGGGTCCATCAGCACAGCTCTGCTGGCTGGATCGGTACCTTGGTGCACTGCGCTGATTAATAATCTGAGCTCCAGGCTTGTTTCTCTGACTGCATCTGCTGGTGTGAATGTGTCAGGTCCCCAGCTTCTTGCCAGGTAGGTTTGTGAGCCTAACTTCAGGCTTTGTGAGAGGAGAATGTTTGTGAAGCAGCAACCCCTCACTCATCTGCACAGGGAAAGCACATATGTGAGGCAGCAGGGATCCCATTTTTCAGGATCCAGAGTTTAAGACAGGCTTAGAAGGGTCTTATTAAAAGTGTTTCCCAATGTATGTGGCTCCTTCTGACAGCACCCAGGTGGTTTAGAAACCAGCGTTAGGAATAAAAGCTGTTTCTCTTCTCTGCACAACAAATGGTTCAAGTGTCTGGTATTCGATTCAGAAAGGAAACCTGCAGCAGTCATGTCCATTGAAATAAACCAACCAACATTTTGAGCTGCCAACACTTCTGTCTATTACGTCAAGGCATCACAAAGTTTAAAGTGTAGTAAAGTAATATATATTTTTTTCTGTAATCCCTGGGTAAATATTAGGTAGACAGCATTTCTGCTTTGCACATTAAAAACCCGACTGCATTTGAAAAGCCTGCAAGTGCACTTCGGGGATTTCGGAAAGTGTCATTTGGCCATGAGCTAAGACCAGAAGCTGCCATTTTGCAGATGGGGCAGCAGGGAAAGGCTTTTGGCCTCATTCATAACTTCACAGCTACTGCAAATATCAGCTGATGAATATTTATGTTATGCCTGGCAGGGGCCCGAAAGGCAAACGGGAGGAGGAGCGGAGGGAGAAGCTTAAGTTAGGAAAATGGTCATCTGAACTCTGTGGGATTTCTTTACCAACACTTTCCATGCTTGAACAGTAGCTGCTGAATGAAATCATTATGTACTGAGCCCCTGCGCAGGAAAACAAGGTTTGTCAAGGCTGTTCGTTAGCACCTCGTACTTTGTTTGAACCGTGGACATTTCCTGGGCCCTGTAAAGGGAAACTGTTTTCTCAGGTAAATGTGCAATAGAGCTGGCCTGTTTTCTTTTGTTTAGCCATTACTGCAGCGGTGAGTGCGCTGATTGTAAAGCAGGGTCCACGACATGAGGACATGTGAAATGCCACGGCGTGGCCTGGTGAGGAGGTCCTGCAGGAATGTGGCTGAGAGAGTGGACACCAGCGAGGTTCAGAGGTACCATTCCTGGATGGACCTGTAACATGTTCCCTGATACTTTGGTGTCCACGGGCTCATCTTCCCTGCGGGAACCTGCTTGAGACCATGTCTCTGCTGTGCAAGTTGCTACACAAGATACTGATAAGTAGGGGCACGAGGGGAAATGCAAAGTGAAGGATTCAGGCACAGAGCTAGGAGATACTAAAAGCCAGCTACTCTTTCTTCTTAGCCCGTTACTGGCTTATACTTGAACGCAGCTCGAACACTGTGTTATGCTTAACTGCTGCAGGCAGTAAATGTTCAGTTGTGACTACACTGTGCTTTTCATGATGCAGTAGTTCTACAATAATCTGTGCACACATCAGTAGTCTTCAGCGTCACTGGATTAGTCAGTGTGGTACCTGGATTTTAAGGAAGCAAAATAGGTGAGGGTCTCAAATATACCATAATTTTAAAATAATGCAGTTTTTCATTAAGGTTTTCTCAAGTCACCCACTGAGGGGAAAAAAAATCCAAAGCAAACAAACCCATAAAAGCCCAGGGAGGATGTGCAGAAGTTACCTTATCTCTGCCTTCCTCAGCAGGCTTGTTTAAGAAACAGCCATTAGAAGACACAAGGCTCCTAGGCCTGCCAGATGTGCCGGGTGAGTGCTGTAGATGTGTTTAACTGTGTGTGTGTCTCCTCTGATAGCCGCCCCGTGTCTCCGCTTAGTTTTCTAGCTGTTCTCGGGGCTGTGTCGGGCTCCCTGCCGAGGGCCGTGCCGCTTGGAGGAGCTGGGCCGAGCACGGCCACGCGGAGGGGCTGCGCCCGCGTCTCTGCCTCTGCCTGCACCGCGCTGTGAACGACCAGCAAGGAGCAGCTTTTCCATGAAGTTCATGAATGGAGACTTAACTCTTCAGGTGCCTCAATGCCAGACGGCTGAAATGAGTAATTGCTAGAAGTCAGCTGGGATTTGCTGAAGCAGTGGGCGGCCGGTCCGGGATGCCTTCAAGGGGTGAGGAGGCGGCGACGCCATCCTTCAGGACACGCGAGTCTCTGCGGGGGCAGGCGGCACGAGTGCTGCAGGCCGCGAGAATAGAGGGTTTCCAGAATCCACTGCTCCCTTCCAAAATAGCAGTTCCCAAAGGGCTCCACACAGCCTAAGAGACCCCGCTGTGGAGGAGCAAGGAAGGTTGTGGCTCTACAGGGTGGGAGGGAGGCGCAGCCGTGCCCTGCACGCCCGGTGCTCCCAGGAGGCGCGTGCGGGGCTCCTGTGAAACACGGCGGCGTTTTCTTCCCCTGTGGAAAAAAAAAAAAGGGGGGGGCAATAAAACCCCTCAGAAACAGTTAAGCCGCTGCTTTGTTGTACCGGCGAAGCCGAAAAGCGCTGCGAGAAGCAAGTTGTGCGCACGGAGGCCTGGCGTGTCCTGCTTAAGGACCTGAGGCAACGTGGTCATGGTGAGTTGAGGAGACTCCGAAGCTCTCCTGGGGAGCCTCATCACAACCTGTCCCCCTTGCTTCCTGTTGCTTTTCCTGGGATAACCTGCCTCCTGAGAGGGGTTATTCATCTCAGGGCGGGAAAAGGGGATGGAAAGACAAATACTGTGTCTTGTGACTAAGGCCGAGCGTGACTCAAGGCGTTGGGCAACCAGCAACCGTGCTGACGCCACGGGCGCCCTCCCACGCACCGAGCTCGGTGTGAGGGGTGTCTGGCTGTGCCCTCGCGCTGCTAAAACGAGAAAGGAAATTGTTCCACTTACTTTTCATTATTCCGTAGCGATACAAGGAAATACCTGGGCTGATATTATTCTCTTCTTCCTTGAAAAGTTACTCATCTTCTGGAAAACAGTAAAGGTGCCTACAGCGCAAGCTTTGCTGCCCAGTGCAAATAAACTTTGCCCATATTTTATAAAGTAGTTTACAATACTCAAAAGATGCAGTAGCAATACAGGTATTTTATAAATTCATGCCCCCCCGCCTTTTTCCTGCATTCAGGCATCTAGATAAGAAGCAATAGTAACACATTGTAGGTGAACATCATGTGGCTAACTTAAGAAACAGGAGCAACAAATTACTGATCTTGTTTTTACTCTCCCAGGCATTGGGAGTTAAAAGGTGATAATCTGATTTACTGGCACATGAAACCTGTGCCCCGTTTCATGGTGCACAAAGCAGCAAGGCCCGTTTGACAGACAGACCAGAAACACAAGGCATGAGAAAATTCCCAGTTTCAAAATACAGAGGTCATTTGTGTTACACTTGATTATGTAAGACTAGTTACTCCTAGTATATTTTTAATGAAGTACAAAGTTGGGAGACAGTGGTTGCAATGATACTTTTATTAGTTGTTGGCTCATAGCTGAGTGCAGCTTTTCTGGAAGCACTACATGATTAGTGGTACCTGCTAGCAAACAAACTGCTACCGTCGGGATAAACGGGGAAGGTGCAGAGGTACAGAGTAGCTGTGCACGGTAATGTGTGAAAGAGAGGAGGAGTACCTTGAGTTAGATCCCGGTTAGTCATGTACCTAGGAACAAATAGTAGGAAGGCTTTTTACTACATTGTAATCCTTTATACTCCCACTGGGTACTAGGTTGTGATTTGTGAGATGAAGGTTCTGCTGGAGATAGCTGGAATGACTGCAGAGAGAGCAGTGACTTTGCCCGGCGCGTTTTGAGCTTCTGGCAAGTTGCATGTGGTGCTAGTGCTGGAAACTTGTTGTTTTTCTAGGCAAATTTTTGTCTTTTTGAAAAGCTGAATAAACTGTTTGCTAGGTGGTTTTTAGCTGTTTTGATGAGAAGTTGTAGTTTTCTATGGAAAGCAGAACCTCCCTCTGGAGAGGAATATTTTGGTGAAAATCCAGTTTGCTTTAGGTAGTCAGTATGATGTAAAAATTTCCTACTATCTCCACATTTTCAAAAGGAACTGGTTTTGAATGAGCTTCCCATAATGGTAATGCAGTTATTCCAATAATCTCATGCAGGCTGAGCTTCCTGAGGTTGCCGTAGGCTATGCTCATTGCAAGTTGTTCAACTTCAAGTGGCATTTCCCTTTTAAAACAAGTACAATATACATCCCTAAACCCTTCCTGTTGCACAGGAGCAGCCACAACACCACGTTGCTTGCAATAACAAATTTGCTGTTATCTATAACAACTCCTGTAATATGAGGTGAGGTGTATATTGAGCTCTGTGATGCAACAGCACTGATCATTAATATTTGCAGTAAACAAAGTACTAGTGTTTTTCTAGCGAAAGAGGAAGATTCACAACAAAGCTACATGAGTTTCTGTATTCACCAGTTTCTGATGGTGATAATCTGACAATATTTTGAGGGATGTGAATCTCACTCAAATGTAAATGGTTCCCAAAATTTCAAAAAGAATTACTTTTTTTTTTAAACTTTTGAGTTTTGATAAAGACACAGGAGCTCATCAGTTTGAGTGACAGCTGAACCACTTTTCAGCCTAGAAAGGGGAAAGTGAACTGGAGTGGATTTGAGAAGTAATGTGAGCAAGATACCAGAAAGCAAGACATCATAAAAAACCCTTGGCTGGTCTGGCTGTCCTGAGCAATGGTAGAGTATGAGAGATGTGAAGAGCTTGAAGCATTTGGTTCTTCTGCAAGATAAGAGGCAGGGAAGAAGTCAGTCTATCCAGGAAGCGTGACTGTCTTCTCTATCCTTAGAGTCACTCAAAGCAAGTGTGACTTTTTCCCCTGGCCTCCTCCTTTTTTTTTTTTTTTTTTTTTCTCATGAAATGGTGGCATCCCTGGCAGCCAGTGCCACTGAAGTGCACTTCCAGGTGCGGCCACCGCTCTGCGTGTGCTCTTTGTACTGGGCTCTAATCCCAAACCCTTCACGATGAGTCCAACTGTCCAAGGTCCAGCAGCCTCAGTGTGCCAGCACCCTCTCACTCCTCTTCTTTAAAGTAAATGTGTTGTTAAGCATCCGACGTCCCTTCCAGAGGCAGGCCCAGCAGAGTCCACCTTCCCGCTAACTTGCCGACCTCCGGAGTATTATGCTTTAGTAACCTGAAACATCCTGTAAAATCTATCAGGATTGGTTTCCGGTATAGAAGTGCTTGTACTTGATCCAAGCTAATCAAATGTTCTTTGGATATTAAACCCCAGGGTTTAACTGAGCACACCCAACATATTAAGCAAAAACGACTTTCTTAAGTGTGGCTACTATATCCTCCCTTTTTGACCCCTTTGACACAATTTTGGCCGAGACGAGTCAGAAGTTAAAACCATTGTGAACGGGCCAAGAATAATATAGTAAGCGTGTCAGTGATGTCGCTGGGATGTTATATCATAAGATAGAAAAATATCTGTTTTTTAGATGGAACTGCACATTTTTTCACACAATAGTAAACTCCTTTTTTTAATAGGTAATATTTTGGTTTTAGACTCATATTTCAGTCTTTCGCATTGGGATTAATAACTAATTTAAGGGCTTTGGGAGCTCATATTATAATCAAACTTGTAAGTCTGTACTTACAAGTCAGGGATAACGTGGTCGTCAAAAGGTTACGGTGAGTAAGAGGCAGACCACAGAAAACCAAAGAACAGGAAACTTTCAGTCTATTGTTGATGGAAAAGCTTTGGATTAGATGAGTGTGGTGCTGCATAACTTAATTCAAGCAAACACATTTTACAGTACTTTTTGTCCCCTTAATAGAGGAAACACTGAAGGGTTTATGGTGTAGGAATTCGGAGATGAATGTGCTAAGCTGCACCGTCATATTTTGAGTTATATACAGCAGGATCTGTGTTTACACAGCTACGCAGAGTGACTTCCCTCTTCTTCCATTCGCAGGCTCCACTAACTTACTGCATGAGTTTCAAAAGCCAATATTTATTATTCCATGCCTTGATAATTTAATGGACTTTCTGTAAGGCCTTGGGTGTGCAGTGTTAGATAATTCAGTTGTCTGCCAGATTCATTCTTCCTGTACAACCATGAAAACAACTTCTTTTGTACAGAGTGTTTTCCAGAGACATCCAGACAATAACAATTAAAAAATAGCAAAGTGTTTCACTGGAATTAAAATTCAGTCCAGCATATTCCCTATTTCTTTGCAATTCCCTATTAGTTGTAATCCCTTAAAATTCATACTTCACCTATATAGGTGAGCTTTAATCTTTACTGCATAGACAATAAAGGGCTTGGAAATGGGAATTCCCAAAGCCATTGGGAACCTCGTCTTAAATTGCCTTAAGTTTACTGTTATCCTGGATTTAGATGAATTTAGGTTGTTTTTTTTTTTACTAGAGTGCAACACAACTTCTCAGTGATGAACCTGGAGGGAAAAAAAAAAGGCTTGGTTGAGAAGAGGAACTGCATTCCTTGAGTGAACTTGATTGATTCCTTGAGTGAACTTGGTTCAGAAATTGATTAAATTTCTGAAAATATAAAGTAACATTAATAATAAACTTTGACCAAGGTTAGCTCCTTAATTTCCATTGAAATAAAAGTAAACAGATGTACCTAGAATAAAATGAAGAAAACAAACATTTAAAAATTGGACAAAAAATCCAAATCTCGCTAGGGAAGCTGTACATGCAATCCCCATTCATATTAATTGTAGGCATCATTCTAAGAAGACGTCTGTGATCAGTTGTTACAGCTGATCACTGGCAATTTGATGACATACTTGAGGCCAAAATGTTCCTAGAGGCACCCTCTCATGCTGACAGATCTATCTGATGTTTAAAGGGATGCTAAATTAATATTGAGAGAAATACTGATATGCAGCAGCGTGTGGTGATTCTGATACTTGCGCAATGCTGTTTTCACTAGGGCTTCTCTGGTTCTGCTCTGGAGGACGTGGCTTGAGGGCCCTCCAGTCCATGTGTGCCTTTATACAAGAATGGAGACTTGGGCTGCTGTGGATCTTGGAGCAGGAACTTCGGATCTTATTTCCCTGAATGAGCTTGGCCCACCTAAGGAAGCTGATGCAAGTAGGTAGGTTTTGCAGACGTTGAGAAATGCATAATTTCTGCTTAGCTGTTGTATTGGTTATTTGAATAATTTAAGGAGCTCCCTTGTAAAAGGTTACTTATGCATTGTTTGCCAAATTGTCAATTTTAGATGCCATTTTATTTATAATTCCTCGTTAAAAATAATTTGGTTTATTATCTCTGAAGAGTGTAGAACTTCGTGCTTATTTGTAGCCTTTTTCCAAGGGGTGTGCTGCTACATCTCTTTCTATGCTAGTGCCTCAGCCAAACAAATATAAGAAGCATATATTTTTAAAAATAAAGTCAAATAGAAGTAAGCATGGGCAGATTCCTAATTCTCGTAAACCTAGGTGTGAAAAGAGGAAATCAGATCACATGTCAAATCTGTAATTTGTGAAGCAATGAGACTGAAATCTTGTATGAAAGATTATGGTCATGTTATAGACTAGAGGAAAAAAAACCAAGCAAACGTTACCAACCCACTCTGTTGAAAACTGTTATGATTTCTATGGCTTTTTGCAATAAAGTAGTTATGTCTAACACCTTATACGGAAGTAATTCAAGTTAATTGCAAGTCTTCCGCTGATCTCCCTTGAAGCATCAAGCCACAGTGGAATTAACAGTGTAAACAGTCTCTCTAAGAATAAATGCTAAGAAAATGGGGAAAATGGTCTAAATTTCTGTGCCCTTATTTTGGGTCAGGAAGAAAAAAAAAAATAAGTCAAGGACAGTGTTCTTTTCATGGTAAAATGGACAGGAAGCACAAAGTGAGAAATTAATCAATCATATATTTCCACTGACATTTACTGGAAAGCAGTGAGAACTTTCTCCTCGCTGTTCACTATGGGGAAGGAAGGGATGAACTAAAAAAAATCAGTTTAATTTCCCACTTTTTTTCCAGATCTTTTGTGTGACCTCTGGCAAATGACTTTGGCCATTCTTTACCTTCATATGTTGTCATTTGCAAAAGAGAGCACATGTGTAAGAGCTTTGGTGAAGAGAAACAAGGTTTAAGCCCATATTGCTGTATGAAATAATAGGAACTAGTCCCTACAGTCATCACTAGCAACTTTATCAACCGGGAATGCTGGGTGACATGCTAGGCCTGCAAAAGCCCAATTCCAGGGCATTCGGTGGAGCAGGACTTCCTTCATCTCAGATTGCCTAGCTGCAGTATTGAAGCAGCTTCTGTTGTCCTGAGAAGATTTATGGTTGTGAGAGCAGAGCTCTTGAAAAACATCAACAAAAACAACCCAAACCTCTATTTTCTTTCTGTGTATGTGTGTTATTTCTGGCTGCCATGGCATTTTTCCTATGAAATTGGACTTTGTTCGGTAGATAGCATTGCTTTGGTCAAACCAACTACATTTGCAGACAAGGGTTGAACAGACCTATACTGAAGTGAACAGAGGAGTTATTAGCAAGTGATCTCCTACCACTGTGCATTTTTCTTAGCCAAGAAAAAAAAAAAAAGCTCCATGTGCCATGTGCAGTGTCGCAGTTCTCTGGAGTGCTTGGGGTGAGCGGACTTTGCTCTCCTTTTCATGAGCTGCTTTTGTCAGAACAGGGCTGTTCTGTACTGTTTACCACACTTGAGTTACAGATGGTAATTTTAAATTAAAAATCCAAATGTAATAAATTCAGCAGTTTAGTATTTGGCCAGAATTGACTGCTGAGATTGTTCAATTATGGAAAATACATCAACCAACCTCATTTCTGACCAAAGAGCCAGTGGTTCCATCCCCTTACAAACAAAGCCTTTGTTATGTCTTCCTTGTGCAGTGACTCTAGTCCCTACTGTGGGTTTGTTTCCAAAGCAAAGCAAAAAATTCATGATCCTTGTCAGTTTGGATGATTCAGCTCGGATTTTCCTGTTATACAGTTCAACTACTAGATGATCGAGTATAAGAGATGACTTCACTGCAGTGGAACTGTGTCTTTTCAGATGCATTCATCCCCATTTATTTCTAGGGCACCTTTAGCCCAGAGTGAACTATAAATCAAAGTTTAAGGATCAGGGCTTGAATGATGCTCCCCCATGCTTTACACTGGAGAAGATTTCTAGCCTGCTCACTTGGATCTGTTTTTCAAGAGGCTCTAGAGCTTGGTACTTTGTGCCTAAGGTATTGGTTGTATCATTGTTACACATCAGAGAAAACAAACTCCTCTTTTTTCATGGGAGGATTGGTAAAAATTACTGCTTATTTTTTATTTGGAGTTTTCAAACATAACCAGGATAAATTGTGCATTCACAAATACTTATCACTAGATATACTAGGGTCTGCATTATTTCAGTATAGGAAAAGTCCTCCAGTCTTACACACATGAACAGACACATAGGTACTATTTATGTTCACCGTGAAAAAACTGCACAGGGACAGTGATAATCATGTATCCTACAGCTTTTTACTGTTTTACCTCTCTTCCATCTATTTCTGTCTTACAGGTTATTTATAATATGTTCAGCATTCTAGCTGATTTAATAAAAAATTCATAATGGCAACAGAGCTTTCCATTTTCCTCCAAATGTGCAGGTTTTCACCAAAAAGATACTGACTTGGGATGCAGGATCTTTTCTTCCTGCTCTGTAGACTGTTTGGTCATCCCATCATGTTATAAGGTGCATGTGAGGGAGAGACAGTGCAAAGTGAGAACCTTTCCCATGTAACCTTCACAAAGTCAGGCGTTATGTCATCCTTATAATTTTCACCATTTTGTTTAGACAGATTCTAAGTAAGTGTTTTACTCTTTATTCCCAGGAATTGAAAATAAGACCCAAAGAAAGAGAGGAATGCAGAGGAGGAGTGTATTCATGGCTGTAAGATACGGGGCTGCTACCCTGTGTTTACTTTCAGTCCATTTTGTCTATTAGCAGTTTAAATTGTGTGATCTGTTATTGATCCAGTTGGGACTTCAGAAAAGTAGCTGGTAATTTAAAAAGTGAAAACTTGGCCTGACCAAAGACTTCAGCACTATTAGGCCTGAAGGATGAGCAGTGAATGAAACTTAATCTTTGGATGCATGTTTGTAAGATTAACATACAAATTTGAAAATTGAATGAGAGACAGGCAGTGGCAATGGAAAGAATGAGACTTTTGTACAGACTTCTCTGTCAGCCAGTTGGTTTCTTGGAGTAAATTTAGTCTGGATTTTTAATAACGATTACTGATTTTAATTTATTATTTGAGCATGTCAAGGCCCTGGCCAAGATAAGAAATTTGTAGGGATGTGCACCCTGCACACACAGGAACAGTTCTGCTTACAGGACATGCAAAGGGTAGGAACAAAAATAAAGACACACAGAGGTGCGTTTTGTTTCAGCAGGATGATGGTCAGTGGCACGGCCAAGAGCAAAGCCCAAGTATGTTCACTCTGGTCTTGTCCTGCTTACTAAACTTTGCCTTTTTTAAGAGGAAGATGGGAGCCAAAATGCTGTAAGAGAGTGTGGTGGAAGCAGGAGTGGGAAAGATACAAGAAAATAAGATTTTCAGCTTTTATGAGACTAACACAAGTGTGATTAGTCACTGGCTTGTTGGCCTGTGAAGGCTTTATCAATGGAACTTTGCTCTTCACCCAAATTTATAAGTGTGTCTTGATTTCTGAGACTCCCTATTTTTCAACATTTCTTTTTGCATATTGACTGTGTGGACAGACACTTCATTTAATTGTTTTATAATCTTCCACCGACGAATAACCTATATACCTAATAGTTGTGTATGAAATTCAGTAACTTCAGCATCTTGTGCGTCTTTGAGAGGTGAAGTGATGGAAGTAATCCACAAATTATCTTGTTGAGAGGAGCTGAACAGATGTTCACTCATTGTGCTTTGCTGTAGGGCAGGGGTAAAGCAAACTAGGCCTATGGCGGTAGAGCTAAATGCTTGCCAACTGCAAAGGCAGGTCTGATAAACACTGCCTAAGTAAGAATTAATATCCTTAGAATATGATAGAAGTGTTGGACTAGGACTCATTCCTAAACAGAGAGTTAATTTAACCTTTACCATTTACCATAGAGACCTAGATTTATGTGTTTATAATCATTTCTATGTCAATATGTCAGTGCTTAACATAGATCAGTTCCCTCTGAGGTATACAGGAATGATCAGATTTCCTCTTTACTTTATGATGGGTGAACTGGAGCCACAGGAAGACTTCATGACTTGTTCATACAGCCAGCCAAGATGAAGCAAGGGATTCCCAATTCCCAGTTTGTTGTTCTAGTGATTGGTGAAGGCTGTTTCCATTCCTAAGTAGTAGTGTCTGGCCTAAGCCCATTAAGAACACTCCTTCCTATTCCATATTCCAAACTAGAACAAACTGTACTGACCTGACCTCAGTTGTGAAGCTATAAATTTAGTTTACAAGGTCATTTATATGGGAGGAGAAGTAGTGTCAAAATACAAGAATCTATGAAAGGAGAAAACAGAAGAGGCACAGATAACATAACCCCTATAAAATGTCTCCACATGTGATTTGTGTGGAAACAGTTGCTCTGAGATCAGAAGGAAATCTGTTGCTTTTGGCAAAACTGGTAATTCTACAGCTCAGTAGCTATTAGGGCCTCTGTGTGATACTTTCTGAGCTATGGACTTATCTTAAAGACTTCCTGTTCTGCCGTTTTCGGTACTAATCAAGCTGTAGATCTTAGTGTATTCAGTTCTGTTGTTGTAATATTATCAAGTTTTACAATAAATAGTAAAAGATTAAAAGACAGTATGGCAACAAACATGAATATGATGTAGTCTGGAATGGAAAGTGGAAGAGTACAGAAGCAAATTTCAGACTGGTTGCTGAACTGGCAGTATTTTAGACACTCCATGGTTTCTGTAACCATCAGTCTGTCAGCCTAGCCGCCCTCTAACACTTGTAAGCAATGGAACAGCCGCCTCTTCATCTGTCAGCTAGCAGTTGCAGTCCAGGAAGAGGTAGAAATGTTTCAAATAAATACAAAAAATACTAACACGATTATTACAAAAATAAGTAGAGGATATGACTAATGGTGAAAGTCCCTCTGTGGTGGTGTGATGCACATCTAAGCATGCACATGGAAATGGTCTGTTTGTTGGGAGAGGCTCTAAGTGATGTCAATCACAACTGGGAAAAATCATCCCTGTTTTAAGTCANCAGCTGCGCCTTAGCTTTCCTAGTTGCATTTCTGCACTCCCTGACTACGCTCCTGTATTTTTCCTTTCCTTTTCCTTTAGCCTTTTGAGGCTAAAGAGACAATTATATCTGCATTTCTGTGGGACTATGCAGAGAGAGAGCTGAAAATAAGCTAGGGGATCCAACCATGCAAGGGTCTCCCAAAGGTAACAAAGGGTCTGATCGTCAGTGGGAAACACCACAAAATCTGTCTCTTTGAAAGCTCATGATGGCAATGCAACACTGACAGTTTTTCCCCAAGTTAGTGCACTTGGGGAATAAAACATGGTGCCAAAGCAGAACTGCTAACCTTCAGAGACAGGGCAGATGACAAAAACCCACGGGATCATCCCTATACACTGTGAGTGTTCTCATCTTCTGTCAGTGTTATGCTGCAGGTACCCAGGTGTTGCTGTGATATGGCACTGTAAAACAGAGAGATCAAGTGAATAACATAAAGGAGTGCAGCAGAACCAGGTATTTTAACAGTAATACTTGAGAAGTGGGACAGTGCTTTGTCTACAGGTTCAGTTTTCTTTAGTAATTTAGGAAATAAGTCTAACCATGGTTAGAGTTCTTCTCATCTGAGATTTATCCATATCTCTACGGAAAATATTAATGAACTAGGGAGAGAACAGGAAATTCTCATCTGTTAGCAAGTCGAAATAGAAGAATGGGTAGGTTGCACTTGCGCAAGCTCTATGTTGGAACTAATAGAAAATACAAATAGGAAAATGTGATTTTTTTTCCTGGTGAAATTAATGTACACATAATAGAACATTCAAAGGAAAAAAAAAATGGAGGGAATCTCCCATATAGCATCACACTTCATAATTAACTCACAATGTGACACAATGGTACTGACCTAGACAGCATTCAGGCAGCTGTTTTCCTAAAAGACCCAAGTGATAACTACAATAGTTAATCTAAGATCAGGGCTGTGTTGCATGTTTGTTAGGCTACTGCTTCCAGTCTACCTTGCTGTGTTTTGGTGAAAGAGGCAGGCTCCAAAATTAGGACATATAGCACCTGCCATATGGTTCTACCTGTTAGCGGAAAGGAAAAATAGCCTAGAACTGCTGCTTTTCTTGACTTTCCTGGCCTTTTAGATAGTGCAGTCCAGAAACTGAGCATATGAAGGAAGGAACCTTGATTCTGATGAAATTAGCAGGAATTTTGCTTTTGTCTTCCAAGGGGCCAAGATTTTACCCGAGTCTCATCACAGCTGAATCTAAAAGAGAGACAGAGAGACTGCCTCTTGCGAACACTGCGTGCATGCATTAGCCTGGGTAATCTGTGTGCACTTCAGGATTTCTCCCCAGCCACTGGGAAGACAGTGGAGCTGCGGACTATTCTGCAAAACAGGTTTCTGACTGAAATGCTCTAAAATAATGTGTCAAGGGATAAATTAGCGGAATGAAATGATGGGCTGGCTCGTATATTTTCAATGACCTCCACTCTATTTTGTCCTCCACTATAAAGTCACTTCTCTTCTTTCAGTGCCAGGTTTTCTTGTCACCTGTAGGCTAATTATATAAGCATAGATATAAGAAATTTGTGCCTAGACTCTGCTAGACATGGGACCAGGCAGTCAAAGGATTTGTTTTATAAAAAAGTTATTCAAGATATACAAGATATACACAGGAGACAAAACAGATTGGGCTACAAGCCATATCATCTCCTGTGCTTGTGTGAATGCTGAAAGGGACAAAAAAAAGCATTATCTAATGGGTAGAACATTGACAAGGCCTGAAAACTCACTGCCATTCTGCCGTGGAGGTAGAAGTATGCAGAACGGTTGTAGGTTGCATCTGCATGTATGTCCATGTAGTACTTCTGATTGTATAGCTGAACTCAATGCAAGTATGGGCACACAAGAAACTGCTGATTTAATAACTCACTCTCTTTGTAAAGCTTCTTCAAGGGATGTTTGAAGCAGCTTTGGAAAAACAGCTTATTTCTGTTGGTCTGTGGAGCAGAGAGCTTCAGTGGCAGCAAACATACTTAATACACTCTGGATTTTTTGTATTGTGTTTAAAAAAAACACAAAAAAACTCTGTTTTGAACTGTTATTAGTTGTCACTGTGCATTTGAAAGGTCAAACCTGATGTTCTTGCTCAAGCAAAACCCTCTCAAAGCCAATGGAGTTTTGCCTGAGAAAATACTGGATGGAAGCATGCACAAATGTCAGCTTTGGGAGTGGAGTTGAACTCTATTCAGGCACTCGTTATTAGAATTCCAGAAAAAGCTCTAAATGTAAAAAGAGTACTATCTTTAAAGGGTACTTTTGCATAAGAAATACAGGGCAATATTCTCAATTTACAAAATCTTGGTGAGGAAAAAACAGTGGCTGTAATTCATGGCTTTGTTCCCTTGGTCGTAGAGGTGCCAGTTATCAAAATGCTATTTAATAAGACTTAGGCCAGCCTAAATGCTACTCCGCCGTGTGCCAGCTGGCTGTCCGTATCCTGACCCCAGTCTCCAGTGCTGAGCAGGTGGTATAAAGCTGACTGCCAATTCAGGCCTATTCACATTGCCTCTGCAACCGTGTTGCCTGAATATAGATGAGAGGGCATCAATATTTGTAGTTTAATTAGCGATATATGATACAGCAACCAGGATGTGCTGGAGAAAAAAAACAAAAGCTGGAAAATAAAAGCATATTTATTTATGGAAATAAGTTTCATTTATATAGAAGCTCTATCAAGGCTCTACTGCTTGTCTCTCCTGATCATCCCGAATAGCAACAAAGCACGTGCTGCCTGCAGTCTCATCTCTTGGAGCCTGTGCTACCTGTTCCAATACGTTCACGAGAAGACCATTTTATGTGTGGGTGCTCAAGCACTGGCTCAAATTTATCTTGTTTCCTTAATTTGACTTTTTCCTAATTTGCCCTATTCCTATTTTGATCTTTTCAGATTTAGTCTAGGCATCTAGTCAGGGGATAGAAAAGGTAATAATTGATTTTTGTAAACAACCTACACAATGCAGTGAATTAAAGTAAAGAGTAAAATATTTACAGCAAATTTCTCCTAAGTTATTTTTTGGGGTGGGAGGAATGTGGCAAAGAAATTCACAAGTCCTTTGAAATAAATCTGAGAATATATGAAGTGAAATGAAAACAAAAGTGAAGAGATGGAGATTTTCTGAGAAAATTGTTTTATTATTCAGCTCTGTTCTTGCCCGAAAGGTTGGGAAAATGAGTGGTCACTTACTTTTAGTAGTTGGCAGTGACTTGGTTTCTAAGCAGGGCAGGATGCAAAGTAGTTTGTTGGTGCTATAACGTAAAGTGATGTCTCCTGGAGGTAGGCTCAAATGTTTGCAAGTGTCTGCAGTGAGACCTTTTGGTATCAGTGAACAAGACCTTCATATTGACTGTTTGTATTCGTATTTTATCTGCTTCAGTTATGCTGGAAAGCATGAGGGAGGGAGATGAGGGCATACGGAGGGATTCTTGACGCTTACATTAATATTAATAGTAATGATCATCCATGTTGCAGCTACCTGCTGTCCATACACGGATTACTTAAAAGGTGAACTAAATAGTGATACTCCTTCACCTGAAAAGCTATGAGGAATTTAGGCTTCAGTGTAATGTTCACAGAGTACATTTTTCTACCTGGGTAAAAAAATATAACTAGGGAGTTTGTTCTTCTCGGACAGGCAGAGATGTAACAAGAGGCAAAGACTGGATTAAGCAGTATCTATTCAAAGTAGAAATAAGTCTGCATTTTTAACAATAAGAGTATTTAGTAACTTTGGAAAAAATCTATCCAGGGACATGGTGGATCTCCACCACTGGAAGTCTTTAAATCATGTATAGGTATAGGTATCTTTGTGATGCCCGTGCTTTTGGATGTCTCCTGCTGTAGCAGGAGTTATTATAGGCTTCATGCAGGAGTTACTGGGTGAATTTCCACGGCTTGTGTCATCCAGGAGGCCAGAGCAGATGATTGCCTGCTGTCTCCAGTGGCCTTCCAGGCCCCACAAAGCATTCAGCTGGATTGCTACTTGCAGCATGTGTAGAAGAGGAAAAACAACATTTCTAATATCTGGACAATAGATGACAAGTGATTTCCACTGGAGCTACAGATCAGGTTTCCTTTTATTTTCCAGGCAATGCACTAATTTGTCAGGGAATAAAGGAACTGCCAAAGGACCTTTTGGTTATTTTAGATGTAATCATAGCAGCCTTTCTCCTCCTTCCACTTGCCCTCCCCTACAAACTCAGTGCAGAAGTAAACAATGCATAAAGGTAATGTCCTGGTCCAAATAAGAAAATACTGGCAGTGAATAGCTGCGTTAGCACTGTGTGTCCTTTAAATTACATTAATAAAAAGTTGACTGCATTTCTGAGTACTCTGAAATGAGTTTTGAAAGAAAACAGCTTTCAGCAATTTGAAAAAAAAAAGTATATTTCATTTGCAAATGGCATATATTGACTGAGGTTGGCCATAATATTTATGAATAACCATAGAAACATGACAAACAGGATCTACACAGTTACTTCCAAATTTCATTGCCAGAATCAGTATATTCATATAACACTGTTAATCTGATATACCAGGTAATGGCAAATATTACGTACATGAAGGAGAAGAAGCAAACAGAGGCATTCCTTAGTGGTGGTCTTCTGCAAATAGACCAACATTATGCACACACTTTGAGCAAACTGTAGCCAACTAATTAAACCACAGAATATCTGCAAATATTTACCTTATGGCTGTGGTTTGAGAAAGTTACAGCAGTACGTAAAATAGAATCGCTTTACACTTCACCAGGCTCGCTGGCGGGAGCAAGTGATAGAAGAAAAAGGGAGGAAGAAATGAAAAGGAAAACAAATAGATTATGTTTCCAAAATCCTACCAAATATGTGATCCACTGAAATTATCAGTCTGTTAACTGCTTGTAAATTTGCTTAGACTGGGGAAATGAAATTACATTTAGGATGATAGCACAAATCTTTCTAATGCTACCACTGTGACACTGTCATCTGATAAGAGACAGTAGGAATGACATTGGAGTCAAGTGAGAACCAGGCGGGATTACAATATACATTTTTCCTGATAGAGAAAGAAGTGTATTGATGTAGTTATATTGGGTGAACTTCTGAAATGCAAGGGAGAGTTGGAAATCCTGACAGCAAGGCTGTCACTCTAAATAATCCAACCAGTACCTACATAATTTTTGGAAGAAGAGCATCCAGGAGACAGCACCCTTAATAGACTGTATAGAGCTCTGCTGTAGTTACTGGAAGTGATATTTTTCTAGCATAACAGTTTTGCATTCATTGTTCCCAGGCACAATTCTTCCTTGCTCTCCCCAGGAATCACATCTTGCGCTTCCTATTAATTGTATTGAAAAAAAAAAAAAAAGGCCAAATTGCAAATTGGTTCAGCGCTTGAAATAAAAGTCTTTTGGGTTCTTTTTACCTGCTTTCCAGTTTGAAACATTAGTATTAGTAGGGAATGACTTCTCATCGGTAAGAGTCAAGATTATCATGCATTCGCAAGATCTCAGGAGCTACGGTTTTAAAAACAACAAGAAATGCTGTGAAATCCCCTGTAAGGCTCAGTGACATGGTGAGACTTTGTACACAGAAATACACCTAAGCAGGGCTGTTTGGGGGTCTCATGAAATGCCTTTTACACAGCCAGGCTAGAACATGATGGTAAACAAAGGACTTTCTCTTTAGAAGAAGGAGTTAGAGAACAGTGCTGTCATGGAAGTATTCTGGAGATGAGAGGAGTGGTAGCCTCTCTGAGCTCTCCTGGAACAGGATCCCTTGGTTAGTGTGTATTATGTGCCCTTATCCGTCCCTTTTCCACATAGGAAGTGAAAGGGCTCAAGCTAGGGACCTACCTAGAAGAATCCTATGGGATAGGCAGTAGAATGAAGAGGGATCCGAGGGAGTTGGTTGATATTCTAAGATGACTCTTCCCAACTCTTCTTGTGCAGTGAAGGAGATACATTCTGCAATATATATTTCAGACATATATATATGTAATACATATCTTGTGCGTACTGTAATGCTGTTTCTAGTACCACACGATCAGCAGGACTCCTTACAAGAGCCATTTCAGTGCTGAGCTCTGCTAGACTCAACTGCTCTCCATGTTCAGTTCTCACTGCGCTGTAAATTGTTGTACGAAGAACTCTGCTGTTTCACCCGGGGTGCATGGTAGGAGTTTACGGTTTGTTCTCTGACAATGAGAAAAAAAAGGGAGATTGCTGAAGTTGAATTTTCCCCTGATATCCTTAGCAATGGAAGAGTTAACAGTGCTGGCACAGACTGTCTCCTTCTGGTTCCAGATTTATTCTGTGAGGACCAAAGAGACAGGAGTTTACATCCCTCAGACATACTGTTTTCAACTATCTAGAGATAAGGGAAGATAACACTGCATCAGCTTACATTTTTATGATTTTGCTTGTAATCATAGAAGAGGAAGATTGAATTTCTAAGTATTGATTTCAATGGGAGCAGAAATGCAGAAGTACTTTTTAAAACCTTGTCTGCAATTTATTTAAAAAATGAAAAAATGAAACTTTAGTCTCAGTTTTGTGAAGGATGTCGAAGATGAAGAAGCTTTGGACCCTGCATATGTCCAGAGAAAAAGATATGACAGTTTTACTGCCTTAATTCTGAAGCAAAACAGCATAGCTTTATGCAAGTGAAATTGCTCAGAAGTGTGAAAGCCTGAAAAATCAAACTATAAGAGAGGTGAAAAGAGGCTTTCAAACATCAAGCTGGAAGCAACTTATTACTTAAAGTTTGTAAACCAAAACAGTTGTGTTTCTCCAAGCTAGTCAAACAAATTGAGCTTTGTCTTTCAGGCCAATGGAAATATAGTGTGTAGTGTCATTGTATGCAATGTGAAATGGCTTCAGCAACTTTACTGAAAGGGAGAAATGTTCCCTGGCTTTCTGTTTCCAATCCAGTTCATTTCACATCTCACGCTCAGTTTCACTTTCAGAGTGCCCTAGGAGAAAATGTAATTTAGACAGAGTTGGCACTGACTGTAATCCTTCAAAATGATGGATACTGGAATTTCCCCTCTCTACAGGAGGAATTGTATTTCTCAGTGCTGCACGAGTAAAAGAAACAAACATGCAGAAACAGCAACTGGCTCTCACATCTTTGAAGACACATTTATGTTTCCAAAGCTGAAGTAATTTCCCTGCCAGAAATCAAAGTGATCTGAAGTTAGATCTCCTCTATCTGTGACCTTTGTACTTCACTGACCTTGTTAAAGGTGTGGCTTTATATATATTACAGCAAAAAGAGGGTTGGAGCGGGGGAGAGAGGTCAGCAGACAGGCTAGGGGGTTGTCTCTTGAGGTCGAGCAGAAGTTTGGACACAAAGCCTAGCTTCTGCTGTTTGTCTCTCGAGCTTTGTGTTCCAGAGGTTGCCAACTAGCAAGAAGTGTTTAAACACAAGTACTTATTACTTTTGACTGATTTGGATATACTGTATTGACTTTTGCTGCATTTGGATGTGTTGTTTCCCTGCCTCTGCTTTGCTACACTTCAACGCCTATACTGTGCACAAAAAGAGGGGCCTTGCTGAGAAACAATCTCCTCGAAACATTGATCTTTAAGAACCTTTTTTAAGACATTGATGTTTTAACAGTTACTTGGAGGCATGTAGATCCTCTTTGTAACCAATACTAGAACATGGCCCATACAGAAATCTTTGGTTTCTCCTGTATTCACTTACTTCTCCTGTATTGGTCACTTACACATAGAAAAGGCTGTGAGAATAGGGTTAGATGCCCCTAGTTCAGCTCTACAAGTTCAGCACTGCAACGTCCAGGCAGAAAACAGATCTTTTTTGCTTGACCCTTTCAGGATTTTGAGCAAGGAAACATAAACTGGCCTTTTAGAGCAAGTTATCACAATAACAGATCAAGATAATAATGATTTAGAGCAAGTTGATGTAGTGCAATTGTCTTTCTCTCCTACCTGGCTCATTATGGTGACATATCACATCTGAAGATACATGACTGAAATGGGTGAGTTGAAGGATGATACAAAACAATCCTGAACTTCTCCTTCCGTTAGCATTAACACTGTTGGGAAGCAGGGAGGCATAAAAGGGATATGCTGTCTGCAGTCTGCACAGTGAAGGATGTTTCACATAGATGAATCATCAAATTCCAGACCCGACCTCAGCTTCTGTGCAGAGCTGTCTCTGTCCTCCCCTGGAGCCGGTGGGAAGGGCGATGCTCTGAGATGTGCGCAGTCCTCACACTTTAAGCACAGCGCTGCAAACACACCAAAGTCAAAAACTCCCCAAAAATGTGGAAGGCAACAGCTGGCGGAACAATGTGTCTGCCTGGCTAATCGAAGCAGATGAAAATCAACGTGCCATTCCCAGAAGGTGCTTATTAAACTCATGGAGAACTGTAGCAGTTTAGTCACGCAGACTATCAGCACTCAGCCCTGAGGAAATAAGAATCATTATGTCCCTGCACCGCAGAGCAAAACTCAGCATTGGTGAGGTGCGTGTTGAGCTCGGAGCTAGCTGTCAGGGTCTCCACCAGTTTATTTAGCGACCAGATGACAACTATCCATTGGAAGCAGCAGTAATGGAAGCAGAATGGGATGGTTTCTATGATTCTATGATTCTATGATCAGTCTCTCAGCCCCTGTTCAAGACTGTCTATCCACTTACTTGATTTCCTTACTGCTGTCAGAAATCAGTCAAGAAGAAAGTGACTCTGCTTTAGTCATAACAAAACCATTCATTTAGCCCGCTATTTAGTGCCTCTTCTAAAATGCCTCACAACTCGTGCATTTGGTAGCTAAATCCTCCTAGAATATCAGTAGTGCAGACCACTAGCAACTCCACAGCCCATAGAGACTTCAGTCCTGAGGAGTGGTGGCCCTGAGCTTTCTGGAGGAATGTCCCCAGCTTCCAGGAGGCCTTGGAGCTTGACTGCGGCTCTGCGCGTGCTGCAGCTGTACCCTCCTACACCATACGGCCCATATGAAACATCCTTACAGACCTGCTTCCTTTTTTCAAGTGAGCTTCATATGCGGAATGCTGCTTTGCAATTTGCTGTGCTCGCCTAGAGATGCTGTACAGGGAAGGGGCCGAGGGAGCCAGATTGGGGGGCTCATGTCCTTTTAGTTTTCCCAAGAACCTGCACTACTAAAGAAGCTCAGGCCACTGTAGTTTAAGGGTAGTTCTCTGGGCACATGTGCAGGACACACAGTAATGCTCAGCACGAGCAACAGTGTCACCGTATCCGATTTGAGGCTCCTTCTAGCATCCCTCTCCTGCATCTCTCTCCTGCTAGCATCCCTCAGGACTTCTGGTGGTGGAGGGAGGCCTGCAAGTTGTCCGTGTGTCTGCTAGGAGCACGTTATGTTTGGCAGCCACGATGTGGAGGGGACACGATGCGTTTAGTACTCGTGGAAGGGGTTTTGCCTTGGCACCAGCAGGCCCATCTTTGTTTTGTCCATATTTATGCATTCTGCGCAGTCTTTGCTCAGGTATATTCCTCCTGGAATCTTCCCCTGACCGTGGATTTGTTCCTTTTATACAGGCATGGAATAATACTAGAAAAGAAATGATAAAGGAAAGTTACTACTTTGTTGGATTTTTCAGGAATGTTTTTGCACAAAAATGTTTTTTTGACAAAGTATTTACCTTAAAACCCAGACAATTGACAATGAGGCTGGAGTATGTCACTGGATTGTATCAACACTGCTTGGGGATGCATTGATGTTTGGTGTCATGACTTCATTAATCAAAAGCATTTTGGAGGAAATTCTTCCTGGTTCAGGCATTCACGAATAATTTACACCGGGAGCAGTGGGTCTAAACCTCTTTGGCAGACTGAAATCTGGGAGCATGATGAACAGCTAGCCTGGCTCCTGAGCGACCAGACATCCCCTGCTTACCAGGGTTCTCATTTTTTTTCCAGCATGCAGATAGTCTGTTGTGCCTAGAGGGTTTTTGTGGGAGCTCACAGAAGATATTTGTGAATGCTAAAATAAAAAGGGACTGAGGGCCCAGGGATTCAACACAGGATCTTAGGTGAAAGAAAGCACAGTTGTTAACCTTCCTGTGCCTGATATGTGGTTTGTCAATTAGGCAGCAGAAATTGAATTGCTTGTATATTGACCTGCAAGCATTAAACAACTGGCCGGGTGCCATATCCTGTGAAGACTGCACTGTCCTGTTGATTTGAAAAGCAGCACCACAGTTGTGGTTCCACTTAAGGGGATTTTTTTAACTGTTTTTTTTTGAAACACAGGCTTTAATAAAAGAAAAAAAAAAAAGAAGAAAAAAAAGTATCTTTCACTAGGTGTGCTCAGACTATTTACTTGAAGAAAAACAACCGAAAAAGAAATTTTGTGCAGAAAAATTCATGGTTTTCCAAAGGTTATTAACATGCATAGCCATGCCTGCCTTGACCGTGCACTGTGCTCCTAGACAGAATGACAAAGCTGGAAAAATGAAGTCAAGGAAATATGAGCTGATTTATTTTTGTGTGTAACAAGCTAAACCTTGATCCAGTGCATCTGTGCAGTAAAGGAATATTTCTTCATTTTGACCATCAAAAACACTGAGAAACACATGAGGTGAGTGTGAATTGTCTCAACTGAACTCTTATATTCTGCAGACATAATTAAACACTGGTCTGATTTTTAATGTGGGCTGCCTAATTAGATGTCAGAAATTCCACATTTGAAGGTTCAGTTTGACCTTCAGCTTCATAAAAGAAGCTTTTAAGAGTCTCCAGTGAGTGTCAGTGTCTAAATGCAGATGCCCTGTTTGAAAACTGTGCTCCTTTACAAGGATGCATTCCAAGAGGAGAAAGTCCGGGTCCTGCAAAGAGCTCGATGCAGCTCCAGCTTGGTGCTCCCGGCATCCTGGAACCCACTCACTGCAGTCAACGGTCTGGAAACAGTTGCAGAGTTCAAGTCTAAATTAGCACGAGGGTTTCCTCCCATACAAATACATTGTAAATTTGAAAATATAGCTTAATTTACAAGTAGAGATTCAGAAATGCAAGAGTACACAGATAGCCATCTTTCACAACTACATGTGAAATTAAAGAGGAAAAAAAATAAAAGAGTTACAGTGAGACCTCCAGTAAATGATGGCAGGGGGGTTGATCTCTAGAGGTCCCTTCCAACCTTTATGATTCTATGGTACTTGTTAAAGCTGCTATGACTTGGTGAGTCATGGTGAAAATGAGACTTTGATGTAAACATAGGGTCTCTTTTAATCCTAAAAACCTACCGAAAGAGGTTAATAGCAGTGAAACCCATCAAGACCACATGCAGCTCACATCCACGTAAGAAAGAAGCCAAGGATATAGATATATATGCTTGTCCATACCTGTCTGGGGTGGTAAAAAGCGTTCTCAGCACCTCATACCGTGGCAGGTGTAAGTGACTATTCCCAAAGAAAAGGAGGAACAAAAATAACTGAGCACTGCATAGTCCTTGAGAGTTCAACGGAAGCCAGTCTTAAGTCCAGTTTTCTCCACCAGTGGCTGAAACTGAGACAACGGATTTTGTGCTGAAGCAGACGAGGAGCTCATGCATTTCTGGTCCTTTCTGCCTGCAGTGGAGTCAGTATCCCCTAGTGAAGGGGCCATAAGGAGCACCTACAGGACAGTGAAGTCTTGAACGCCTGAACCTGTTTGCTAGAAGAGCCTTTCTCTGGGCGCCAGGACCTGGGCAGGCTCTTGCAGCTCATGAACTCTCTAGCTTGACTCTCAGTACGTTGCAACGCAGGGTTACAGCCAGGTGAACTATCTGCACTGCAAACACTCGCCCAATACACAGGCTCGTGTGAGCTTACACTAGAGAAATTTGCTTACAGTCTGTGATTCCTTTCCTCTTGGGTAAAAAGTTGTCATACAACAGAAAAAAAAAAATCTTGCGGGAAATGCTGACTAGTTTTTAAATCCTCTGAATTGTTTATAAGGTTTACAAATGGCATGAGAATCTCCAAACTCACATTTGGTTTCTAATACTGTTTGGATCTGTAAATGCACATTCCATTTACTGTGGTGTTACACTGAAGTATACAGACCTAGCATTGACTTTTTGATCAATTAAATTACTAAAAAATTAGCTTTAGGGTAAAGATGTCCTCAGTAAAAGACGTTGCTCTCTGAAGTGTATTTCTCACCTGCCAACTACTCCTTGGCAGGAATGAAGGGGCAGGGAAATTAGTTTGGTACTTTCTGGAGAGGGATCCAATATATCTTACCCAAACCACAGAATCCAGGGGGTTGCCATGCTGATAGTGTAGAATTATGTTTGCTGAGCCATGGGAAAGGCCACAGGAGAGCTGAAAAATGTATAGATAATTCTTCTAAATTAAGTAAATATTCTTACTGTGTGGGGCTTGCAATTCATGCTAGGCAGATGTTCATAATAAAACAAAACTAGATGAAAACGGGTCTGGCAGTGACTGTGCTCCTCTAACAGCTACATCCACGGCACTTACTAATGCAATGGGGGAATATGAAAGATAGTTTGATTTGCTGTGCAAAGTATATGAAGGACTCTAGCAAACGTAGAATTCCCCAAGGGAGGTATGGTTGCCTTGAAAACTATTTTTTTCATTGAATTTGTAATAAAAAGTTTTAACATATAACATATAAAGAAAGAGATCTTTTTTTCAGACAAGAGAAATATTGCATAATAATGAATGGTTGGATGATTTTAATACCGTAGATTATAATCTATGGATATGCAGGAGTGCTACTAACAATCTTGATATGTCTAATGGTTCTTAATCATGCATAAAGCCTTGTAAAATTGTGACCAATGTTTGAAAGTAAAGACATTTGAAAAAATAAGTTATTTTTCCTTTTAAAATATTTTAGGGTCATATTTTCAGGTTTTCACTGCAACTGTCTGCACTAGAAACTTTAAAAAAAAACCACTGAAATTCTCAGAAATTCAAAGATTCCAGGAGCTGGGCTTTTCTGTTTTTAAATAAGGCTTACCCAGAGTCAGAGTAAGTATCAAAATCGTAAGTGTGGAAATCCTCTTGTCGCACTGAATTTCCTGCACTTTTTTTTTTCCCAGATGATGGCCCTGGTGAGAGGGTGAGACTGTGTACAAATGTTTGCGGTTTAGAGCCCAGTTTTCCAAAGAGAAGTCCAGAATACACAATACGTCACCTGTTTGTACTCCAGCTCCATGAGGCAACTAAGACAGAATTATACAGCATTTCCAGATCAGCTTTCCCATGGGGCTTCAAAGCTGAGTTTTGGTCTTCACAACACACAAAAATGTTTCCCCACATGAATTCAAACATTACTTTTTGGCTGTACAGCATGCTACAGACTTTATCCACTGGTGTTACACTTTTAAACTGTTTTAACTGTTCCCAAACTAAGGTGGAGAGCATGTTTGCCAGTACAGTTTGCCAGTATAGTATTAGTCTGTATTTGGCTAAGGAAGTATTTGTATTTCTTGCTAGTATTGCTAAGCAGTCTATTCACTGCAAGTGTGAAGCAAACTTGCAGTGTCTTATAAGGTTGTAACAGACCTTATGAGAATAAGAGTGGCTATTTTACTAAGTGAGGCTCGTCTAACTCTTGTTTGATCCATTTTTGTGACTGGCTTTGGGAGCAACACAATTCAGGCCTAGTGGGTACCTCTGTACATGATGTTACATGAATCTAGAATCCCGTGTGTGTCAAAACCAAGATAGCCATTGGCTTCGCCAGCTTTAGAAGATATCCCTAAGTTCAGTGAATGGTACCACAAAAGGCTTTACTAATTTTAGGAGAGATGCTGGCATGTAGCTCTTGCTCTGTGCCCTCTTCCTAGTCCTCAGGCTGTGAAGGGTAAAAAGTGCCCTGCTACGAATTAACCATTTGCAAACGGCACCCGCTCTCTGTGCTGATGGTCTGCAGGAGGGTTCTCCAGTGCTTAAAGACGTGTTTGTACTTTCCCATATCATCCATACCGGGTTGCCTGTTGGTTTGGCTGTGGCCACTGTGCTGCTCCCCGGCCCCGCTCCCAGGGCCCAGGTGCTGGCGCTCAGGGGACGCGGGAGCCCAGCAAAGATGGGCTCGGCGACCCTTCTGCCACGTCGGGTTTCTGAATACGAGCACGGGCGCGAGCCAGCGCGCGGCTCTCGCGTACGTAAATGGAGAAGTCGGTGAGAGAAGATGGCTCAGTTTTAGATGGTAGTTTTTACTCACTTCCATAGCATATAGTTCCGTAGCTTATTACTACCCTTTTTATTTGTAAAACTAATCCTAGTTGTGTAGTTATGAAAGCTTTTTGACCAGGTGACTCTTAGCTCTCAAGTGAGATTTGTATTAGAGATGAGCTGTGGTTCGTATTTCCGGACAGACAGTGGTTATATTTTCCGTCAGGAATTAGTGCAAGAATAAGAGCATTCTTCTCTCCTCTCTAGTCAGAAATGTTGGACAGAGGCATCTTTCTGGTGTCATTTCATGCTTGTTCATTTTGGAGTGGACAATGGACGGTGTCAATCACGCTGCTGTGTCAGTAGAGCAGAAAGACTAGACAAGGAGGGGAATTGATGTGCGTGCTTGGAGTAAATGCAGTGCAAATAAATGGAGAAGGCAGGCAACTGAATCATTGCTCTTGTTCTCCTTGTACATCAGATTGTGTTTTTTGGCTTTTGAAGGCAAGTAGGTGGGCAAAATAAAGCAGAGGAGAGATTTTTTACTAGCCAGCTCCAAGCTTGTGTTTGCCAAGAACATAACTTCACGTGTAAATGGAAACCAACTCATATACAACTGCATGTTGAATTCCAAGGGATGGAAGAGTGTGAGAGTCAGAGTATATGTTTGCTTTCTTGGTGTTTTCTTACTCCCTCTATTCAAGAGGAAAATGGAATTTGAAGTGGGAGAAGGGGGTAAAGAAAGAGCTGGCTGAATTGATAAAGGAAATGGTATGTTAACACCACCTGACAACAGCATGCATTGAACTCCCAGCAGAGGGAATGCTGAATAAGCGGGGAGCTCTAGCCAAACGCTACTGACTAGTTTTAATTTGCTTTTGTTTTAGCCACCCTCAATGTTTTGTTATTTATCAAATGCAGCACCAGTAATATTTTTTTTGAATATTTTTTATGTGTTTTTCTTCTTGATGGGAGTAAATTAGTCAGGTGTGCTACAGAGGTGCTGTTTCCTAAAGTAGATGTGTTAAAGTATTTCTTTTTCATCTAAGCAATGGCTCTGTGCTGCTGAGGCTGGTTTTAGGATATCTTCTGCATATACCGTTCTAGTTTCAGTATAACTTCTAGTTCAGCAAAGTGCATTCACTTAACCAGAATAAATGTGCTTATGTCTTAAATTAAGACTCAAGTTATGCCTTAAGTTGAGTCTTAATCCATTCATTTCTTTCTGCACTATCCAGCAGAACTCCTGTGGCAGCAGGACATGAAACTGATGATTACATGGGTATGGATCTCTTGTAAAGCTCTCAGAGAAAAGGCTCAGAATTTATACACTTTAAGAGACAAACTGTTATTTTATCAAAGTGTTTTTTTTTTAAAAGATCTTTTTATGACTCCTTACAGTCTCTACACAGAGCTTATCTTTTAGCAAGAACCAAGACAGAAAAACCTCAACCTATCTATTTTAATTGTTGTTTAATTTGGGGGAAGATGGCTACAGAAACGTAATGCAGCTGCAGCAGGAAGACACGAGTTCCATTAGTTGGTCCCGTTGAACATTAGAGTCTCTTACTAGGAACAGCTGTTCTCCTTGCACTCATCCACTCAAGGTAGAGACAAGCAGGTCTTTCATCTCAGCTGCTGAAATAAATGTTCTGAGACAGGTATCTGTCTGTGTACTGCTGTCCTAGAAGGGCCGTGCAAAGTGCCCTAATAGCTTAAACAAAATAATCCTTGTCTGTGCAGTATTCAACACTGAACACCAGGGCTTTAAGCAGAGCTGCCTGCTTGCTGTTCCCCCCAGATTTTATGGGGAGGGAGGGCAGAAGTGCAGATGAGAAAAGGCCAGTGAGCAAAAAAAGGGAAAGGAAGGGAAGAACAGCGAGATATATCAAGTATGTTGACAAGATGATAAAATAAAAAAGCTTGAATAAAATGTTAAAACCGTTTTGAAATAATAATTTAATAAAAACCTTAAATTACTCAATTTAAAAGTCATGTTTTACAGCATCATTGTTTTCAGGCCAAAACTACTGGCTTGCAACACATTCCTTACGTAAAACAGAAGTGGTTTGCTATGCTGGAGGGGTAGTACAGCGTGAACAGGCACTGTGAGCCGAGCAGCTGATCTTGCCGTCGCTTTTATTTGTAGCTGTACATACTTTATTTCAGTTGTTTCATGAAGACATAGAATTTCTGGAATCACAGGATAAGGCTTACAAAGGCATTCAGGCACTTGAGGATGTCAGCAGGCACCAAAAAAAATATATGAAAACATCCGAGTTAGTTAGGTACTTAATAGAATTTAGTTATTGAACCGGCCTCAAGGTTTTGCAACTCCAGTAATGCCCCAAACTGGGTAGTGTTAGATGCATTTTTGTCAAACACATGTGTTTGTACCAACAAGATTCCCGCCCATTTTTTGTTTATACAATTTGCATGTAGCATATTTGCATAGAGATGGGTGCACAAAGGCCCTTTTGGGAGCCGTATTTGTTACCCAGTAATGTGTATCACAGACCTGCTTCGGAGAGGCACGTCTGAAACGATAACTGTAGAGCCAGTACCAGAGATGACTGTCTCTGCGGGAGGTGATGTATCTGTGTACTGCATGTGTTATGTGCAGAAACATATTCCTGCCAAAACTGATTTATCCTAAGGATGGAAAGTGATCTAACGTAGGAATGGGCAGGAATGCACTTTCCCAAAAGGTCCATTGAGGATTTTCTTGACTCAGTTGTCGTGACAATAGGTGGCACCCTTATGCCAATAAACATCCTCTTGTTTAACTTAAAGAGCTTCCCAGGCTTTTCTGCTTGAATTTCTCTAAGCAGAACTATTGGAATTAAAAGTAAAAGCAAGTCATCAAGGCAGAATATTCAATAAGAGCGATGACTGGAAACTAAAAATGTTAACTCCAGTCTAACTCTTGAGTTTAACTTGTGACTTTAGTGTTAGTATTGATGTGCTGAGGAGGAATCTGAGAACTTTGAGCATGGGCAGGTATTGAGTAATGCACAGAAACCATATAAATGTCTGTCTCAGAACTGAGGATTTTGATTCCTATAGGATTACTTAAGTGTGCTAGAGAAACAAGGTATGTTGTGTTTTATTTACCCTCTTACATCTGAGTGCCGGGATATCCAGATGATCTGAAACTTATAGCTGTGCAAAATCAGAAGGGAAATCTCATAAGAATGGAAGTAAAAGTGACAAAAACTCTACTGAGAAAAATCTAATCTGAGCCAAAATCTGGAAAAAGAAAAAGTGTTCACCAAACTTTGTCAAACCACAAGCATTTTGGCTTGTGGTTTGGGTAAAGGTTTAGGTCACTTCTTGTACCCCGAGAGGACCTTACTCACCACTGCTCTGCTGACTTTGAAAGGAGATCAGAAGAAGGCAGAAGGGAGAGCATTAAAAAGGCCTAACTTCATTGTAGCAACATGGAAGAACACCCAATATCAAGAAGTGTGAGAAGACATCTGCCTTTATTATGTACTGATTCACTGATAGAATTGGGTTGTAAGATGGATTTCCCCGCCCGCCCCTTTTATTTTAGTGGAAATAGGGTTTAGAGATCTGATGTAATACTGAGGACATAAATTGTGTTAGGCCTGCAGATGGCCCATAAAATTTGCAAAACCTCCACTATTTGTAAGCTGGAATTGAATCAGAAAAAGCTTCGAGATTTATTGAACTTTGCTAGTCTTGGCAATGTGCAGGTTACTCTTTTGCTGACATGCTGTTTCATCCTTACATTGCAGGAGTAACATCTTACAGTGGTAATGCAAAGCTGAAGAGGAAAGAAATTTCTGAAAGAACTGATGGAACTGGTGAGATAACTTTTTAATTTATGGGCCATACTTAATACAGCTGTTCTCTTAGCTAAAATTTTGTTGAAATAGCCATGAGGCTATAGGCAAAATTGGAACTTGCAGTGTTCCATGAAATATTATTTATTTGGATCTCTCTTCATTTCAACTCCAGCATCTCCTCCTGCTGACTTTTGCAAAGTTGGTGTGAGCCCTGGACTGCCTGGGCAAATCGCAGACAGTGGAAAGAGTTTTGTCTCAGGCTGTGGTGCCAAAATGAGGGTTGTGATTTCTGCCTAAGCAGTTGCTCTTTTGCAGCAGTGGATCTGGTTTTGGATAGGAGGTCACCGAGCTGGTAGTACCAAGAGTCTTTTGCAAGTTGGTTAAGTCAATCATGCAGCATTTAAACTATGTTACAAGAAAATGCTTTACTGAACATGCTCATGTTAGACCAATATCCCCTTACCACTGGTAAGTGGCATTCTACTGCTTGACTTTGAAACTACTTGATGGGAAAACTTCTGAATGGAAAATGAATTTGTAATACTGCTTCCTTTTCTAAAAAAATACAATATTTAAGCACGATTGTATATTCTTTTTTTTTTTTTTTTTGCATCCACAGACTCATTTTCTTATAAAACATGGAACTTAGAGAGCTGTATCCCTCTCCAACCATTTGATGTGTGCGAATGTTCATCTTGCAGAAGAGATGCATGTCTCCTGGTAAACAGCTGTAGTGCACTTTTGGGGCACTTTTTTAGTGTTAAGCTTGTTAGATCATCTTTTTGGTATTGGTAAGAAGGAGGTTAGAACTTGTAGATAGTAGGTCTTTGTCATAGTTGCTGTTTGTTCTCTAACCTAAGAAGAGAAGGTAGTCTATGTTCTGATAGAAACTAAGCATTCATCTTTTTGCCAGGATGATGCTTGAGCATTGAGATGAAGAGATTTGTCTCAATTCAGATACAGAACCTGCCTGCGTGGTTCAGAAATGTTGAATATTCCATAAATGAAAAATGACAGTAGGTTGCTTAAAGAATGCAATGTATCATCTGTCTTTTAATAAGACTTTTCCTAAACAAACTGTCTCTTTTTACTGATGCAGGACCAAAAGTGCACCAATAATTAAGTGCACCAATAATGCACTTGTTTTAAGTTTTGTGAAGTTTTGTGGTGATAGAAAGACTGCCAGAGTGTTGGTAACAGTCATCAACATGTAGAATACTTAAAATATTTGGTCCTGGTGAATTGCTTATTGTGTGGTCCAGTAACTTCTCCTGTTTTCACTGAAAAATGAGCTTTTCCTGGCAGTGGATGGCAAATGAAAGGCAGTGCTGCTTTTGGTCTGATAACTGTTGCCAGTGAGGGGTAGGTTTAAGTTTAGACCTCTGTGGTTCTTAGTAGTGGCTGGTAGAGTTTTGCTTTGCCTTTTTCATTTGGAGGGGTCCTTGAGGCTGTTACTAAGACGTGGCTGCTGTGTCTTGGGAACACTCTGATGGAGGTGCTGTAATATCTTGCTGGGATCCTAACTCTGTTTCAACTTGCTCGGCTCTCAAACATTATTGGCATAGCTTGTTTATGTGGTGAGACCAAAGTTAAGTAGCAATACATTTTAAAAACAGTGTTCTAACTCCGATTTCATGTCTTCCAGTTCTGTGTTCAGTTCCTAAGGGTGCAGGTGCTGCCTTAAAACTTAAAAAGGTGGCCCTTTTTTTGTCCAGGGTCTAAGTATTAGACTGTGGCAGGATCATGTCAAATTGTCTCACTAACAGTGAGGAGGAGTATTCTGATTCAGCATGTGCTTTTGGAATTACCAAAATCCAGGAATTACCATAATGCAGCCAACCATCCATTCCTCTGGGAAGCTGGCATCCTAGGGGAATAGCTAAGAGTAGAGGAATATGTTTGATTTTTAGGGGTGTGAAGAGTCTGTCTGTCTGTCTTTCTGTCTCTTATCCCTGGTGGAAGAATAAAGGGATTGAAAACTCTTCTGATTTAATCTCGTTGTTGAATGATTAAGTAGGATTCTTCTTCCATTTCCTCACTTTATGTTTTACAAATATTTGTAAATGTGTCAAGCGTTGTGGGTATTATCAATACCCACATACTATTATTTGCACTTTAGCTTTACCTATCTTTAATTAATGAGTGATTTCTGGTATTGAATCCTTAAATATATATATTTGTGAGACTGTGCATGTATATGTGTGTGTAATAATAAGTGTAAATAATATCTTTCTACCTATTTAAATATATCCCCAGGGAATGGTTTCCTAGGGTACATCATTAAAGGATGACCTGTGTGCACAGACTGATCTGGTCTACCTGCGTGAGGACTGAGGACTTGCCATGTGCACTGCACATCGCACCTGGTCCTGGGCTTCATTTTGTCCCACGATCCAAAGACATTATAATTACTTGAGTGGTTTTATAGCTCAAAATCTTTAAAATATTGTGTCTTAAATAGGTGCTACAGCCTAGCAGAGTGAGATTCTTAAAACCACAAAACTGTGACTTGTCCTTGGCATGTGGGGTTTCCCAAGGGTAGAAATCTTGCTGATTTCTCTGACTTTGCTCCAGTGGAGAGATGAGCAAAAAATGGTTCAGTTGGGTTCACTGTTTCTTTTGCAAGCCTTCCTTTAACTGTAGCTGGATTTTGTTTCAGAAGGAATTCATCAGCTCACGCCAAAAGACAGCCTGGTAGAGAACTACTGTTTATATAATATGTGTGATTGGGAGCTGGACTTTAGATTAAATTGGGCAGATTTTATTTTAAGGTGTACATGTACCCAGTGAATGCGGGAGAGAAGTTACACGAAGCAGTGGAGAACTGCTATTGCAAGGGGCAGGAGAAAGGAAGAAATGCCATCTCATTATGAGTGATAATAAAGGAAAGATCTTTTGCCTTAAGCAAGATGCTGTTAAATCACAGAAGCAGCTCAAGGAGAATAGAATGCCAGGGGCTCTTAAGATCTGGATACAGAATAGAGAATGTGGATACAGAGGCAGTCTTTGCAGTTCTCCTGGTTTTAAGGGTTTTAAACTGGAGTCCACTATCACTCTAATCCAGAAGTGTACATAATTATTTTTATTCACAGATATAATCACTTTTTTCAGATTTTTTTCAATTCTGAATATAAAATTCGTAGTTTTACATTAATATTTACTGGTTCTTTTCAGAAGCTTGACATTAACTTGCAGAGTCCAAAGTCTCTGTGTCAAGAATCTGTTCAAAAAAAGTGCCCTGGTTTATCAAACACTTGAAGAATCTTTCTTCGTAAGAAGACCCTACTTAGAGCTCTTTTGTGCATGTGCAGTGTATGAAGTATTCTGGCTCATTGACCATCTGGACAAATTAAAAAAAAATCCTCAGAAAATAAAAATACAGATTATGTGGTTTGCAGGGAGTTTCATAACTAAATGAAGCACATTAAAAATACATTTCTGGTCTAGAAACTTATTAAGTGTTCCATTTTCCAAATCCACACATAAAACATAAATATTATAGCCTAGGTTTCAAAACCAACAACATTCTCTTCAGATCATGGAACTCATCATCTTTGTTTTTAGAGCGTTAGGCGTTTCCATGAGTTATACCATGCTCACAGCACACAGACCTGGATGTGGTATTAGAACACTTGCCTTCATGGAGACTTTGAGAGCCCATGAAATAATGAGCAATATCAAGGTTAAAGTTAACATCTGCGTTGGCAAACGTCATTGCAAGATTCTTAAGGTTTTGAGTTTCTAAGTTTGAGGCTTTGGATTTGAGTGTGGGTTTCAGCTCCAACCTGCCCTTTAAAGTTGTAAATACTTCTGTGGAAATGGGCCTTAATGTCTCTGTGGTTCAGCTTTCTATTTTCAGCTTGTGGGCTGTGCCCCTTGCCTGTTTAGATGATCAGTTCTTGAGGGCATAGCCTCTTTCTGTGGGTATGTTCAGCTTGGCAGGGGAACTCTGAGCTCATGGGGACAGGATGCTCAAATTTTTCTCTCTTGTTGGACGAGATTTGGTGAGAAAAAGATGGAGAGAGGATGGAAGGAAGACAGCGACATTGTTTTGATGACGGAATATGCTTTGTGGTGCGTGTGGACATCTCCGTCTCCTTGTAGCTCCCTCATGGCATTGCCACAAACCTTCCTCGTGTCCTGAGGACAGGACACGGCTGCCTGCCTTCCTGTAGATGGTGCAACCCCGTCTCCTCCTGCAGATGGGTCATGGAGCAGGAGAGACATCACCCCCTGCGCTGCATCGCGTGTAAGAAATGGAAGGCAGCTCAGTGAGTCTTGGCCTCAGTAGTTGGGTTGGGACTAGAAGCATTGCAGTGGTATGAACAGAGAGTTACAGGACGTAGCTGTGGTTGTGAGCTGTGCCCAACCTTCTCTAGTGCTGTACTGCTTTTGACTCATTCTCAGTTAAATTATTGGCCTTCTCTCATTTTATTTCCAGCCGCACTATAGGGATGCTAAGTGCTTTCTTTAAGCCATGGTGCGGGTTGCTTCTCGATACTGCCCCTTCCTGTCACCTCCATGTTTGCCAACTGTTAAATAAGGGCTGCCAGACTCACTAAGCTTTGGACAATATAAGTGCCTTCATGCATCAGGCTTTTCTAAGGCACTTGTGGGGGAGACAACAGTAGGGTTGACCACTAAAATGTGCTATTTTATTAGACATGGGCAAACAAACAAGATTGTGATGCTTTTGGTCAAAGTGGTTTACAAAGACCAAGCTGGCCAAACAGCAATGCTAATCTCTTATTTTTCTCCAAGTTGTATATGGACCTGGTAGCTCTGGGCTTAGCTGGAGACCTTGGGTGTTGTTAATAGGCTTTACTTGTAAGGCTCTGGTGTGAGGTTAGAACAGAAGAAATCCCAGATCTGCACACAAGGCTGCCCAGATCACTAGAGAATTCTCCAAACAAGCCGACACCAACTCCGAGAGCCAGATGTGAAACTCATATCCGAGCAACAATGAAAATAGACTGTGGTTTACAACTACTTACAACAATAAACAAAGCATATCAAAGGATCCCCAAAACACACTTTCTCTGTAGAAGCCTACATGTTTTTATTATTACAGGCTCTAACTTTAAAGCATTTTTGTCATTTTTTAGAAGAATAATTAAATAGCTGCAGATTCCTACCAGTGACAATTGAGAGGGACTGAACTTGGCTTGCTGGTGAACCACATCCACCTCGAGGAGGATGTCTGCAGAGTCAGCAAAAGCTTCTTCAGGAACATTCTGCCCTCTGAATTCTCTCTTAAATTTATGGTGCATTTTCACGGGAGGTTTGTGCATCCTGGATAACAGGATGAAACGAGAATGTCCAACCTCTCTGATCAGATGTCGATTGCTTTTTAATGTAGACACAAACATCACAATGTGGCATGACAAAATGCCTAAAATGATTTTGGAACATGATTCAATATGTAAGCCTTTGAAACATGTAAGGTGTAAAGTGGAAGTGTTGGCCTATAGAAAAATTAATTCAGCTATGGAAGCTCTGCAAGAACTAACCTGTGAACAGGAGAGTGTCAAAAGCAGAGTTAATATGAAAACAAGTAAAATCTGTTTCAGCTTGATTTTTTCATGATTTTATTTTAATTGTTAGCATTCTTCTAGCTTCCAAATTTCAATAAAGCTGAAAGATGCCTTGTTCTCTAAGGCTCATATCACCTTACTGTAAAAGCCAGGGAGGAGGACTCAGACTGTCTGCAGTTACACAGCCATACCTTCACTGAAGGTTGACATGAAATTCTTTGTTAATGTTCTGGCAACAAAATTGGAGAGACTTATTCCCCGAATTGTTTCAGCTGACCAAGCAAAATTTGGAATTTTCTCTATGTCCTGAAGCTCCAGAAAGTTAATAGGCTGTGCTTTCCAGATGCAATCAAACTCCTGTCACTTTCCTGGAATCTTTGTGAGCTGAAATATTTGGGTATTTTACTTTTGCAGACATCTGCAATCTGCCACGGAATTAACTATGAGAAAATTTTAGTTGTATTTATTGCTTCAAAATGGTTCCCTGTGAGAACACTCTAGTGGAAGAGACCACAGGCAAAATAATTGTGCTTGGATTAATTCTTTTATGTTGGCCTTCCACCTTTTACCGTGAAGCATTACTACAAGGTTCTAGATTTTCCTCGATCAAGCTAGGAATAACCATCATGCAACAAAATTATTTAGGTGATAATTTCACCAATGCATGCTAGCTTTTCCAGAACTATAGGTTACTTTGAGCAGGTTTCAAATGACCATACAGGATGTCATCCTACCCTTATTTCTCAGAGGTCTTGATTTAGGAAGCCAGTTGTTTAAGAATGTCAGAAAGTCTGCAAGAAAGTTGATGAGTTTTCTGAATTGCAGGAGATGAGAGGGGGAGATTGCTAAGAAGGTCAGTGATACCCTTCACAGCAGCCTTTGTCTCAGCGGGGTGGTAACGGGTGATGTCCAGTTGGGACAGGCTATTTTCTAGAACCAGAGATGAAACACTCTAATGAGAGGAGGTGCTGGAAAAAGTGGTAGAAGGAAGAAAGTAATCCAGGAGGATGCTGCTGTATGAGCTGGTGACTGTGAAACTCCAGTGGCTGTGAGCAACTGTGGTCTCTTCAGTTTTAAGAAGTTCAGACTAAACTGTTCTGAAAGTAGAAGCAGGACTGAGTGTCCTCATCTCTAGGCCGCCCAGGCTCTTCTGCTCAGTGTCCTGCAGACCCAAAGAGCTTGGCAGGCTCCTGCAAAGAGGCCCAGCTCCAGGAAGGAGGAGGTCTAGTCCTGTCTGCACCGTGGGAATACGAGCTTGATTGTGAGCCTGGGGAAGACCTAGAGCCTGTGCCTCACACTTGCTGGCCACGTTCTGTGAGAATGGCCAGTGCTGTATCCCTTTATCATCATAAAACATCTTGTCAGCAACGTAATCTGCAGGGGTGTGATGGGCAGCAGTATCCAGACATGCAACTTTGTGGGGAAAAAACTCTGTGCCTTAACTTTTTCTGGCTTGGGCTTTTCAAGATACCATAGATAGGACTGTTACGTTTTGATTTTTCATCAGTAGTAACAATTTCTTGGCAGGTGTTGTCTATTCAGTAACAAGCTTGTTGTCAGTAGAGACTACCTGTCATTATGTTTTTGTTGAGCACTTGGCACAGAGATCTGGGCTTTAGGCTTAGTAATATTGCGTTTAGCAGGATTGACAGATGTCTGGAGGAAAAAAATGACATTTATTGGTTCCATAGGCAGGATTTCATTTTCAGTGCCTACTAGGAACATTAAGGGAACACTTTTAAAACCCAACCACAAATGTAGCATGTCCCATAGCAGGAATACAGAACACCCCCCATTAAAGCATATATGTGATTGTTACTAGTGCTATAGGAAACCCAGTAGCTGTTCTGCCCTTGCGCAGAACTTTTCCCGGTAGTCCTGATAAAGTTTTCTCAATGCATGGAAGCGAAGTGCTTGCTGGAATATATTCCTAACTCATTAAATAGTCTTTATGTGCTACGATAGACAAGTTCTTGTGTTCGTGGGTCGTGGGATTAAAATATTACAAGCTTTTTTTTTGAAACAATGACACAAGGAATGTTTGCAAGACTTTCTGTGCAGCGGTTTGTGATTTAGTTTGTGTTTGGAAACCACAGTTTCTAGATTGCAGGACAGCTCACAGCTTGGGAATTTCCAAAGTGACTATTAACTGGAATGTCAGTTTATATAACTGCATCTGTGTGAGTTAAGGGTCTGCTCTCTTACAGGTGGCACTGGTGCAGTGGCGAGGGAGGGAGGATCAGAGAAAACTGATTTCACTGAGTTCAGATTGAGTGGGTGCGGTGGAAATTCAAAAGTTGCCTCTCACCCACCACGTCTGGAATTAACCAGTCTGGCAAACTGGGCATAATCATGGCAAGAAATTATATCTACTTCACTAAAGGCTTTCCTAAGGTGCTGATCTAGTTCTTTATGAGGTAAATGGCCAAGTCTTCGTAGGCTTCCAAGGGAAGCAGGCACTAAGCAGGGACCATTTGTCTGCTTCAAGTCTTAAATGGGTGCAAGAGCCTCCCTTCCAGAGGTCACTGTCAGGGAGCTGTATCAAGGTGCTTAGGTACCTGAGACACTCAAAGAGCCTAAGCAGCTTCCTGGGTCTCCGATTCAAGTAAAGCTCTGTGTGCTGTGGCCGCACTTCCACACTGAAGCTGCTCTGAACTCGGGCTGCATTGATGGTTCTCTTAGTTCCTTTGTGCATTGTTTTGTGCAAGAGCTTTCTGTACTCTGAAGCCAGATGCTGCAAAAAGGATGGGGTCAGAAAGCAGAGGAGAGGGTGTCTGGGACCCTCTGCTAAGAAGGAATTAATTAACTCTTCCATTAACTGATTTTTGATGCTTGCACAGTGGTTGCTATGAATTTCAGGCAATGATCTCTGTATATGATCTCTGCAAACCCAGCACCCGAAGTGCTACCTTTGGCATAGCTCTGCAATGTTCCCTTCTTGAATACTTGGTTAGGCAAAAGGTTACATCTTAGCTTCTACAGAATGAGTCTGCTTCTTAACATGGGATTGCACCAGGTCAAAGAAGATTGTGCACGAGACTATTATTTGCAGAAAGAAAAATGCTGCTGGAAAATGTGTACACTCCCCCAAATTCTCATCCGAATTCAGAGCATGTCTGATCTTACTATTCAGAGAGTGATGAGTAAATAAAATACAAGGAGGGAAATAGAGGTAGGAGACTGTATTTAGAGCATAATGTTTGTTTTGTCTAAATTGGTATCTTTAGGATTAAGATTTTATTAAGACACTCAAAGCTGAGTGTTTTTCTGCTTACACTGCCGCCTTTTCCTAATGGGAATGGAGCCTTTTGCTTCAAGTCCATGAACAGCAGATTTGGTGCATAGGGAATTCCATAGAGAAGTCAATAAAAGACGCAACATTGCAGCCCACTCGAGTCACTGGAACGTGACGAACTCATGGAGCAGAGTTGGTGTTTGAGGACTAAACACCCTAGCCTGGTGTGGACCTTGTTGTGGGCAGACACACCAGGATAAGCATCAGCATCTTGAAGGTTTCCAAAGTTGGCTTCCTACTTTCTCAAAATAATTACACTAGTCTAAATTCTGGAAGATAAAAGACATACTCTTACCCTGGAGTTCTTTTTTTATTTGCTTTCTCATCTCTTTCACTTGAATGCGACTAATTATTTGTTGTCTAACCATTTTGGAACTGAATGTTCCTAGACTCCTACATACAAGGGAACGCCTAGCTTTCTCTAATGCCTAGTTAGTGCCTTTTTCTTTAGTCACCAATGAGTCTTTGAACTTTTCCTCATGTCTATCAGGACTAGAAATCTATGCTTTTAAGGTGAAAGCTATTATTCCAGTTTAGTGTCTTTGATAGGAACCACAAATATTGAACGACTCTAAGCATGGTGTAGAAAATGTTAGCAGAATGGACATCTTTACTGAAAAGAGCTGCAATTATAATAAAAATGAGTGGTGAAAACTAAGGAACCCTCCTCTAGAAAATTAAAAGCTCCCTTCATAGTTGAGACCCCCATGTCAGGCAATGTGGCAACATTCTCACTTCTGCCAGTTAGCAGAGTTTTCAGGAACATACTTCTGAAGCAGGCATAGATATTTTCCAGAGAAATACTTCTGCTCAGACCGTGTGACTATGAAGATTATTGGATGAAGCAGGACAACAACCCTTTCTCCTGAGAAAATCTCAGAATATTTTCTAAGGCACAGGCCTTGTGCTAATACCTTATGTGTAAAAAACAAAATGAATGAAATATTTTAAAAGGGATTTTACCTCAGCGAGTGATGCATTTTAATGCACCGTAAACGCATTGCACTCACCTCTTCTGCATTACAAGGTAACATATTGTTATGTTTTCAGTTTACCTCCCACCCTCTAACTGTTGCTCTGTTTTCCATTACTGCATCTTGCAGTGTAACAACAGAATTGTTGAATCATATGAGAAGAGTCCAGCAAATCTTATTTGTTCCACCAAAATTCTTTCCATGTGTTCAAGTTTCTTTTTTTTTTCTTTTGCTAATTTTTGTCATGTGCTTTGTTTTAGTCATTTCTCCCACACATTGGAGGCCAGTATCCCTCCTTTACCACTGACAGGTTCAGAGGCCCTACAACGAGTAACCAAAGCCTGTTGGACCTACCACATCCTTAGAAGAACATCTTCATTGAATATAACCAAAAACTGGTTTTGAAAAGAGAGGAAAGAAGAGGAGCAAGACAAAAGAGTGAAAAATTAGACTTGAGCTGGAGAATGTGATCTCTGATTTAAATTACAGATTCTTGATGGGAGGAGAACAGAACTAGACCTCTCACTAATGTTGGAACAAAAAAACTTTTGATTTCAAAATGGTTGACTAGACATAAAACCAATTAGCTAAATTGAGACAACAGAATACACTGTCCTTCCAGGATAAATTGAATAAGCTCATATGGCAAAGTGCAAGGTAGTGTGGGGTTCTGAGCATGTTTTTGCAGTAGGCCCTTTGAAGTCTCTCAGCTAAAGCTCAAAATCATACAGGATTTCATCAGAACTACTGTACACCTCATTTGCTCAGCAGTGCATTTGCACATATATGTTTGGGGGCAGGTTTCCAAATATTTAATGTCTCTTTCCTTCCTTTGGGAAAGGATAATTTCGGTCATTGGTCTCTAAAGAACTTTTTCCATCAACGGTTTTGATTTGCTCAAGGAAAGGGAATGGGAATTCTATTAGAAGCAAATGCATAGCAGAGACATCTACCACTGCCCTTTAACTGCTTAAGATTTTGCTCTTGTGCGTTTTATTCACCTCATAAAAAAAGCTTAGAACCTTGTAAAAAATATATATCACAGAAAAGATGTGAGACTTAGCACAAATATATACCACACACATAGGGTGGTCTTTTCTTTGCATGTATTCGATACACTGTTGTTGTTGTTGCTGTTGTTGTGAACTTCCCATTGTTTCCTTGTATTTGAATTGGATCCCTTTTGGATCCCACTACCTCCATTCTTGTAGGCTTCTCCTATCTTTACCCATTTGTAGCTACTCACTAAAGAAAAGAGAGCAAAAGATGTACTTTGTTATCAGAACCAAAGCATATGAATGCTTTGGAAGTGTTCACGTTAGTCTTAGGTAAGCGGCAAGAGCATAGAAAACTTAATACTTCCAGGAGTATGATTTTTGATAGCATATTAGAAGGCTTTTGGTAGCATACTAGAAGGTTTACAGCATTGTCCTGTATAGGTTTTGAATCTGGAAGTTTCTGAAAACAGCATTTAAAACTAGTATTTGAAAATACTTGGTAATACTCATAGTCATGCCCCAAAGGGATTTTTGCATTCTTTCATTAAGTCAAAGGCCTTTATTAAGTGAGCTGGAGGACACAGCAGGCTTCCTAGTGGCCAGTCATCTGTCAGGAAAATTACTGTCTTCGTTGCTTCTGCAGTTGCTGTTCTGCATTCACATTCTCACTGGAGAATCCAAGGACCGGGTGGAATGTGGATGCTGAAGCATGGTCTAAATTATCTCTCTTTTGCAAGGCAGAAGTTTACTTTTCAGCACAGTCTTTAATTGCGCAGAAGAAGTTAGGCAGAGTATTTGCACCAGCATGCTACTTATTATCAACATGGTTTTCATTTGAGAACTGTTTTTATAAAAATCTAGTTGAGATTACTCTCCTTTTTTAACATGTTGGACTTTATTTTTCTTAATATTAGGATCACTCAAGCTTCCTAGAGAGGAATAATTCATCCATGACACTCCTCTATTTATTTTAGTGTGCTGTTTCTCATCTGAGATGGATTTGTAGTGCTACCTTTTAGTACAGACTTAAGCTTTCAAGGGTCAGAAAAGCCCGTGAAAATCACTGTTTTGACCCACTGGGTATTATTAGCATCTGAAAATCATGCCTGTAGTCCTAGCTGGGACCAAGAGTTGCAGTTAAACTAAACCATTTTACAGAAAATAATTTGACCAATAAGACTGAATTACTATTCTTATGAAATAGCCTCTGTAAAATGATTTTTTGGTTGCTGATGTAAATCTCTTTTTTTTGTTAGATAAAACTTTTTTATTATTATTTATGGTTCTGTTTCAATTTTATGTGTGTGTGTGTGGAGGAGGGACCATTCTTGGCCTCTCCAGTTAGACATCCTTTGAACAGCAGGTGCTTGAAGAAACAGCATTTTCCAAATGAAGGTTTCTGCAGTTTCCTATCCATAACAGAACATTTGGAAATCCGTGCCTCCATTTAG
This sequence comes from Crypturellus undulatus, assembly GCA_013389825.1. Taxonomy (NCBI): domain Eukaryota; kingdom Metazoa; phylum Chordata; class Aves; order Tinamiformes; family Tinamidae; genus Crypturellus; species Crypturellus undulatus. The sequence continues at coordinate 132,907 of VWPW01021548.1, read as the reverse complement.
AAGTAACCATTTCTGTGTCGAGATAGTCCCTTAAAGACTGAAATGATACTGTCCAAATCTCTTTTGCATCTCTTCTTCCTCATTCTTCTTCCTGCAGCTCTTTCACTCTAAGCCTTTCTTCTTTGCCACCAAGGAAGTCTCCCTCATGAAGCTCCTGCACATGTCCGTTCATCAAAACATGCTTTTTGTGAGCTCTGTGCTAAATTCAGTTGCAAATGGCCAGGAGGTTCATAAACTTTTTGGAGGGGGAGGGTGGAGAACACACAAGCGCCCACCAATACAACTTGCTCACACAAGGCGTATTTGCTTCAGGAATCAGCTAAATATCACAGAGTGTAAATTACTGTGCTTGGTGAACAGCCTCGTGGGCCAGGGCGTGCTCGGGGTCACATCAGTGAAAATGCAGATGGGCTGCAGAGCAGCCGAGGAGGCCACGTGCAGGCCCTGACAGTGTGAGAAAGGTTACGAGAACTCCCAAACCGTCCACACCTCTCTGGCCTTGCTGGTTATTTATGCTAGTCCCAGCGCAATATATGCAAGGAGGTAACTAGAATTAAGCACGCTTGCTGCGGAAACACTGCTAACACCTAAGCAACCTACTAACTGCTCCTTAGTTGGCTCTGGATATTCCCCTCTCTGGTAAATGGGAACAGAGAAAAAGATATTTTTCACTGGAACCCAACTTTGCAACCTTCGTTATTCAAGGTTTGAAATTAGTTGTACATACAGACAAGACAAAAAGAGAATTCACAGATGTCCACTAAGAATATTTTCTTTTCACTGTCTTCAAGCTGTAGTTGTGTCTCTTTTACAGCAGTTCTCTTTGGTGGTCTTAGACCCAGAAGGCTCCTTCCAGAGTTCTGCTACTCGTGCCAGATGCCTGCAGTGAAATTCAAGGGTGGTAGGAATGGGCTCCAGCCATTATAAGGCCACAAAAATCTCCTGATGATTCAGAAATTTCATCTAAACAATAAAAAGCAGAGTACAGATAACAAAGAAAAGAACAAAAAGAAGATGCAAGCAGGTCTCCTTTACATTTCATAGGCTACATCTGTTGTAGCTAAAGTTTTCATTAGAGCAGCTGTTGTCTTGCACTCTGTACTTCATACTTAGCTCTTCACATGAAAATACAACACTGAATCTGGTCTCACTATATATCTCTGAAGGTATTTGGGTGATTAGAGGATGTTTCTCTTACTTTATAGATCAAGCAATTATCTATAGAGAACTTCATGGAATATCTAGCAAGAAGGTGTGGTGGAAGGAAGTTACTTGAGTCAACTGCTGTGGGAAAAAAGGGAATAAAATACTGGAACATTTCTTTTTATATGCTTGGCAATAAAATTGAGACCAAAGGCCAAACTAGCAGCTGCTTATTCTCACTGAGATGTAGAAACTTGTTGCAGGGATCCTGAGTCACATTTTCCCTTTGTGACAACCATTCTAATCCAGTGGTTTCAACTGAGGAGACATCTGACCTAGTGGCTTTTCATTAGTGGTGTTATGGCCACAGAACTACACAGTTTTCTCCTCTAGTGCAGGAATCCTCCCTGGAGTGTGCTGATGTCTTTGCTAACGCCTGTGATACTTGCTGTCTCATTTCTAAGTCAGTTGGTTCATGGAAATAGTACTAATTGGATCCAAAAGCTGCTGAGTCAGCAATTTACCTGACACCTAGGTTCACCACACAAGCTAGCGGACTAGAGACAGCCAACTCTAAATTTTCTCTCCTTCTCGCCTTTCCTGTAGACATCTGTTGACATGAATCTTCATGATGAGAAAGGGAAATCAAAACACAGGAAATCCTCCAAATTTTAAACCACTACCTGGTTGATGTTGGGCAATACTTCATTTCCCAGATAGTCTTAGCAAAGGTGATAGGTCTGCAGATGTGACTAATCAGCTTTTTCTGAGTTAGCAGATTATCTTTGGCTGTCTTAGTCTTTTGGCAGCTGTGTCCCTTTGATATTCCTGTTTCAGGTGTGGTTATTAGGACCTCCCTGCCTGCATGTTGCAGTGGGAAAGAATTAGCTCAGTACGTGTCCTGGTGTCAGCTGTGAGCAAGATGTTGCTGGTCTTCGCCATGACTTTTTTCACAGTTGGCAAACAACAATTTAGCTATATAAAAGAAGCTGGTAATGAATTCTTATAACCCTGCAGAATTAGCTGTCAACTGGCCACTTGTTTGGACAGACTCGAATCATATGATAGATCCAGATCATATAAAGTTAATTTTTTACATGCTTTCTCTGGATCAAGGATTTGGTTTCCCAGTTCCACCTAAATTAGAGGTGTCAGGTCAGTTCCTTTGCATTCCTTTGAAAATCCAAACTGCTAACTAATAAAATAGAGTTGTGCCTATGCAAGAAAAGTATTCTAAATCCTAAGTTTGAGCTTTGTGTAGTGTGATAAAAAATGTTATCACATAATAATTCAGGGAAATGATCTCCACTGAAAGCATCTTCAAGTGACCACAGATATGTTCTGTCACATTCTTTGGTACATCTTTAATGTGTTAGTGGACTTTTATATATTCATTCCATTTGTGCCTTTCCCCTTGGCCTGTTGTGAGTTTTTTTTTTCTTATTCAGCTAGCAAACAGGATTGCAATAGAAATATTTGAAAACCTTTCCGCTTTTCTGAAGTAACTTTTAATCAATGTAATCAATGAAATACTTGACATTAATAACAGGTGTTTTAAAGAAAACAAAAAACATATGAAAAAATCCATGCACAAATAATTCTGGGCTTTAGCTTACATTCCTTATTTAGGGAAAGTACAAATGAAGTCATTCAGATTTTTGCTGAAGAGAAAACACAGAGGATCAAGCTCTGAGGCTTTTAAATAAGGCTTTAGACCATCTTGGCAGGACCATGGGTTACTTTAATTTTTACAGGTTTTGATGAAGTATTATCAATTGGCAGCAATGTAATTAATGGAAAGTTCGAGTGAAATTCTCTACAGGCTTAATACAAGCTTTGAAGAAGGCTTATTATTCTCAGGCCAAATAGTAATACAAGCTTCTCTTTTCAGTTGTGTTAATAAAAAGCATGACATATGTCTGCTGTAGTGAGTGGGCTTTCTTCGTGTCTAGCTTGTGCATTACATATTGAATTGAGATCCAGTTATCAATATCCTGACACAGGGCTGGAAGACAACTTGGAAGTTATTTCTTAGAGTGAGTCTGATTAGTTCTCAGGTGGATATCCTTGCAAGGGCATTTTCTGCAGTGGAGGGTCCGTGGCTTTAGGGCTGCATAAAGGAAGAGGGCTCTGTCCTGTTTCCCCCGCCTCCACTTAGAATCCAAGTGCTAATAAAATAATTACAAGAAGAAGAAAAAGAAAAACAAACAAAAAACCCCAACACATTACAAGAACCAGGCAGACATTTTTTGATCAAAATACTATCCTTTGGAAAGGCTGATTTTTTTTTCTTTTTCTTTTTCCATAGCTTTAAAAGGAAGGTTCAATGTCAATTTTAGGCAATTTCTGCTTCCATACTCAATTTTGAGCAAAACAAAAAATTCCAATTTTGGCATTTTTTAAGTTAGGATTTTTGCTGTTTTCTAGAGCTAACTGAATATTTAAGATTCAAAACATGGTTAAAAAGTAGAAAGATCAATGTTGAAATATCATATAGCCAAAAGAAGACCTCTGAACGACACTTCTGGAGAACCTGCTTATTTCATTCAAATCTGGACAACAGTAAGTAGAGAAATGGAAGGCTTATACAGCTGTACGTCTCAGAATGCTGCACAGTGCTGCCTTGGTTATTCCCATTCTACTGATGTGGCAACTGAGGCAAAAGAAGAAAAAAGAAGAAAAAAGAAGAAAATACTAATCTTTTGAAAATGGATAAAGGATGTTGGAAACAAAAGGTATGTCAGGATGTTCACAGCATGCTATTCATGTTCTACCTGACTGTAGGAAGAGTAGTTCTGGATAACTGCTACGAGAGAGCATATATTTATTTGGGCACAGCTCTTGGAATATGGGCCTATTTCTCTCACTGTAAGTAGAAATATCCTATGTCCCAGGATGTAGAAATTACACTATGTCCCACAGGTTTACAGAGTAGTTGCCTTCTCCAGGCTGAGGCTTCTTCTTGGACTGCTGATAGCTTTGGAGTGAGCCTATTTTCTTGGACACCAAAATAGAGATGAGTGTCACAGCCTAACCTGGATCTGTCTAGACCCTATAATAATGCTGACAGGAGAGGACTTCTGGAAGCCGTCTCGTCTAACCCTTTGCTTGGAGGAGGAAAGCTTCGACGTGAGACCGAATTCAAAGCTGGATCAGGTCGCTCAGGGTCTGCACGGCTCCTAACACAGTTTAAATATGTTTTGACCAGATTTGTGCTCTGGCAAAGGATCTGTGTTATAGTTTAATGAGGATAATGCCGTCAGATTTAGGGCCTTACTTAGTGCTGGGATTAAGAATGGAAGTCGTCATAATTTAGGAAAATCTGTAATATCTCTACAAACAGAAAACTGACTGAGAGCAGCCCCAAACTGCAATAAATTGCTGCCCAACAGCAACAGCTGGTTTGTGAGGAGCAGGTACCGCATGGACAACGTTGGCAGGTGGTTCTGGCAGACGTGGCTCTGACGCAGTGCGTGGAGATGCTGCTGGCAGCCTGCACCCGCGCCAGCAGCGGGGCTAGCGGCTCTTTGAAAGATACGGACTACAAGGAGTGCACTTTGTTCTCTCTGCGCGCGTTAGCAAAGTGGACGTGCGATGAGCTCGCTGATTTGTCTACCCCCTACTTGCGCGGGCTGCTCAGGAGCAGACGGAGGTCAGAGAGATCAGGCAGAGCAAAGAGCTGCAACGTGGGGCTGGAGCTTGACACCATGCCAGGTGGTCCTGACAGGGACTGACCGCCTCCTGGAGCATCTCCTCGTCTTTCCTCTGATCCGTGTAAAATTATGCCTTCCTGTTCAGGCTGGCCATATTGAACTGCTGTGACCTAACCAAAGAGATGCTCTGACAGTGATTCCAGGAAAGAGACGGATCCCCGGGGAAGCTGGTTGTATATAATGACTTGTGACCCCTGGCTGTGGTCGAAACTGAAATGTCGTGGTGGGGTGTGGGTTGCCGAGCTCATGCCTGTGGAGCAATCTCCTTAGGCAGTCCTGGCATGGGATAGGGATTTCGCAGCAAAGAACCACGTTGAGATGATAACTGGCTAATGGGGAGCTGTGCAGCTGCCAGGGCTGTGCCGGTGTCGCCGCGAGAGAAGCCGCAGGGAGCTGGGAGAAGATGTTGGACTCGCAGGCGCTGTCACTGCGCCTGACGGTGCCAGTCTCTGTGGGGCCTGGCAGGCTCTGCCTTCTCTGCGAGCGTCAGCAGCAGCCCTGTAGCTACCTGATCAGCCAGACACCCCGCGAGCCCCTTCTTGGAGTGGGGCAGCGGGGCCAGCAGGGACTAGCAAGGAGTAGATGTGGCCCTGAGCTACAGGGTGGCTGCTTTGCAGCCTTCCTCACTGGCCGGAGGATGCCAGGCTTCACAGGGCTTGGCAAGCTGTGATCTTGGCAAGGTTTGGTGGGAAAGGGAAGGCACTTGCGGCTCAGCGGGGGCCCCTGGGTCTCTGTAAGGAAGTCCAGGATGAGAGAATGGGAAGGCGCTGAGGAAGCAACCCACCAGGACCTGATTTTGTATGTTGGTGTGAAGGGGAGCGTCTTGCAAATGTCCACAGTGGCCCTCAGCACAGAGGCTGTTCGACCCTGTGGCTCTGACTGTAGCAGTGCTTAAAAAGATGAGCTGAATAGCTTTCCTTCAGAAATGTCCTGGAGGGACAGGCTGTGGGACAGCTTGGTTTGTGGTGTTAACAATGTACGAATGCACAGACAATTGCTGGCAGAGGGGAACGGAGCGTAGCCCAGAGCGCTGGAATTTCCAACAGCAGTGGGAGCTGCACTAAAAAGGTTTGTGCTGCACAACAGAGATCATCGCCCCTCAGTGCAGCACACGCGTTGCCAACAACGGTGCAGAGCTATGGGGGGCCACATATCAATAAATATTCTAGCTCAGGAGAGCCAGATAGCAAAAACATGGAGAGAAAAAAAAAAAGAAGCACAAAAAAGAGGGATTTTTGCTTTGATTTGGGGAAGAAAAAAAATAGAAGAAGGGACAGTATTTGCATGGTCCAAAAACTGAGCCTTTGCATTTCCATAGTGTAACCTGTCATAAAGTTGCACATGCCAGAGAGCCCAGCTGCATGATGCAGATTCTCTACCTCCTCTTGTAAAAGGTGGACAGAAGAGGGAACTTGCTTTCTTAGTAATAGTGAGACTTCAATAAAATCTGCTAGATGTTGCGAGTCTGATTGCAATGCTGGGGCATTGCAAGTGCTAAACACAAATCGGTCAGTATTGCTAGCCCCCCAAAAGCACCCCTGTGACACACTCTTAGCAATTAGCAGCAAGTTTGCAATTTTAGATGGTGTAATTAAACTGGACAACCCTTTGCATCTTATCAGTCAGAGAAAACCACGGCAAGGCCAGTCCAGGAAGTACCAAGCTCTGCTGATAGAGTATTTCCTCTACTCCTATCTAAGCACTGATATCAATACATAGATGTACTTCAGGAATGCCAAAAGGTGAGACTGAAAGAGAAGGAGAAATCTCTCAGAGACTTATATGAGTTTAATAAGGATATATGGGATTAATGATAGGAATTACAAAAATTTCCCAGTAAATATATTGAAGGTTAAGTGTGTATTGAGGAGTGGGAGCAGTGGCAGAAGTGATGTTTATTATCTACTAGCACTTAAGAGGGAACTCTAAAGGCAGAAAGCAAAGGAATTCATGTCCTACAAATGAATTCTTTCCTTAATATGAAAAATGGCCTGGGCTGCAGTCTGGGCTCCTGCATGGGAAAGGAAGATGGAGTCATGGTAACTGAGCACAATGAGGCCTTGGAATGCGACTGGACTGTGCGCATATTACTTGGATACGATCGTGTCACATGTTCCTTCCAGAGCGTCGGCCTTATTGGAGCCCTCGAGTGAGCTTCTGAGGAAGGAGGCAGGAAATGTCTAAAAAAACAATTTGAGTAGTTTAAGCTCCCTGGTGGCTTTTTGCCCCGTGCGAGGATTTAATCTGTCACGTGGTGCCTTGCCTGGAGGGTAAGGGTAGCTGTGTCACATCGTCTGCATGATTTCAGAGACTGAGAAGCTGGGTATGTATCCAGATAGTGACTAAAGCTGCATGGGGCTGTTCTCGGAGAACGAGAGCATCTAGTTTAGGTTTAGGGATAAGGAGATAAACGACAAAAAAAAGAAAACCTCACAAACACTGCCTGAATTTCCATTCAGTAATTTCCATTCAGTAGCGTTTCAGTAAAATGGCAGAGACCAAGACAGCTGTGACCTTCTCTCCAGTCCTGGTAGATTCCTAGATACAGAACTGAAATTTTGTCTTACCCAAGGGGGCTTATCGTGCGGAATGTAAGGAGGCCAGGCTTTATGCCATCAGCTGCATTTATGCAACGCGCATGAGGGAAGATACAACTCATGAAGCACGTTGAACAGTAAAGGCTTCCCCAATGCAGAAAAGAGATGTCAAAATTCTCTCTTTTTGTGGGTCTAACAGTGTCTGCTGCAAAGCAGGCAAAACCTGGTAAGGGTGAGGTATCTTGTAAAATGCAAGACATCTTTTTTCTGTGGGATTAGGTCCTGTTTTCAGAGTTATGTGAAGTATATCCTGCATTCTTTTTCATGTGAAATCTTTGGCTTGGAGTTATTTAAGTCATCAGGAATATTTACAAATAATAACAGTCTGTAATCAGTGTCACTAGCTATGCCAGCACATCCTCCTGCAATGACACATGTTCTGTGGAAACGGCCTGGACATCTGCAACTGAAACATAAACACTCAGCAGCCTTCTGCCTGGGAAAACATGGAGGCACATCTGAAATGAGTAACAGCTTTCACCTAGGGAAAGACTCACCCATCGTGTCACCAATCATGGGCAGGACACTTGAGGAGCAAAAATAAGATGAAACCTATTCAAAATTTCCATGTCATCCAGCTGCAAGTTAGCAGGGAGGGAGAATCCCTATAGTGGAGATGAAAAATAAATGAATCATGGAAGCTTAGAAATTATTTATTTGGAAGGCTATGAGCCTGGCCCTGATTTTGATAGGAGGGAAAGTTGGATTCCCAGCATGCAAGTGGGAGTGTAACGGAAATAATCCTTTGAAAAATTAGTCCTGGCACTTATACCAAAGAGCAGAAGTCGTTTCTGAAGTTGAGTCAGTCACAACAACTCAGATTCTGGGCATGATCTTGGAGTGACCTGAATACAAGGCTTTTAATGGTGATTGTGGAATAGGGTGATACCAGGATTTCCAGTGAATTATGCAAAAGCAGCAAAGTCGTTGCACTTCAGGGTGGCCATCTGCAGGAGCTGAGGTCAAGATGAGATGACATTATTTTGGGAAGGCTTAAACCAGCTACATCTAGAGCTGTTGTGCCAGAAGGCTGCTCGGAGAAGGTGTCTTGGCCTGGAGGCAGATCTGGCAGCTGTGCTGACGCTCTGCCCGTTTGAGGGAGATGTCTGGGCTGTAAAAGCAGAGGGGAGGGACTGGAGAGAATAGTCATACAAATGCTTCCTGCCTTACCCAAAGTATCACAGAGTGGTGCCATGTTTTACTCCTCCCTTGCATCCTGTTCTGCAAATTTAACCACAGCTTCCCCTCACACACACACATTGCACCCTTTGTGGTCCTGATGAATGCAGTTGTAAGGTCCTCCTTGGAGTACCTTGAATTACGGAGGTATACGAGGAAGGATGGCAAATGAACTGTTCAAGTGAGATTTCTTTTTCCTATACTGGGAACTGTTAAACAGAGAAATCTTCTTGCTTGCTTCTGACCTGAAAAACAACCTAAAGAAAGAGTTCTTCAACAAGGGAAAGAAGGAGTCTAAAGGCAATGACCAACACAGGAAAGAAGCTAGGCAGCCTGCTGATGCAGTGGATAGCCTTAGTTAGGTAAAGCCGAGAAGCAAGGGAGTGTCTTTCTGTATGTTCGTCTTCAGGTATATCTATATTTTCATAAACCTTCTCTTATGCCCTCTCTAAGTAGAAGTGGTCCTCATGTAAACTGGAGGTGATCTTGTGTGCTGGCCAGGTGGCCGGTTAATGCTCTGGAGGAGGTGAGTTTGAGCCCAGTGCAGCTGAGCCCTACCCCAAGTTCACCTGATTTTGGAAAGTCGTTGATATTTTGGTTTGTACACTGAGGATGAGCTGCATATTCTGAATGCAGGTCTCTGCAGAACACCACCGATGCATCAACACTGATGCATCACCTGGTTGCCACCATTAATTACCACCTTTGCTATTCTTGCCTCTTTTCTCACAACATTTTTGGAGCTGTCCAGCAAGTCAAATAGGTGTGTTTGGGAGTATCTGGTAGGAAGACAATTATCAAGCAGATTTCAGCCAATGCCTTTGGCTGTTTTCTGTGCTTCTAGTGCACGGAGGAAGCCTTGGCACATTTCTGCTTAGACAATCCCTTATCCTTCCTGCCAATTGACCAAAAGAGCTGAACAACTTTCCTCAGAATTTCTATCCAAAACAAAAATCCTGACAAGTTAATGTTCCAAATCTAATTGAAAGACAATATAATTAGAGCTTTTTGGGGTTGAAAAGCTCAGAGGAGATTTCATGAAAAATAACTTTTTGGCAGAGTGAAACAGTTCAGTCCAAACCAGTCTGTCCTTCCACATGCTCTCAGTAAGTCCCAAAGGTTTCAAGTCCCTTCTGTTTTTATCTGGCTTTTCAAGTCCTGAGGTCTATTTGGGTCATGCCTCTCTTCACATCAGGCGTTATCACCTTTGCCCATATCACTGGACAAAGATGTTGGTGGTATGAACTTAGTTATCAGGAGCTCTGCACAAATCATGGCTTGCAACTTTGTTCAAATGCAAGAAGTTTTTTAAAAAATATGTGGAATGAAACTAGACTGAGTGAGCTCTGTCTTTTGCTTCTGGTGTTATAAAACAAGTGAATGCAATTGCTCCTTCAGCTTTGCATTTCAACAGTAAATGAGGTCAGCAAAACCAATTCAGAGTAAGCATTTCCCCATCAGAGGATGGGATTTAGTTAAAATAGTTAAAATAATGCATCTGCCTATTCTGTGGTGCTCTCCAGTGGGAGTTGCAGTTCCAAGCTGCTCATGTTTTATTCTCTCCCTCAGGACCTGGATGGCACCTGCATTATGCTGCAGGATCTGCTCTGCCATTGAAATGTCTGGCAAAATGGCAAGTTAAGGAGATAGATGCCATGAGACATCCAGAACTGTCACTGTTCAGCCATAGTGGGGATTCATTTACTTCCTGAGATAGACATGGACCACAAAAGAGGTATTTTTTTCTGATGAGAATTCTGTGATTATTTTTTTTTCTTCCCTTAAGAGTAAAAAGAATTCAACTAGTGCTTATTTTTTCAAAGGGAAAAATATTTTTTTTCTAATTTGATTTTATTTAGGCTATAGCCATACATTACATAGATTCCGTCTTTATTTGGGGCCTATTTCCCTTTGGACTATGCATACAGTAAGTACCAAGTGATAAAAAAAGGTTGGGAATACAACAACAACACAACAAAGTTTGGGAATAACTCAACATGAAAGCTTTTCGTGTTCCTTCCCGAACAAAAAATCTGTAAGTACAGGAGCCAGAGTTGTTACAGAGATAACAGGAACTGAATCATATGCAATGAGTGTTTTCTACCATCTCAACTATTTTTTTTTCATAGTTGTGGAAAAATGAAGGAACTTCACCTCTTCATTCAAACTGGTTTACATGACATTTGCTCCTTTCTCAAATCTCCTCTCTGGAGAAACTGGATGTTTCTCCTATCCATCAGATGACATTTGTCTTTGACAGATTCCAAGCATAACCCATATCAGCCCAACGGCTCCAAACTCTTGCTAATGATTTTCTCATCACGCGTCCTAAGACGGTGGCTACGTAGGTAGTGCAGTCTCATTGCCTCCTGTATGGTGAAGCAATTCCAGAATACTGGAAGTGTTGATGTGGAAGGAAATTGGTCAAATGATCTAATGCTGGTTCTCTGTCTTCAAAATGAGGCAGTTTTCATAGAATTTCCCGTGTCAGGGATGGATTGATAAGACTGATGAAGGCCTTGGTAAAGTGCCTGAAAGGAAAGGTGAAAAGATTCATTTTAGGTTGGGAGATTTAGGCGCTAAGCCATATTTTATCAAACTTTGAAACCTCATGAAGCTTTCCCTTTAGGTTTTTTATCTCAAAATAATATAAAAACCAATACCTGCTTGTTTTCTGAATGATTAAATTATTGTTTCTGGGCAAGGTCCTGGAGGTAACCTGCCTCTTTCGCTTGGGTTTCTTTAGTCTGATGTGTTTGTAACTAGGACTCGGTGCTTGGCAAGGGTGGATGTGTGCCCCGAATTGTGGTTGTGAGATAACTGCTAATCTGCACGGGTGCATGAAGGCTGCTCGGTTACATCCTGTGACACTGGGAATGAGGCTACTTCCACCTACAGTGGCTTGGACCCTGTTTCCCTTTATGCCAATAAAAAAGAATGAGTATTCTGAAAGACTTGGATGAAGGTAACCTGCGGGTAACTGGGTTTAAGTATTTAAGGTACAGGCAATTTCTGAAGGGAGATTAAATCTTTAAAATGCTATAGTATCCTTTCGTCTGCACTGTTATCAAATTCTTCTCAGTTGTGGTTTCTGTGAAGGGCTTATTTTCTCCCTCTCTTGCTCCAAGAAGATACTCTTTCTCCTTCACCCTAAGAAAATAAACTTAATGGAAGTATATATAAACATTTGCTGTAAGCTACTCCAGGGGATTCCAATCCAATATGCTCCAAAGACTGTCTAGTGACTTCAGTTTGATCATTTCCATTTAGTCCCAGAGTGAACGACAGTCTAATTTAAATAAATAAATAAATAACCCCCCCCCAAACAGCATTTGGTATTTATAAAATGAATCCAAGTGTAGCTGGTTTTCCTTTTAGAGAGTTGCATCCTATTTTGTACTTCTGGCAGTTCCTATATGTTCAAGACTATTGATTTGCATTGAGTCCATTTTGATCTTTACCCCTAGATGTTCCTGCTTTACAGGTCACGGTAATATGGTTTGTTCATACATCAGTACATAACATCAGTTCACACATGAGTACATAACATCAGTGTGTAGCATAAGCCTGGACACTTCCACGCTGTCAGTGTGTGATATCTTGAAAGCAGCACCAAGACTGCATCAATGCAGCACACTGCACCAGGAGTATGTGAAGAATTTAAAAGACCAGCAGACTTGCCCCATGTCTGACTCGGTTACAGTAAGCAAATCGCACATGTCATCAAGGGACGAAATAGCTCAGCCTCTTTTTTCATGATCCTAAGCCTGAGCAAGACGGTCTCCTGAGCAACACTATCTCCTGCAACTTGTCACGTTCCGTAGGCAGTGACAAGTGACCTTAGCAGTGACAAACTCTCTCAGCTGCGGTTGCTATGCAGATCATTAGTTCAGCAACAGTCCCAAGGCTATTTCTCTGTGTGCTGAATGTTTTGATTTGGATCTGCTTCTTTACCAGTCAAACCATGCCTATGCAAACTTCTCGGTCAGGCAAGTTTTTCTCTTGGCAATGTGTCATGCAGCGTGTCCCTTCAATCTAGCCAAGCTCAGATCGTATGTAAATCATAGGAAGTTTTTTTTTTTTTTAAAAAAAAGTGGTTGAACCACAAAACTGTTTTCCAAGACAGAAAATCAAAAATAGAGATGTTGAAGAACGGGATGCCAAAATATCCTTGCCATCTGGGAAGAGGCAGTTGGTCAAATTAAACAGAGAATTTCTGTGGAGAGGTAACAAATAGGAAGTGTGGTGAAAAGCCTGAAAAAGTATGTGGAGGCCTTGACTTGAGTTGACTTTGAGTGTTTTTGGGTCTTTGAGTGGCTCTTTCATACTCTAGTTAGATATAGAAAAAAGCAGCATTATTGTTTCCCACTGAATAAAGTTTTATTGCTTTTTTCTTTGACTACCAGAAGTATAGGATGCTATTTTCCATCGCTTTGCCTTGGGTATTATCTGTAACAGCATGTTTAATATTTAATAGCACTGCTTTTTAAGAAGGTATGTGGATGACCAATATATTACAAGTACATGATTCTTTGCTATAAACTGACATTATTTCACTGACTTCACTAGTGCATTAGGTGAGGGTCTTATTTTGCATTAGGTGAGGGTCTTGTGGTCTCTANACCAATATATTACAAGTACATGATTCTTTGCTATAAACTGACATTATTTCACTGACTTCACTAGTGAATCATTTGCATTAGGTGAGGGTCTTATGGTCTCTATCTGGAAAGATCACCAATGTGGACCAAACTACTTGAGCCTTTGCTCTCACACGCAGTGCAGAGGTACCTGAGATAGCTTGAACACCGGGAGCACAACCAGGCTGTTGGAAATAGACATTGTGTTCAGCGATGTAGCTGTACGTGAGTAGACTCAGACACAACTGTGGCTTGATTAAAATATACCAAAATTACTGAGCACAGGAGGACTCCACTAGTCTGGACTCCTGGCTGCCGACAGAAATAAATGAAGGTTTGATTCAGTCATCTGTCTTCACCAAAGGGAAAATAGGCTTGAAAACTGCATTATGTTGAGACTTTTCTTTCTTTTTCTTCTCCTACCTTGGCCCTGGGAGTTGGTGATTAAAAACCTATTGTATCTGTGCCGCTCTGTACTGGATGCATAAACTCTTTTGCCTTCCCTTCTTGCTGAAAAAGCCGCAGGCGACTAAGCCTCCTGCCTGCACACAAATCCAAAATGGTGCTCTCTTAGCACACGGTATGCCTGAGAAGGGAAGTGGTTATGTCTCACTAAGAACACTGCTCTCAGCATTTTTTTTCATCAGAACCAGCCTGGCATAAGATGAGCATCAAGTCAAAGGAAACAATGGGAGTGTAAATGTCATTTAAACATATACATCTGCAAGCCATTCTCCCCCGAATGCTTGGAAAGTTTACTGTCCAAATATTGCTTTTTCTTGCTCTTTCTGTGCTCCGTCTAGCTCTGGTTGTTCTCAGTCCTGGGACACGAGGTGGTGCAGCCTGCAGCGCCGTGCGCCCACGGGGCAGAAGCCTCTGAAGGCCAGATACCAGCTCCGACTCGAACGCCTCCAAGTAGACAGGTGGAAGCCTCGGCAGGGAGCCCAAACCAGGAACCAAACCATTGCGTGCCTGGCCCCATTGAAGTACCTTTTGGTTTGGAAATGAGAAATATGCCTCAGGCAGACCATTCTCAAAATAGCATCGTGGACGTAAAGCCAATACAAACAGCAGAGGCTCTTGAAGTGCATTTGTTTGAATCGCAGGGCTGAGCTGACTCCACCAGCACTGACAGACAAGACATATATCACACAGGCAGCTCTCTAGAGGGTTCTCAGCTGTTTCAGTGGGAAGCTAGAAACCTTTCTTCAGGGAGGTTTCTGTAACATGGCTGTTTCCAGAAGGTAAAAGGTCAGAAGAAAAATTCTAGCAAATATAATGCTGTGACCACCCTGCCCATCATCTGCATTGATGGAATTCTTCGGAGTTCTTGGTGTTATTTATTTGTTTTTACAACAGCAGCACCAATTTATTTTTATTAGGAGCCCTAGCTGCGGTCAGGGCTCTATTGTTACAGTCAGTGGGGGAAAATGTTGCAATAGGCAGGTCCTCTCTGAAATATTAATACTTTATTCTGAGTAGCAAGACAATGTATGGGAGACGAGGGGTTCTTCCTATTCTACAATTGGAAAAGGGTGGCATGCAAAATTTATTGAGTTGTCCAAGGCCACCCGCAGCCCAGGATTGTACGTTGGGAATTGTAAATCTATCAGTTTTAATGAAGTGTCTGGCTAAAGAGAGTCTCATATGAATCTAGTTTAAAAATTAAGCAGAAAAAGTACTGAAAATGTGCCATAGCCAGTACATTGTGTGGATTGTCAGGGCTGTTAAGGGCCCGCAGTGCAGTGTGTCTCCGTGCACACAGAAGGCACGTGCATATATTCACCCTGATCTAAATCAATGCAGAAAAAAGGGAGGATTTCATCAGAGAGAACAAATTTGCTAAAAACAAAAATGAACTATACTATTCTAAACCTGCAATTTGTATATTTTCTCAAAAATAAAGCAGTTGTAAGCACATTTACTACTGCAAGTGGCATTTCTGGTGTAGCCCTCCATCACTGCAGTAACGAAGAACACAAGCTGCTGCTTCTGGATGTAGCAGTTCTCCATTTTCTAAATTCGTTATAGTTTCTGATGCGCTGATTCAGGTATTTCCTATGACACCTGCAGCAATGGAGGTGCTTACAGTTTTTGGAAGTTTGTTTCCTGACTTCTACCTGGAGGTCAACCCACAAAGTGTAAACAGAAAGAAAATAGTCCAGCATATGGTGGAAGGGAGGACAAAAAAAGAGCGAGAATGAAAGTGACTTCCATTCTGAAGCAAAGAACTTTGAAGTAATTAGTCCATGAGCTCTTAATGGCTGGATATTTCCTGTCCTCTCTCATTTCATATTTTCTGAAATCTCAAGATAGGATGTTCCAGATGGAACTAAGTTGTCAGGACAACAGAAAGATGTTTGTGTAAACTGAAAACCTTAAATGTTTTCCTTTCTTGGGTTTGGGAAGATGGTATTCAGTGGTGGTGTTTGGATCACTCTAACCTCTGAAAGGACTAAGTTTCCAAACTGGGGCAGATAGATAGTCACTGATGGTGTCCTGCCTTAGTCACCGATCAGCTCCAGCTGGATCAGCTCGGATGAGCTATTGCCTGGGGAAAAGCAGCAAACTGAATAAGAGAAAGCCTGTTCACACTCAGAAAGAGGGCAGAATGCTATGGAGGAACGCTGTGTTACTGAAGATAAAGGAAGTCTAATTTCTTCTGTCACCTTTAACTGTTCATCAACATAGCCTAAGTGGCAGTGTGAATTGGTGCTGTTTATTAGAAATAAAAAGACACTGTCACAGACTTCCCAGCCCATGTCTCTAATGCTGCAAGGCTCATAGGGAATCCTAAGGGAAAAAAGGAAATCCTCAAAGGATGGGCGTGCTTTATTAGCAAGTAAAAAGTCAATGGAAAGACTTCCATGATCTCCAGTTAGGCTTCTGATTTAACAGCCATAATTAAGTGTATGTTATTGCTTTTCCTCTGTGTTTTACTTGCAGCTGAAAATAATTCCTTAAAGTTGCAAGCATTCCCTTTACTGCTTATGCTGTTATTGTTCAGTGGGATGGGAAGTGGTGTTTGACTATGTCAAGCTATTTGATGTTCTCTGATTGGGAAGAGCCTTATGGACAGCATGCCATAATCCTTCCACCCTCTTGGCCATACGTAGGCCTGTGAATGCTGAACCCTTCTCCCCTTAACACACAGTTGTATTTCTTATTCACGTGACTAGGACGAATGTATCCCCTGCTTGTGAGGAGAGCATCGTCCCATCTCATATGTCTGATTGAATCACGGACCAAAGCACATGCATGTGACAGCTAGATTTGATCTACTTGCAATGGGTACATGACACTAGCCACATGGTAGGGAGGTGCAATGAAATTCCTAGAAAGAGACTGCTAGGAAGCGAAAGAATTGCCAGAAGAATTCNGGTAGGGAGGTGCAATGAAATTCCTAGAGTCTGCTAGGAAGCGGAAGAATTGCCAGAAGAATTTTACTCTCTGCCTGAGTCTTGGAGGCCCTCAGGATATGGCATCACTGTGAGGAAGCCAGCTGGGTGCTGCACTGGAAACTCAGACCAGGCCTAAGGGGTAGATATTGGCCACTTCTGCCACAGCCTTCCAAAAAGCCTTGGTAAGAGATACAGGGAGTGGATTACTTCTCTGTCTTGTCTTCTCTGTATATACTGTAGTAACAATTCACTTGGTAAGGAAAGGAGAATACATCTTTAAATAGGTGCTAAAACAGGCTACTGCAGGCCAGTCCCATGCAGTTGAAATCACTTTGTTCATCACTGTCTAATTTTCTCTGCCTCTTATCACATTTGTCCTTGATTCTTTGCAGATGTTAAATAAAGGAACTTCAGAATAACTTTGATCTGTGAATCAGAAAATTGCTGAAAACATCCCCAAATAAACATACTTATTTTCTCTTTCTTTCTCATTGGAGCTACATTAGTGAAAACTGAAAGTAGATCTTTCATGGTTGTTGGGAATAGGTGTTTGCACCATTAAGGGTACAGCTGGGCCAGGTGTACTCCATTTAAGGTACTTCAGGTACTCAACTGCCTGCACCTGGGCTAGGCTTCAGCCAGGAGCAAGTTGCCCTCAGAAGAGAGACTGGCTTGCAAGCAGCACGTTTGCTTTTCTAGAGAGCTGTGGACAAAGAAAGGGTAGGAGGGACAACATATAACTGTGAGAGGGAGGTGGAGGGTTTTTTTCTCCTATAAGATGGTGTTAAACTGAGGGCCTTTGTCTTAGGGGGGAAAAAGATGTTGGTTGTGAAGGTGCTCTCTGAGGAAAAGATGTGAGAAAGCAGCAAAGAAAGGAGTCCAGCCCCTTGCGGGAGGTTTCCTGAGCTCCCTAATCCTCTGCCAGTGGAAAGGTGCCAGCTCCTAGGGGCATGGATGGATGGATGGATGGAAGGAGTGAAACTTAAAAGGCCTGGAGGTTGGAAACAGTCTTGGTGTTTCCTGAGCCTAAGAGGCCTGGAGGCCTTCTGTGGCACCCAGTGAGACTGAGGTGTGGAAGACAAGTCAAAATATATACCAGCAAGTTGGGCTGGGCCCTGAGGCTGCTTTTCCCTGAGCAGGAGCCCTGTGGAGGAGATGTGATATGTGGTCAAGTGCGAGTGGGTGAGGAAGGGGAAGCCCAGCTCCGTAAGGTGGTTTTGTTAGGTGTATATGCACAGAGAACGGATTGCATCTATCTCCCACACCATCCCTGCCTTCCCTCCAACGTGCCAGGGCTCAGCAGGGCTGCATGAGCCCCTGGCATAGCAGTGTGCCAGGAGCCTTTCCCACCTTGGGGGACGTCAGCCTCGTGCCAGCCACCTGCCTTTGCTAAACCCCCATGGCTACGTCCCAGCAGAGAAGCCTTGTTGGCCCTCAGGGCTGCCAGGGCTCACACGAAGTGGCTGGAGGTAACTCTTTCCTCCTCAGCCTAGAGAAGCAGCAGCTTCCTGATTTTTACTTTTTATTTATTCTCGGCCTCCCCACTGCCTTCTCTATTTCTTTTATCCTCCTGTAGGAGATGTGAGGATGGGGGATAGCCTCGGCTGCAGTGACCATGAGTTGGTGGAGTTCGCCTTCTCTGGAGATCTTCAAGACCCGTTTGGATGCAGCCCTGTGCCACGTGCTCTAGGTGGCCCTGCGTGTGCAGGGGGGTTGGACTAGGTGACCTCTAGAGGTCCCTTCCAACCTTAGGCATCCTGTGATTCTATGATTCTAATGTTTTCTTCTTACCCAGTAGTATGGAGGTTCACTTCTTCAGCGCTTATTGGGTGCTGTGTCACCCTCAAGGTGTACAAGACAGTAAAAATTAAGGAAATTCCTGTGATGCAGCCTGATACTTGAGCCTTTTGTTAAATGCTGGTGTGTTAGGGTAATGTCTGTGAAATTAAAGCTCTTACTGGGACAAGAAGAGATACTTTGGTTTAAATATAAGTATGGTGCAAATCTGGGTATTACAGTTCAAGAAAAGGGTGACATCACTTACTGATATGCTCTTTAAGCAAGCTGAAGTAATCTGCAGATATTTATTGGGCCTGGTAAATGGGTTGCAGTTCCACAGAAAATGTTGGCTCTTGGGTGAGATTGCTGTCTGTGCTTTCCAGCTGCTTGTGCCTGACCTGGTGTGTGCTGAAGTGGGCAAAAGTACCAGTGATTAAGTTCAGTTGAAAACAGCTGTAAAACACAGCCTCAGCAGAAAGTGAGAAACTGAGGCAGTGGCATAAACTGAATTTTCGCACTGAGTATTGCAGGGCTAGTATCCATTGCAACTTAAATGCATATATGGATATATGTGTTGTTTTTTCTTCTGACTGCAAGGCTTGAGTCTTGTGGAATCCCCATCCCTGGAGGTGCTCAAGACTCCATTAGACACATCGTGAGCAACCTGCTTTGAACAGGAGGTTGGACTGGGGGATCTCCAGGTATCCCTTCCAACTTAATTTACTCTTTTGCTTAACTAAAGAGTATCTTATACCTACGTAATTTCTTCCCTCACTTTGTTTGGTGTGTAATACTTGTTCCATTTCTATCATGGATTTCGACATTTGTTGGACTGCTTAAAGTACTAATAAATATTATATCACAAAATATTATCTCATAGCCAAGTATTCATAGTAATACTTGGTTGAAATCTTGGCTGCTGTAAATCTTTAGCTAAACAGATGTTTAATTGTTACAGTTTTATCCACTTTTTTTTTTCCTTAGTACTGTGTGTCCGAGAGTGTAGTGCTTAAAGGGAGAGGAAAATAGTAATTACATAGGAGGTCTGAAAGTTATCTGTTAGAATTTAAATTTTAACTTGGCATAAGGCTCCTTCTGAGCAGGGCAAGTAGAATTTGTGATTGCTTCAAGTTTCTTCCTTATTGCCATATGACTAAAGGACTTTTATGTAAGTGAGAACTGGGCCTATGCACATCTTCATTTTAAGATAGAAATCCAAAATACTTATTTTTACGTTAACCGCTTTCAAGATGATGAAATGTCACTGATTTTCATCAGTAGAGAATTTGGTCAGTTTGGCCACGTCTGCGGGTTGACAAATTGAAGATCCAACTCCTGCCAGATGACTAGGAAGAAACACCAAATCTTGGAAATACGTAATCTTGTGGGAAAAGTCTGCTCCTGGAAATCGGGAACTATTCCTCTAAACTGCTGATTGCTGGGAGTGTATGCCACAGGAAGGATAACTCGGTTACTCTCTTTCTGTTCCTAAACAGCGGCTTCCTGGACAAGGGGGTACTGGATCTTTGATTGGGCTCAGTATGGCTGCTGTGTGCTCTGTAAAGTAATAGCTGCTTGGAGCTATGCCTAATAATGGTTGGTAAGGGAGGACCCAGACAAATGATGCACTTGGGGTTTAAGGAAGGTTGTACTGATGAAGAATGATGAAGGTCATCATACTTGACTACGGAAACAAGGCTTAAAATTGCTGCTCTTCAACAAATATTGCTGCTGTTCAACAAATGTTGCAGACAGAAATCTCTCTTGATTGTAAGGTCTTAATCATACTGCATTAACAATCAGCAAAACGGACATACTATGTGGACCACAAGATGTCAACAAGACACACCCACTGTCCACATATGGTAGCTTTTTTATAAAAGTGAAATAGCAAGCTCCAAGAGAGCCAAACCAAACCCAAAATGAAGATAAAACCAGAATGCCCATGCAGATGGGTGTAACACTGTCTATTATTTGAAGCAAACCAACAGGTTTCTTGACAAAGTTGTCCCAGATTGGAATCTCTAAGTCATCAGACTTAGGGTAACAAATGACTCAGTGAGCAATTTCCTCCCCTTCTGTATATTCAGGTTTCTCTAAAAGTTTTACTCAACTTTTATTGTGAGATGAGGATAGGAAGAAACCAGCCATAACCTAACCTCATTCAAACCTTAAGTGCCAAGCTCCATTACTAATGATAGATGGCTTGTTGTAGGTGTGACGACTGCAGGATGTGTTGGACTGAAGCATTTCTTAATTTGGGTTTATCCCAGATAGACGTAGTGCACCCAAAACCTCCTTATTCTAAAGGACGTAATGGAGGTTTTCAAAATATGGAAGTGTTGTTGTGTTCTAAGGTATGGGACTGAAATGATAGAGAGGCCCCTTTGAAAATGTGACTGCAGTTACAGAATACTTCTCTAAGTTATTACCTGTTTTATGACTGGATTGGTATAGGCTGTTGATCTTTTATAATCTTCCTTCCTGTCAATGAAGGACTACGAAAGGACCCTCTTTCTGAATTATAATTTTAAATTGAACACCTTTTTATTATGGTTTGAATATCTAAGGAAATTCTTCTTAAAAATCTGAAAATTCTACAGTAGCATTCAGTAGTTTTTCAAAAGCACAGCTCGTGATTATATCTGATATATACAACCATGCAAATTCTCTCTTTATTTTTTAATACAGAGAAAAATTAGCTGGAGCAGAAAATTCCTCCTAACCTTTTTGGAGTTTGGTGTGTCTCTTGTAGTACCTCATCCTGCTTTTCGAATCTGCCGCAGGCAATTAAGCTTCGCAGCCCTTGCTTACTTTGAGTGGAATTTTGGAGCGTATGGGTTATTGAATGTGTGGGTTTTTCCTCTCTAATATATTGGTGTCTTGGAACTTACTACTGTGCGCTCTCCACCTTTGGTCATACAGAATGGAGTGGGTAAGCAAAATTTTCCATCCGTTTATGACATGCGGTCAAAGTCGCATTTCAGCATGCACTAAACAGATCTTATTCTGTTTAAGTTGGTTGACGTTCAGGGATGGAAATGAAATTATAAGAATGATCCCTTATTATATGTGTTAAAGGTGCTCCGTTCTGCAATAACTTTAGAAAGCATGTTAATGTTTGCTTTAACGCATAGTATATTACTAATGACAACTCATCTAAAAATTCTCTTCTCTCTGAAGAAGGATAGAGGCTATTCAGTCTAAGTACATACTTAAGATTGATATGTAAGCAAGGCACTCTGATTATTTTTACATATTGAACACATTGGGCAGAATTTCTACCTACCCTGTATCAGCAAATGAGTTTTTCTCTTTTTTTTATTTTTATTTTTATTTTTTTTTATTTCAGTTTCGCGGAAGGCTTCTTTGCGAAGTCTCCCATATTCATAATTATACCACTGGATCTCAAATTGTCTATCTCCAGTGTCATCTCCTCCTATATTGAATAGCTTTTGTATTTGTGGTTTAAAGAGGAAACACCTCTTCCCTCACACACGTTTTATTAAAATACTTATTAAAATATGGTGTGGTGGCTTCATAGGTGTATTGCAAAAGTGCCTGCAAGTTTGTACTGTGGTGCAGGATTGTTCCTCTTATGTGCTGTATAAATACAGGTGGTTTTCTCCTTTGAGTGGAACATCCTTCATGGAAGAATGTGTGGGTAGGTCTTGTTTTGTTTTCTTCCTTCCTTTTTGAAATCTTCAGTTGAAATCTTTTAAAAATGTCACTGGCCTAGCTCTCTTGCTACTTACAGTAGCAAAGGCATCTTGATTCTTAAATAATCCATTTTATGTTCTGTGTACAGGAAAAAAAACTAACTTATTAAATTATCAATGTGTTACTGTGTTTTAGCCTGTATTTGTAGTTGGGTTTCTGTTTTCTTAGAATCCCTCTTTCATACTTTAAAGAAATCAGTGACAGTAAGTCCCTCAAAGGGAGAAGAAACACTTTCTAACCTTACTTCTGTTTCTATCCCTTCAGGCAAATATTCTTGAATAATAAAAAGGTATATGTGGAAGAAACTTCCTCAGGGCTAACCTACCTGGGAAAAGAGTTCTTGAACTAGGTTGTTGATGTCCTGCCCTACCACTGCCTTGTTTTCTAAGCTCTTTGCCTAAAGAGCACGTGTATGTTGGAAGACCTAGAGAAGTGCACGGGAGGCGTGCAGTGCCTGTTGCCCTTCCTATCGAATCCTTTTGAATGGCTCCTTCCCAGCTTTTGAGAACATTTTATGTGCTCCTTATTCCCTCAGCACAAGTCTGTTTGACTATTTTGCTTTGTCAGAACTACTCACCTAATACACGCAATGAGTTTCAGGAGTAGAAAGCAAGGCTCTGATAGTAGCAAAGCAGCTGTCGGCCTCTCCAGTGTGCACACAAACGTGCTTAAGGTCACCGGGCACTCAGGTCTGGTGCAGACTTAATGCTCCAAGCTGGCTCTTGCTCAGGCCACTTTCTGTAAGGATAAAGTATGAGCTTGTGTTCAGCAGTGCACAAATCTAGTTGGCCTGTAGCTAGCAGTGTGCCCCAGGCCTCATACTGGGTCCCGTCTTGTTCAGTTTGCTGATCTATGACCTGGGTGGAGGGACAGAGTTTGCTGACACACCAGAAAGCAAAATTATAGGGAAGTTAAAAGAAATGTCGCTTTAAGTGGACAGAGCCATTATTTCTTGCACTAATTACCTTTGGTATATGAGTATGTGTTTCCTTAGGAAGATGCTCTGTTTTGAGGTCTAGCATGTTTGCCAAGTACTGCTGCAATTAGAATAGTAAATATTTGTTTTTGATTGAAATCCAGTAAATATTTGCATATAACCCATATAAATAGTCAGAGGCATTTTAGAGCTACAGCTGAAGAGATGCAGCTCTGCACTGCCCTTTTATGGAAAGGTTCTTTTTCTTTTTTTCTCTCCCCCCTAAGAATTAAGTCATGTAGTTCTGTGGGATGGAACCAGAAATAGCTACGATGCTCTTCGCCATACAGGGAATAGGAGATAAGGTCTCTGCAAAAACACATGAACACAAATGTTCCCCAGATATTTGAGGAAGAGCATTAGACTCATCTGAAGTTGAATTTTGAGAAATGAAAGCCTGATTCAAGTCTCTTCATCCCAGACCCATCTCTAACTGCAAGGCTGGTTTGCACTATGTAACCTTGGTGCGGTTTCCTTTGGAGAAGAGGATGGAGAGGCAGCTATTTATGATGCCCTGAGAAAGCTGCAGTTGCTGTATCCCTAAATCACTCTGTAAACGGTGGTTCATTTACAGTTTCTGGTCTTCTGCTTGCTCCCAAACATGAGCATTATCATCTTCTAGCATCTGAAAGGCTTGAGGCACTTCTGTACCTAGAGATCACGTTGCTGGGTTTCTACTAGAGTAGCTATTGTTGCTTGATGTAGTTATACAGAGGCATCAGTTTGTACCTATAACTTTATGGTTGAGTTTTGTTCTTGACCCCTCTGTGCAGTGTCTTCAGTGGTATAAATAATGTAGCCAGGCTGCCTCTGTGATTCACCTGTTTCAGTAAAAGCACAGTTCACTTGCAAGAATTGCTAAACTGATGTGAAAACTGGGCACCAGTGAAGCGGCAAGTGATTCCTGCCTGTTTTGATTCAGCTCTGTTGATGCGCTGAGGTACAACGTGCGTGGTCTGTCTGCTGTGGTGTGAGTTGACAGAAGCTTTCACTGCTCCCATGAAGTGTTGCAGGAGTCAAGGGAAGATCCTGTTTCCTCATAAGTGAATATTCGTGATCTCGAAAAACTTTTAACAAGTCTAGTTAGGATGCAGGAACCAAGAGGGGAGGGAGTTGCGTTGGTATGATTAAAGGGCAGTCATATGTACTTGGCATGAGAACATGCCCATTAGCAGTGTATAGCAGTTTGCTTTTTGGTATGTGACTTGTGGTGAGGAAGGAATGTTATGCACATATTCCATGTTTCATGCCTTTTCTTCAGAGGTCTTATTCTTTGAAAGCGTCTGGTGCTGGCTATTGTCTTCATAGAACATGCTCAAAGATGACTTGCTGTCCTGGCACAGTCCCTAGTACATTCCCAAAGTATCCGAGACGTGCCTAAACATAACAAAGAGCAACAACTGGAGCACCAGTAGGTGCTGTGCAAGAAGACTCCAGTTCTGTGTGAATAATACCCAGTAGGTTGCCATCCAACAACTCTACTTTGCTACCGACCATAGAACAGTTGTCCACAGTTACATTAACGTAGGCATGGGGACACAGCATCAGTGACTTATCCTTTTACAATTATATCCGCATAACAGCTTTGCAGAGAAAGCTGTTTTAGCTGCCTCCATAACATACTCACCCTGAAAGGTTTAATTTCATTTAGCAATAAACAACTCAATAATGGCGTTTGCCCATAATGTTCTCCTGCTGAAATGTAAGATATCTTTGATGCTTTAAAAAAAAAAGTGCTCAGAAAGGAGAGAGGTGCATCACTCTATCCCTAGTTAGTAATTGGTGTGTGTGTGGGGGGGGGTTGTGTATGTATGTGTTTTCTAAAATTAATACCTAGGTGAAACATTACATGGAACTTACACAAGAGGTGTTTCCCCAAGGCCAGATAAGAGAACCTTGGATCATAGAATCCCAGAATGCCTAAGGTTGGAAGGGACCTCTAGAGGTCATCTAGTCCAACCCCCTGCACACGCAGGGCCGCCTAGAGCACGTGGCACAGGGGTCCAAGCGGGTCTTGAAGGTGTCCAGACAAGGAGACTCCACAATCTCTCTGGGCAGCCTGTGCCAGGGCTCTGGCACCCTCACTGTCAGGAAATTTTTCCTTAAGTTCCAAAAGTGGAACTTTTGATGCTTCAGTTTGTAGCTGTTTCCTCTAGTTCTGTCGGTGACCACCACTGAAAAGAGGCCAGGACCATCCTCCTCACTGCCTCCCTTGAGGTACTTATACACACTGATGAGGTCCCCTCTCAGCCTTCTCTTCTCCAGGCTGCACAGGCCCAGCTCCCTCAACCTCTCCTCACAGGGCAGATGTTCCAGGCCCCTGATCATCCTCGTGGCCCTGCTAGATTGCTCTCTGTTAGAGACCCTTAGGTCCCCACAGCCTTACTAAAAAGACCTAATTATTGCCATTTGTAAATGATTTAGATTCTTCTGTTTTGAAGGGAATCTTGCTTATGGCTATGAGAAGAAATTGTCCAGTGTATTTGTAATATGGGACTTCCTTAGGGAAAGTCTTTAAGGAAATTTTAAAGACATTCCAAACCCACTAAGGGATCCCAAAACCCACTACAGGGAAGCCTATAAGAAGTTTTCATCATTACTCAGCACCAGCAGGTGAACTGTCAGCTCAGTGGTGCTGTTGTGTATTAGGGTGCTCTAAAAAACAGCCACAAGGAGGCAAAACAGGCACTAAAATAGCCATGGGGACAGAACAACCTTCAGGGAGGAAACAACCCTGAGAAGTTGCAGAGAAATAAATAGCTCCTCTGCTAGCTGAAGTCTGCTGAGGGACCTATGAGGGCTTTGGCAGCTCAGGAGGGAGGTTCCTGGGGTGCTCATGGTCCTGAGGCCAGATGGAAACCTGGATTTCTTGAAGAGTGGCAGGTGCTTCCAGAGATCGGATCAGTGACTGGGATGTGGATGGGGTGCGTGCAAAGGGAGACAGTGGCTCTGTGTGACTTAGTTGCTGCCTCAAGGAGGAGGGGAGAGGAACATAGCTGAACACTTCCTTTTAGGTGGAAAAACATGTTAGGCTGTTAAAAGAGATTTTTAGGAGAGAAAAAAAAAATGCAGTTGTTCTACTGTTGATGGAAACACCTTTAAAAACTCATGCCGGTCACATCATCTCCATGGAAATGCTTCTTACAGTAAACCCACTGGAATGGTATTTTGGGAAGCTGGAAACCCTCAGAGTTTTCAGGTACGTTTGCTTTATGAAAATGATTTTTTTTCCATGATGTCAGCGCCGTAGGTAACCAGTGCCTAGGAAAGCACAGACTAATGAAGAGCACAACTGAAAGCGAAGTGGTTGTAGGGCATCCTCTGGCTACGAGCAGGATCAGCTTGGCCAATGCTGATTTACATTACAGACTTTCTTTTAACTTGTCCTTAATTCTCCTAATGGTGGACACACTGTCCAAGAGAAACATTCCATGTGTTGCTTCATTCCTTTACCTTCCATATTTTCCTTAATATATGTAACTTAATCATATTTCTATTTGTTCTGACCACTATGGATTAATTCCTTCCTTTTTTTTCAGCAGCCCATTTGTCTTCTCTTTGCACTAAGCGATGCCAGTTTCTCAGTCCTGTTTGGCAGCTCATGGTTCTGAGCTTGTGACCATTCCCGTGACTCTTCTCTGGAATTTCTATAAATGGTCCAAATCAGGCATAATTATTCAGCTGAGGTCTCAAAAGCTGAATGAAGTGGGCCCTTCATATGCTTTGCGTCTTTTGCTCCTGTTTGCCCATTTTGGGAAAATAATCATAGCTTTATTCAAGAGCCTGGCTCCCCTCATGTAACAGCTCGTACAAGGAAGGTGCAGAAAATGGAGCTTCATCCCATTTGAAGATAAGAGAACTGAGGCCCAAAGGAATTGACAATTTATTTGAGGTCATGCAGAAGGATGGCAGGAGAGGAGGGTCTGATCCCAGCTGTGTCAACTCCCAGACCAGTGCCTTGACCGCAAGCCCATCTTTCTGTCTGCCTCCTGGGCAGAGCCCAAGACGTTGGTTGGAGATCAAGATACAGTGTAAGCAAACTTGTGTTTATTTTAAAATGCGGTGTGTGTACTTCGTAGGCTCTCAGATAGTTGGCATGGCTGTTGGGTTGCTGGAGATGCTGGTATGCATCGTGGGGTTTGCGCTACACTGGTATGTGTAGAAACCCTGGGACAAATAGCAGAGTAGCCAAGGCAGGCTCTAGAAAGCAGGAGGCACCTCAGCTGGAGTTGATTACCACTTCTGCATATCCTGTCTCCTCCGGAAAAATCTGGCAAATGCATGTTAGGAAGAGTGCGTAGTGCGAATAGGCAGGAATTAGTGGTCACAGAGAGGTCAGAGTGGCACAGCCTGTTAATATTAAGGCCTGAAGTCAGATATTCAAAAGCTATATTGACTTTGGAAAAGTGTACTCTTCTGTTGGAACCCCTTCTCCTGAATTCACTGCAGGGCTTAGTGTAAGACTAGCTTCATAGGGAGCTCAGCTCTCTTGTCTTATCTCTGGGCAACATGGGGGTTATTACGCCTCTGCTTAGTTTTGACTGATTATCACAGGAAATTTATACCTACCTCGTAGGTGGCCAATTTTGCAAACTTTAGGGAGGTGCTGCGCCCTTGCAAAAGCAATCAGATCTCAGTGAAGGGTAGGATTTCTGTCTGAGAGTGGCATCTCTTGCACCTAGTTATCTGTGTCAGGGCCTTTTCTAAGAAATTTGTCTTTAAGACTCATCACACCATAGAAAGGACAGGACATGACACTTGCTTCCAAGAATGTCACCTGTTCTAACCTACTTGGAAATTAATCCAGAAAAAGGAGGTCATCTCCGTTTTCTCCGAGACGAAGCTTCTAGCAGTGAAGTGCTTCATCAAAAAGATCATTTTCTCGTTGACTGGTTCAGTCATGTGTCAGGTACTTCTCTGTTGTCTAGCTATATAATAAGTGCTAGGATTAAACTTAGGTCAGGCAAGAGAGAGAGTTAATCTCGAGTGAGAGGTAATGAGGTTTATGGCATGTGCTGCTTCAAGACGCCAAAAGATGGGAAGTGCTGTGATGCCTGGGGAAGCTCTAAGCTCCTCTGAAGAGGAGGAAGAAAGAAGGGGTTAATGTAGCTTGTGGGGAAACAGGAAACGTCCCAGCTGGAGCTGATTACCTCTGCTGTATAGACCATGCTGTTGGGATGGGAGACACATGGCAGAGAGGAATATTTGCTGCTTAGTGTGCAAGGATCTGCCCTCCCTTCTGCAATGGGTTGCAGTAGGTTTGCATTGGTTGGAAGTCTCCATCCATAACAAGAATAGATCTGTTGGACCCTTCATTAAGTGTTAAATCTCATTTAACTTCTTCCAATGACAAAGAAAGAGGCATGTGAAGTAAATTTACTTATCTTCGAGCAGCCCTGCCAGCTGCTGTATGTTTTAGAGCTGTCCCAGGCCTTCCTCCTCCTACCTGTTTGCCTTGGTGTCAGGACAAACCTATGACCTGAATTGGCCACACAGAGCCGAACGCTCAGAGATGGAGCATGAGCAGGCGTGCACTGCTGCCAAACTCATTGTTACAAGTTGATGGCCACCAGAGGCAGCTAATTGTGGCTGTATCTGATTAGCAGGCGCGTGACCTCTGCACGAAACCCCAGTTCCTGAGTGGTTGCAGTGTGTACCAGTTCCTTTGGCTGAGCCACCAAAGCAGCCCATGTTTCTCCTGTAATGAACAGGGAGCTGGGGACATAACCCTGTGCCTAGGAGTGGCTGGTACCAGGATGTGTGCGAAGAGCTGCCCGCTTTCATTTATTTATTTATTTATTTTTGGTGTAGTATAAGGCAGAAGCAGGAGTTTATAGAAGCGTTCTGCACTAGACACCTGCTTGGTTAATTTTCCCCATCTTTACAAGGTGTCTTGCAACCTCTGTCAGATCCTGGAGTTTCTCCGCAGGCTGCCTACGCTGCAGCTGGGGAGCATCAAGGCTCCTGCACGCAGGCAGGGCTTTGATGTTGCTCCAGTGATACTGTTGATAACACCTGCTTGTTTTCCATCTAGAGCTCCGCAGAAATTGAAGTTGATGGGACACATGTTAGACCCTATAAAACTAGACAAAGGGCTCTCCAGTGGGGCTAAAACAGCTATTGCACAGTTTGTTTTTTTTTTTCTTTAATAAACTGATGTTATCTTTTTCCTCTTCAGCCATGCAGGAGAGAAAAAGACATATATGAGGAGGGATGGTTCATGCTAGGGATAAAACTGTTCAAGTTCTTGTTTTTATTTTATTTTTTTTTTTCATAAAGCAAATCTTTTTTCCCTTTACAGAAGAACTTGGGTGTAACTACTAGAAAACTGCAGCTGAGCACTGTTCAGTGGTCCCGGTGGCTACAAGTGACAATTCACCGTTTACAATAAAAGGAATCTTTTACCAAGCATTCCCTCCATTCTCCAAAGAGTTAGTTCAGGCTGTGTGCCAGACCCTGGCAAACTGGGAAGCTGGTGCAGGCTGCCCTTGGAGCATCTCCCCTGGGTTTTTGGCTTCACATGGAGTTGAGCAGGTCCTGTTCAGCCTTACTAACTGCCACAGTCAGAGGGGACTGTTCCCATGTATATCGGTGACAAAATTTGACCTTTGAGTAATAAGGTCCTATGTAACTGTAGCTAGGGTCATATTACTGTGTTCTGTGGGTTTTTTTTTTTTCTGCCATTTTTTTTTTTTTTAAACATGAGCATTTTTGAGGTGATGCTCAGTATTTACACAACAATAACCATGGAATTTTGGAGTCGCTTCCCCAGGATGAACCCTGCATACCTATGGTTTGAGGAGACCATTCTTATGCATTTGTTAGTCTGTCACTTTTGTCCCTTGTGTTAAAGCTGAAAGGATGGAAAAGATCCCACACAGGGGGATTTGGTGCGGAGCCAGCCAAGGCAGCCACAGACAAGGGAAATGATTTAGTGGCTCCTCCTGCCACATAAAGGTCTTGAGGAGTGGAAGTCTCACTACCAGCTGGCCCCAAAACCAATTGAGGATGAAATCCTGCCCTGCGCATGCAGTGGCCACTTAGCCTATTTGTTGCTTAGAAGGGCTGGGTTGAAACAGAAATGATGCACAGGCCCTTCTTTCTGCTCAAAGACAAGTTACTCCCATTGAATGGTACCACTCGGTGTAATTAGAAGTAGCGGCATTGGTCCCTGTTGGCTTTCATCTCCCCAAGCAATTAAGGATATGCTGCAGACCCTGTTGTAGTCCGGCTGATTTGGTCTTGCACTGCTGAAGCCAATGGCAAAGCTCCCATCTTGACTTCAGTAACAGCAGTATCGACATCTGCAAGAGCCACTCGGGATATGAGGTGCAGGGAAGGTTGCGTTAGTGGGATTTGCTTCTATACTTGAGAAATATAAATCCCTGTGTCCTAATGCATGACTAATGTTAAAGTTTCCCATTTGTTGTTCTGTCCAAGATTTCACGTACGTTTTGTAATGAATGGGAAGATCACCAGTGGTGCAGGAGCGTGTCTATGCTGCGTATTTGTTGTTAACTTGTAGTAAAGCCTGAAAATATGATTCCAACTTTCCTGGTGGATTTTGTCTCAGCTTGGTAATGGGATCCTTCTTTTTCCTCTGGTTGTGTCAGGATTTGGAAGTTCGGGCTAACTTTTCCACATCTTAAAAGTTTTGAGGCCCTTGAAATTAGGGTTGCTGAACTGTGATGACACAGATAATGTGAGAGCTTTTGCTGGATAGTTATTTGAGCCTTAACATCTTCATTTTTTTTCTGATGTTTTGAAGTTCTGTGTATGAGTTTCTTTCATGATCACTTTATGAAAGTCTTGATATTCTCTGCTTGCTCAGGGTGGAACAAATCTCTGCACAGAACCTGAGTCTTTACAAGAGACATCTTTGATTCCCCTAGCAATGACATTTTGAACACGATGGTTAGATTCTAAGTGACTTGCTGGAGTTCATCGGATTTGGTCTGTAGAATGTGTAGACCAGCAGCTGAATAACAGACTGGTTGTTCCTACTGAGGTATTTCCAAGGTATACTAGTTAACAGAAGACTGGCACAGCCGTTGAAATTGCTGTGAATTGCTGCTGAATTTATCAATAAAATGGCATCTGAGGGGAGGATACTTGAGAGGCATCTGAAGACATTTCTCAAGAAAACAAACATCTGCCAAAAAAGATGCATTTGCAGAGTCTTAATTTACAGGATAAAATCAAACATCTGATTCATTTAAGTGACCTTTCAAGAATTCTCTCCACATTTGCAAGAATAAGAGTCAGGCTGTTTTGTTATGGTTTACCAAAGAAGAACACTAGCTTCTGTGGTGCTCAGCAGTGTGCTGGTATGTGCAGTTCGTGCAGTGCCCTGCCCTCTGGCCCTTGGCGAGGTGGATGCTGACGGTCTCCACGCTGTTGTGGGTGGGTTTTGCACCAGGCTGGCTGTGGCAGGTGGGAGATGGAGGTGGTGTGAGCTGCTCCCATGCCAGATCAGACCCCATGGAGAGGAGACGGAGCCTGGCTCCGTGCGGGGTTTGCTCTCTCCTGCTGCTGCAGTAGCATTTCCTTAATAAACCTTGCTGCTGAAACAGCGTTGCACTGCAGCTCGCGTGGGAGGGCAGGCAGGAAAATAGCTGCATTTTAAATTGTCACGTGTTTAGTGACACGCAGCGGGAGGCGGTAGGTGATGCTCGGTATAGATTTAGGTAAAGCTGTGGGGCATACGTAACAGAGGCACTCAGTGGCCTGGCCAGCTGTAATGGGAAGAAAAATATTATGAGATTTTTAGCGGATCTTATCCGCTGGCTTGGAATAAAGTCTCTTTCTCTACAGATGAGCAAATGCCAGTCCAAAACAGGGAATTCGTTTCTGCATAAGTGTGGCTTAATGGATAAGAGAATGTAACATTTTATGTGTGATTCAGCATTCCAGTTCCCCAAAGGTTATTCAGCTAGTCTAAAATATAATATGCTTGGAACAATGACAGCACCCCTTCTGTTATATTGTAGAAACTTCTGCTGTATTTTGTTAAGGATCGGTGAAAAATGAAACATTACTCCTTAATCCCCAAAGAGTCATCGAGCAGAGCAGTTGAAATGCACAAGGAATAGCTATGAAGAAGAAAATAATGGACTGGCTGTTTAGTCCAACAGAAAGTCTTAGGTGGCAACCCCTGTTTTGCCATGAATAGCAATTTCTCTGTAGCCTTTTTATTTTGCATTGATGTAGGTCAGTAAAGTAGCCAAACTTCATACAGAGCCAAAAGTCGAACTGATGGTTAGCTCTATACATAAAGAGAAAAGGCTGGCTTTCACTGTACTTGTAAATTTTAAGATATTTATATTAAGAAGATCGATCTTGGCATAGGAAAGCAGAACTGTATTTCCTGAGGCCATCCTATCAGAAGAAAAAAAGTGTCATCAGCACAGTGATCATGAACAGCTTCTGCATTTCCCTCTGGGCTCTTTGGAGAGGGGTAGTTAGTGCCCTTTGTGGTGTGAAGTTGTTGAAGGTTTTCCCATCTGCGTAGGGCAGTGGGATAGATGATCCCCACTATGATTAAGTCGAGGATTCGTAGATTTAACTTTCAGGCGACTTTGAATATTCTTCCTAATCGGTGAGCATGTACCTGCTTTCACAAACTACAAGGGTTTGCAATGCACCATAAAATACGAATTTAGGCAGGATGACAGAAGGGGTTGCAGTCAAGAATTTGGGATTTTTTTTCCTCTTCGTGCCACTCATTCCTTAGTCTTCAGATGTACTTAAAACTGTCATCATGAGCCCATCTGTGGGGCAGCACTGCCCGTGCCTCCTGCTCCTGATGCAGCCATCAAACCCTGGGGCAGAGGAGGGGTCACCTCGGGCAGTGGCTTTGCTCCCCTTTCGGGCAGAGCTACGGGCAGGCAGCACCCCGGTGCCCACCAGCTTGCAGAGGAGCTGTTGCCAGCCCGGGGAATGGACTCGAGCTTATCTCACCGTCAGCCTAGGAGGACTGCGGTTTGGACCGTGACGCATCCAGACCATTTGCCTGGAAGCAAGTTTTGACCCCGTTCCAAATATTTTAACATTCAAAAGACAATGACTTAATCTGGCAAACTCAGTATTGTATGTGCTGCTGCTTCTTACTAATGCTGCAGATCTCATTAAGTAGCAAACCTGTCCGTGCCGCGCTTGACTGTGCTAAGCCCTGTACTGAGGGCAGACGCCGCAGCGTGGGGTTGGTGCTGGAGCACGGCCAGCGCTTCCTGCTCATCGCACCTTCTGCGTGATCAGTGCTGGTCTCTCTCAAAGCCTTTTCAGAAGGATAACAGAAATTCAAGGTGTGGGAACTAAAAGTAAAGTGCCTTTGCCATTGCCATATGATTGCAGAATTGTAGAAGTCAGGATGCATTGATGGGGCAGTTGATACTCAAACTCTGGGGAGTTAACTAACTAAAGGGGAGCCAGGGATGTGGTAGGAAGAAGGGTATGTGTGTGCACGCATGTGTTTAAACAAAGAAAAAGACAAGAGACCCTCAGAACTCTCCTGCCCCAAATAGAATAAAAATCACTGTAGTACAATCTGGAGCAAAACCTGTAATGCTTATAAATGGTTCTAGGCAGCTGGAAGAGGAGGGAGGCTGCTCCCCTGTTTGTGCTGAGAGAAGATGACTCGAGCGTAGTGGATCGAGAGCTCTGCAGCCATCGTGCTGAGGGCTGAAGAGTCTGTCCATGACTTGGGCCTGTGCTAATTCACGAACATCCGAGTTTGGTGTCACCTATAGCAGCATGAGGACGTTGTGGCTGAGCAGGTAACCTCACTACAGCCCCTGCCTGAACGCCATCAGCAACTGCCCCCTGCCTCAAGGCACTCTGAGTCCTGGAGCACGACGTGGTGTCTGTCCGACTGGGCCTCCTTGAGAGCACCCAGCAGGGAAGGCAGCATTCCCAGGGCCTCCCGAGGCTCCGGGGCCTTCCAAATGCCGGCAAAATCTTCCTGAGCGTGCAACTGCTCTAAGTGGAAGAGGACAGCTCCCAAAGTAATTAGGAAGTGGTGAGTAATGGAAGACCAAAGCTTGCTCCAAATAAGAATATTGATTGAAGCATTAACTGCTGTTATGACTGGTTATTCAATAAGGCTCCAGCTGAAGCTGTTGTGTAATGCTGGTTGGTATGCTGCAAACTTTGGGTAGTTTGGTCTCAGACGAAGTAGACAGATTTGGAAATATGAGTTGAAGTGTATGGTATCATGCAAGCGTAGTGTTTTGCTTTCTGATTTTGAAATTATCCAACCCTGTTGGATCAAAATACAGGGATTTATCAGACGGACAATAAATAAGCAAGCTGATCAGGCTGACCACCACTTAAAAAAAAAAAAAAAAAAATCATAGTTCCAGAGGGGAAGCATCTCCTGAGTCTTGTCCAGCTGCCTGTTCAGACTGTCAATGGTGCATAGAAGCTGCAAACGATATTTAGGGCTGATACTTTTTGCAGGCGCTGAAGAGGCCTCCCATGAGTTACTTACCAGGAAGGAGGAATGTTAAGACTGCTTGCATCCTAGGGCAAGCATACAATTGCACTGGGCCCATACTGGGCTGCTCTTCAGCTATTTTGTGCTCTTTTTTAGCTTTATAGGTGGTCTAGGTCTGCAGTAAGTGTAATATCACTGTAGCAACTCTTGTCTCCTGGATTTTTTTTTTTCTTTTTGGGAAGACCAGGGAAAGACGGCTCCTAATGCTTACCAGCAAACTATAGAGATATATGAAGCTCTTAATCATCCTTTAAAAACTGTGCTAAAGAAAAAGGAGTGTGAAAGGCTGTAGTCAAAGACGTGGTTAGGAATATTATTGGTTAACCAGGAATTTACTTTTTGGCTGTGGTTAACTTTTTTATTTTTATTTTTTACTGAATGGCTTCAACACCTCTGCAAGTACTTGGACTAGAAAGAGAAAGAAACTACTTCTGCCTGCTGCAGATGACATTTCTCATTTGCTGAGCACCTCCAGACCTCTGACTTCAAACAAGTCAAGATCAGCTGCACAGGTTGCACAGAAGAAAAACATGTGGTCCGCAAGGGCATGCGAGCAGGGCTGAAACTGGGACCTCTGCCACGGGATCGCGTTGCTCATGTCTGTTCTTATAATTTCCTTCCTTTGCATCTCCGTAATCTGTTGCTTTGGCATAGCTGGTACCTTTGCTCATAGCGACTCTTTGCCAAGTCGTTGCCTGTTTCACTGTTTGCAGGTTTTCTTAGTAATTCTTCAGTGCTTGGAACAGAGCACTTGTTTATGAGGAAAAGCTCTCAAGAAGCTGCAGAGAAATTCTTTACATTTCTCCCTTCTGTTTTCTAAATCAGATCCATTTACTGTGCCAGAGTTTGGCAGAACCCCGGATGCGGGCAGGTTGAAAGCCTGAATCTCCAAGAGAAGACTAACTTTGAGCAGTTGGCTAAAGCTCTCCTAACAAGAGCTTCTTGAGAGGGAGCAAGGCGGTGACTAGCTT
Source organism: Crypturellus undulatus (assembly GCA_013389825.1). Classification (NCBI taxonomy): domain Eukaryota; kingdom Metazoa; phylum Chordata; class Aves; order Tinamiformes; family Tinamidae; genus Crypturellus; species Crypturellus undulatus. The sequence goes on along the minus strand of VWPW01021548.1, from coordinate 97,294 downwards.
TGACCATGTGAGTTGTTAAATTGTACCATGCTCTGGAAGGAAATGAAAGCTAATGGAATTGATAAGACTTGGAAAGGATATGGGATGCCAATAACAAGTGAGCATTTCCTATTGCCTTATATCCTATTAGTGGTGAAATATAAGCTGCTGCTTAAAAAGGAATTTACAGTAGGTCAGCAGATTAAATGCAGCTACTGCAGATAGGCTCAGGGCTGCTTAATGGTAGATAATGGAGACAAGTGAACTTTAGAAAACCCCTGGCTCCCTTCCTAAGCGTTTAGACAGCTGAGTTACCGGACCCTTCCTAAAGGCTGGCCTTGCATCAGACCAAAGTGTGTGAAAAATGATTTCCTCAAGTTACTTCCAAGAAACTACACACTTTGCAGGACTCCCTGTGTTTCTTGCTGTACCAGAAAAATGCAAATTAATTTTGATTAGAGTAGGCTGATGGTATGTAAATTATGAAGTGCCCTGTTGGTTTCAACTGTCAGCTCTGGCCATGGGACTGGTGGGAGATTTTCTCTGAGGGAGGCCTTCAAAATCAAGGGACTTCTGGCAAGATGTCCAATGCGTGGCTTTTGGGGCTTTTTTGGGGGGCCTTTGCATTTTGGAAAGATGATGAAGCAAATGAGCCTAGGAATAGCCCCAAGGCCCCTGTCATTTAACTGGATTTGATTTGCCAGAAGTTAGAAATGTTGGTCCACCTAAGGAAACACACATCTAAGGAAAGGATGTTTAGTTAAGGCGGAGAGATGAGAAGGGCTTGGCCTAGGTGACTTAGAGTGTAACCTGACTGAGTGAAACCTGGAGGTGCTGCTGTTCCTGTTCACTTCTGGTGGGCAGCAGTGATGGGACGATGAGAGTGCTTCTCAACAGCAGCTGCTCTTACAGAAGAGGACAAATCGCCTCTTGTGTCAAGTGCCACGGGTCCTCTGCCAAAGACAAAAGTGATGTTCTGTGTCAAATCCAAGACAATTATGTACTGTTTTCGTAAGCAAGGTAGCTTATCCTTGATTTTTCTTTATATTGCTACATAGTCATTCCTTGTCCAGGTTCTCATATGGAGAAATCCTGTAGGACTGGGCAGATGCAACGAGACTCAATTTTCTGTAGGCCTCTAATGTAGACCCTGTGTAGACCTTTCTCTCTTTCTGGAAAATCAGGGAGGGCTGTTTCAGCCTATTGCCTTCCATGTTTGAAGGCTCCGCTGATGATATCTTTGCAGACTGATGACTTAGTATTGCACCCGATGGCTGGATAGGCCTCATTCTGTAGCAACGCTGCTGATGTGCTGCTTTGTGGCTCTCCACAGTGAGATGACAAGTCCCAGGTGCGTTTTTGCTCCAGCAGGGTCCTAAAGGCATGGGTGTTGTGCGGTGGTGAGCGAGCCATGCTTGAGTGAATGTCATGTGCCAAAACTCGGCAAAGAAGGGTGATCTGGTGTGCATCGCTTGCTAGGATGGCTAAGAAGCCACCTGCACTGTCCGTGGAAAGTATCTCTTGTGGATTTATGATTGAACAGAGAGCAATAAATGGAGATGGAGGATAAATTATCAGTAATGGAGAGAAGGGACCATTGTGGTCCCATAAGGGTTTTGTGGTCCCACAGGGGTTTGTATAATTCAACCTATCATATGTGATCTAAAAAACGGGGAATAGCAAGGTGAAAAATCCTTTCTGCAAAACTACACAGGAGAGTCAAAATTAATACTATCAGTGGGATAAAAAAGTGCTGCAGAAAGATCTTGTAGCACTCTAATATCAATTAAGGTAAGGTATGTATTGAGGAAAAGATCCTAATTCCACCAGGTGCCCCAGTGGACTCTATATGATTAGACCTCAGGAGTGGGATCCAAAACAAGTCAAAGCAGTGATTCCAGGGAACAGCACTCTGTGCCTGGCAGCAGTGAAAAGGGTGAGCATCATGTCAGGACTTGCTGAGGGAGAGCTCAGAAGAAAGCAGGGACTGTTATCGCACTGTTGTCCAAGTGTGGAATGTGCCTGTGTCTTGTCATAAACCACTTGCCTTGGAAAAGGGCAGCGGAAGTGGAAAAAGTGCAAGAATGACAGGCAAATTGACCTGTTCTATGTAACTTGGCCTCCGCGTGAGGAGAGACGAACAGTGCTACAATATTTCCGGGATAAAAGGGAGAGTGGACAGGGATGAATTGAAAGCTTTTATTTCCTTATCAAAGGAAATTTCAGGGAATCCAATGAAATTCAGGGAGCAGTTCAAACGAAGGAAAGGACACTGCTGCTGCTTCCTTCTCTTCACTGGCATAAAACTAAATCGTTGAATTCATTATGCTGTAAGCCAGAAGTATCAAAAGAGCAAGTGGGCAAATTTCTGGAGCTTATGGCCTTTGGGTGGGTGTGAAGCCAGACCAGTGAAATGCAAATTTTGACTCTGGAGGCCCTGTGCTATCTGTCGAAACTTGGTCTGCGGCCTTTCCTAAAGGAATGATGAGTTCTTGGGAATCTACTACTTAACCCAAGATCCACCCTTCAGTTATGTGCAGTTACATCTCATTTGATGTGAGGAGCTCATGTTTCTGCTCTGCAGAGTATGCCAAACAGGTCTTTTTTCCTGATGAGTAGTTCTGAAGGGTGCTAATAGGCTTATGTTTAGCATCTCTTGCTCCTAATTCTCTTTTGTCTTGCAGCACAATTCCCAAAGATCCACACTCTTAGTGGAAAGTGGGAAGAAGGCCTCCGTGGGCCTGGAGTACTAGCAAAACACCCAGAGCCTGCAGACATGCAGTGGTATCAGGCAGGTCATGAGTTTTCCCACAGATTTTAAGGGCTAATATTTGCTGTGGCTGGAAATGCGGCTCGGGGGAAGCTGTGGTTGATATCTCTGTCGCTGGCAATGCCGTCGGCTTGCGGCTGTTGCTGGGGCCAACAGCAGCACGGAAGAGGTGGAGCTGACCATAATTAGCCCTTTTCAGGGCTCTTAATGTGAGCACTGGAAGGAGATGAAGAAGGGAGAGTTTGGCACTGTTGCCAGCGTGGTGAGCTGGGGCAACGTGCGCTTCCTCGGGTCAGTCGGCAGCTGCTGCATTGCAGAAAAAAGCTCTCAAGGCCTGAAATGTGAACCACAACTCTTGCACGTTCCTTATGTATGGCTTTCAACTTTGGTGTCAACTGCAAGTGCATTCCCTTGTTCTGGTTTTCTTTGCACTCTGGTTAGTTCCAGGATGTTCAAATGGAATCCAGTGTTACCGTGTTTTCCTGCTGCAGATTTTGCTAGTGTCACTTTCCCTACTGATAGACACGATTGTCCCTGCGATTTGTCGCCTTTCATCCATTGAATATGTTTGGAAGGGTCTTTGAGTCCCCACCACCCGTTTTTGGGGAGCACAGCGGGGCAGTTTGGCCATGCTGGGGGATGCCGGCAGACAAGCTGGCATGGAGTCCTCACTGCGTGTCCTTGGATTCCCTGCGTCGGGAATGCCGGCAGGCGAGGTGCTGCTGGCACGGAGTCCTCACCGTGTGGCCCTGGATTCCCCGCTCTTCCTGCTTGCTGCATGTTGAGGTAGCGTCCGCGAGGCGAGGGCTGAGGCTGGGCNAGTCCTCACTGCGTGTCCTTGGATTCCCCGCTCCTCCTGCTTGCTGCGTGTTGAGGTAGCGGCCGCAAGGCGAGGGCTGAGGCCGGAGCTTCGGGAACAGCCCGCTGCCCGCGCTGGTCCCCGTGGCGCGAGCCCAGACGTTTGTCTGAAGCTTTGTTTGAAATGTACGTGCAAAAGTGTGTGCGTACGCGTGTGCACACTTATATATATTTAATCTTGTGCCACAAAGGAAACCCTGAGGATGAAGGGAAACTTCCAAATGTGGCTTTTTTCTCAAGTGAGTGTCAGGTGTTTATTTAGGAGGAAATGCTAACATTTGCATTCACCCTTACTGTTCTGTTTCTCCAACCTATTTCACTTACCTGGAACACATCCTATTTTTCCTCTGTGCTTAAATAAGACAGGGAGAGTTACTAGCCATTTTGGGAACAGTGGGAGGTTTGGAAAGTGTAAAACTCCTATACTAAAGAAGGTCAAAATAGCCTAAAAGATGCTGAGTATTTCCACTAAAAGAGTAAATGCAATGTTTCCTGGGATGCACCTGTGCAGTGCACAGGGCTGCACGGCTCTCCTCTGGGCAGCCTTTTAGGTCCCTTTGCTGCTATGGGACAACCCGAGAGACTTTAATGACACTACTCCAAGGAATCAGTTGGCCAATATCCCACTTGAGGCTTTTTTTCTGCTCTCCTCTGTGTCCCTGCGGATCACTGCCTCCTCCTCACACCTGCATCTGGTTGGGTCTCCTCAGGCTCTGCAGGGCTGCCCAGATGTGTGGGCTCTCAAATGGCACTGAAGTGATATCACAGACTGAACAGGAATGACTTCGGAGTGTGGCATCCAAAGTGTAATGGGGCCTGGGGAAGGATTATCCAGCAAATTGTTACTATTGGAATAATAAAAATAATAAAAAGATTCCTCTTCCCTGGTATCTATGAAGATCACTGCTGGTTCAGATACTGCTGGTTCAGATTTTGTAGGACTTGGTATTGTCTTATTGGAGAAGGAAGCTATTCAACAAATAGGAAAGAGAAATCTCCTTTGGTCATTAATGTAAACTTTGAGACTGTTTGTACTCCCAGGTAAGCTTGGCAGAGCTCAGCCCTAAGGGGAAGCTTGATTAAAAAAATTATTTTCTCAAAGATACCCTCTTTATTGTGTTTGACCTAGGCACTTCATTGCATTAAATATATGGTGTTTTTTATTTTTTCCTTTTGGAAAATGCATTTCAAATGAGGAATTGTCTTCTGGATATTGACAGTGGATGCCAGCCTCAGTTTGAAACAATTGAAAATGAGGAAAGAATGAAATGTCCATTTTGAATCACAAACTGTTTACAGAAAAAGTAGCAGCAAATGTTTTCAATGTTCCTTACAGACCCCAAAGCTTAATACAGCTCAGTAAATATTCCAGAGAAAGTAATTTTTACAGTCAGTTGTTAGGCAAGGTCGTCTTGGAGAAAAGTGTGAGGGGAGGTGATTTATGTAAAGAGCCCACTGAGAGCCTGGTGAGTTAGAACAAAGTTTCTAGGAGTATTCAGAAGGATCCTCCTCCTTTTCTTGTTTGAAATCTGATACAACTGTGCCCTTTACCATCCAAAATAGCCCTTCTAATAAATTGGGCAGTGAGGAGCCAAATGGGTAGAGCCCCAGAAAGCAAGGAGGTGCATGTGGGTATGCACATTCACAACACCATTAATGCTGCCTGTGAAACCTCTGCTGTCTTTCTCCAAGATCCCCCAATCTTGCCATTTTTCATTAGCTCTTCACATGCACTTTGCAAGGCTTGAACCAAGGGGCCCACGGACCAGGTGCCGTAAAGCAGTGGAGTTTCCTCAGCCGAGGATTTGAACCACGTCTCCTTAGGCAGGAGGATGTGGTGTCAGACTGCTGTCCCGCTGCAGGGGCTTCGCTCGAGCCGCGGGTTCCTGTGCTGCGCAGTACCAATCTTCACAGGATTTCGGATTCATCTGTTACAAAAGGCAAGTGACCCTGATTTGAACTTCCTCCAAGTCTTCCCCTCGTTGCTCGAAAGCCTTTATTCCAGCCAGCTGAGCGCAGCTCAGGCCCACCCCTTCTCCCTCGAGCACCACTCCAGTTTCTGAAAGCCGCCTTGTGTATTGTGCCTAACGTTCGCTGTGCGCCCCGAGCCGCGTCTCCCTGCTCGTGGTGGCGCTTCTGGCAGAAGGGACATTTCTGGCAGAAGGGAGTACTTACCCAAATACTGTTGTGGCTGGGAAAGGGCTGCTCTGAGAGCTGTGTCATTAAGAAGATTTTGCAGCAAGGAAACGCAGCTTTCAGACCCCAATGGCAAACACCCTGCTGTTCTGCAGGGTTTGCCCAGGCTGCTGGCAGTGAAGGGATCACGACTAACTCTCCTGGACATAAAGATTTAACTGAAGAAGCGATGTTATGTCTGCCCTGCATCTTATTCTGGGAGCTGACTATGTTTCTGCTCTATTTTTTTATTATTTTTCTGGTCCTGGAAACTCGCTCCTTTGGTCACCACTGCCTTGGGCTCTTACTCTTGCTTTTCAGCAGACCAAGGGGGAGCGACACCAGACCTGAGTCCTGTTACTGTGTTCTTCCAAAGCAGCCCCTGAAGTAGAGCAGGAGCTGAATGTTGCCCCCTCCCAAACGAGTGCTGGTGACTTGTCCCTCCTCCTGGCTCTGAGGGTGCCCAAACCAGGGACTTGGATCAAGCCCTTTTTCATCAATGTCAAAACACCCTCATTTCTACTGGAAACAGATTTCGTCCAAAGTGACATGGGACAGGAGGCTGTTTTGTCCTGTGTTTTATTAGGCCTTACAAAATCTATGATAACTGGAAATGCAGAATCCCTGCAATCCCATTGTGAAACTGCATAAATTCAGAACTTAATGAATTGTAATTAGTGGCATCCTAATGGGCTCCGTATGTTAGTAAGTCATTTAGTAGAAATACAGTTGTTTGCTGTTCTGCACAGCGCTATGACAAATTGGGATTCAAACCATATAACCCTCTGTCTTTCGTGCATCTCTTAGACAATATGTTTGTCAAGAATGCACTAATATGAAATGATGTGCAAAGCAGGATGCACAGAACTCTTCTGTCTTGTTTTCACGTTGCCTCTTTGTATGCGAGAGAGTCAAGTATGTGCATGCCTGGTTCTGGGTTGCAGAGGTTCAGACCATCTTGAGATTTGAAGCAATGAGCTCTCAGACTAGGTTACCTTCTATATTTCAGTACATCCTGGACTTAGAAAATAACTGCTTCCCAGGGAGGGGAGTATTGTCTGATAGATTTGGTTGTCTTGCCTGAAGGTGCTGTATAAATGACAAACAGACCTATGTTTGTATAATCTTCATTACTTTTAACACAGCTCGATATAATTTCACAAAATGTTTCATTTATTTTTATTTCAAAGATTGTGACAGTCAGGATTTTGAAGTACAAGTTGCCATCTGCAATCAATTTATGATCTCTCCCTAGTGCAATTGTGGAAAAAAGAGGAGGGGGAAGAGAGAGAGGGAGAATTATTTGGAGTAAAAAGTATTGAAAAACAAGTAGAATGGAGTAATAGCACATCTGTTTTCGTAAGAAATCATGGAACCTGGCCTTTTTTCAGTGTGGTATTTTACTACCACATGGCTTTAATCCTACATCTGGGCCTGTTGTTTTATGAAATATTTCCCACAGATGATGTCAATTATAATTTTTGTCCCGCTCGTCAATTTACGGAGTTTTGGAATAAGACAAAATGAAACAACCAGAAAAAGAACAACTTATGTGGTCTACTCTCTGACAAAATTATAGCTGTGTGATACACTTCTAAAATCAATAACTCTGTTAATGATTAGCAGAAAACATTGCTTAGTTTATGAGCAGAGATGTGGCCCACACTTGCCAGATGTTTGGCTCCAAGTTGCATTCTTGTTTGCTGTGTATTTACCAGCAGATGTTCAGCAGTTTATTTAATACCTCTTGTATGAGCCAGTAGTAGGTCTAAGTCTGCGCGACATTTATAAGCCATCTGCCAGCAATACAGGTGGAATGCTTTTATGATTTTTCTCTTCCCTCTTTCTCCTTTTTTCCAGTGTTCATCTTTGAGTGAAATCATGCTGCTAGGAAATTGAGGTCTTATCTTTGTATGAAGACCTTACCATGTCTGAAGACCCTAAAAAGGGCATCTCAGCAGATGTCTTTTTGGTTGCTCTTTTAATTATTCTTTGTGCACTTCCTAACCTGCAGTATTATAAGAAAGCAGCAATGAGACTTTCTTTCTTAAATAGGAATTCCAGATGTTTTTAAGTTTAAACTCTGATTTAGGTATAAATATTCTTAAGGCTTATGCTCTTTGGAATCTAGATTTGCTTTGCCCAGTTCTCCCCTGAAAAAGGCCAATTCAAAGAAAAAAATCCAGCTGGTGTTCAGGGCTTTTCCAGAGTTGAGGGTTTATAGTGAACTAGACTCAAATTGTTTCAAGGCAGGGGCATGTACAAATTCCTGTGCTGGTTTTAGTTGGAAATACTCATGGGGGCTGATCCAAATCCTATTGAAGTGCGAGACTCTTGCTGACCTCAGTGGGCTTTGGATCATGTCCATGGAAAAGCGTTTCTATGGAAAGCGGCCATTCACTGTGGTCCTGATTGAGGAAGGTATTCGAGCCTGCACGTAGGGTTTCACCACGTGTGCCCGTCAGTGGGACCGTGCACATTTGTTTGCTATGTGAAGACTTGCCCGTCTCCTTGAACTGGGGCTCTCAAGGGCCTCCACCCACTCGAGGCTGAGTGAGAATTTATTCCCTTGAAGGAGGAAGGCTTGGCCCAAAATGTAAGGGAAAACTTCATCTCCCTGGTTCTACAGCTGGCCTAGGTGATCGACATTTTTTTTTTTTTTTTTTAATGGTGCATTAGACTAGATTGTGCCTCCATAGGATAGTGCTGGGAGAGATGGTCAAGGGAGTATAGTCAGGCAGAGCAGTCTCTAGTTCATAAGCTGCAGATCTACAAGATATTCCAGGCTAAAGCTACCAGTAAATTGCAGAACCACATCACAAATTATACTAGCACATAAATCTGTAATTTCTAAGCTGCATATTAATACTATTTGAAGATAAGTGTGTGTATATATACATAGTGTTTTTCAAAGTGTTCATTACAGTATTCAAAACTGGTACATAAGGAACTCCTTTGGTAGCGAATTACAAAAGAAAAAAAAATCCCTCTACTAGAGGGAAAAATATCAGAAACAGACTAAGTAAACAAGGGCAACAGGCATTCAAAGTCCGCTTGCTCTCAACCCCAAGTCGGTTTCATCAAAAAAAAAAAGGCACTCTGAATTTCCAGTGAATAGTATGAGGTTGATGGAAGCCACCTGTTGGAGGTAGTGTTAGTATCTGCTGAAATACTACTTTGCTTTTTCTAATTAAGAGCATCATCTGTGTCTCATTCTTCATTTAGCTAATTTCCACTGCAGTGAAAACAAGCCTGAAGCTTTCTATTCCCAGTCTCAATTCCATCCTGTGGCATGGATGTGACCTTGGATGCTTATAGGAAGAGTATGTAGCTTCTGCCTCTCTTCTGCCTCTCTACCCAGCATTGACGTGACTTGCTGGAGAGCTCTTATGATGACTATTCTTTGGGAAAGATTCGGGATATTTTCCAAGGAGAGCCTCAAAAATGAGCCTGAGCTTAAGCTTTCAGATCTCAGTTTATTTAGCCATTGCAGCTGAAATTAAGATGCCGTGAGCATGGTGCAGATATTTACACGTGAAGAAGTGCTGGGATGGTTCCAGTTTGCTGACAGATGCAGAACAAGATCTAATGGCTGGAGGTCAAAGACAGACTACTTCAGTCTCGAGAGAAGGTGAAATTTCCTGACTGAGGTAACTAAGGACTGGAACAAATTAACAAAAAGTCTTGTTTCATCAGCATGCAAGGTCCACAAAATGAGGAAGGGCCTGATTCATTTTTTTACAGATAGGATATCTCCAAAGGTGCCTAAAGACTTAGCAGGCATGAAGTAAGCTCACAGATCCGCAGCAGGACGATAGCACACCCGGAGATGCCTTCCAGCTTAGATCCGTGCTTGATCCTCTGTGCAGGTGATGGATCAAACACTGTGTGTCATCCCAAAGATACCCGTGCTTTAATCCAGCTGCGTACAGAAGTTTTTTGGTATGTGGTAGCATTCGTTCCCCCTCTCAAGGAGCGCAGGAAGATCTATATTGGCCTTAGCGCGTTCCTAACCCTGTCGAAATGCAAAGCTGAAACCAAATCTCATGTTTCAGGGCTTCGGCTTGCAGGGCTCGGGAGGGATTTATTGTTTGCTTTCCTTTGAGGCACCAGATTTTTCCCAGCTGGAGACATGACACTGGAGGTAGTCCAGTGCTTGGACGTGGTACATAAAATCTTCTTTTGCAGATGACTGGCTGGTCAAACTAATTTGATTACCAGATTTGGGAAGGAATTTCCTTCTGTGTCACCCCGCAAGACAGAGTCGTAACATTTTGTTTCGAAGGGCAAGGCAGAGGAGCTCCCGCAGCGTGGGCTACAGAAATCTGCTGAGACCATTGACAAAGGGTGAGCAGGAGGCAGCGCTTCAAGGGCTCAAGGGTGATCCTGGTTCATCCCAGCGAAGAATTTGGTAAGGTGTATCTGAGCAGTGCTCATCTTTCTGTCCCTAGGAAGGCATCTGGGTTTGGCCTCGTTTGCTGATCCCTACGCAGTGTTCAGCATTAAGGTTAGTGTCCAGGCAAGAACACTGGCTCACGGGGAAGGCGTGCTTCTCCCTGCGTGTCTTGGGGCTCTTGGGTGCCCGAGACAATACTGGTGGGTTTTCCTGCACCTCCCTAAATGCAAAGACAAAAAGCTTGTCTTCCTCTGTGTCCTGTGTCCTAAGGCATAGGCAGTGCATTGGGATCATGTAAGCCAACCTGACTTCAGCTGTTAGGGCCTGCTCTGGCTTCTAGTGGCAACCATGCACCTCAAGGGAAAGGAAGACAGTGTTTATCAAAACTGAAAAGCTTTCCAGCCCCTGGTGCCTCAAGGCACCGAGCTCCACGGTTTGGGATAGCCGGGCTGCACTCGTTTGGCCTCGCGCTGGACGTGTTGCTGAACTAGTTGCTGGCAAAGCCTGAAGAAAATAGCAGTAGCAAAGGGGAAAATGTGTAGACTGAGAGGAGTCCGTGCCATCTGGAGGGTCCGCTTGTTGCCCTCAAGACCCATGGAAACGGAGTGCCCAGGTCTCCTGAAAAGCTTTGGCAGTTGCTGCTGTATTGAACTGTACTCAGGCTCTATGGGAATCTACTGCAATGCTCAACAGCAGGTGCTTTTGAATCAGTAGGAGCAAAATAGCTGTCCTCAAATTGTTGACAGAAATCATAGATTTTCAATTAGGCTTACCTCAAAAAAAAAAAAAAGGCAAAACCTTTCAAAAATAAAGGTTTTCCTTTAAACCTTTTCTTGAAATCAAAAAGTGTTTGCATCTAGTCAAGCTGATGGAGTGGTGTGGGAATTCATTATTCACTGATATTCTGCAGTCTGTAGTCCCCATTCACATCTAGTGTATGTATCCCACCAGAGATTGGGAAGTTCAATTTTGATGATGTAGTAGCTCTCATTTGGAAAAAGGGAAATCAGCTGTGTCATGGGGCATTAGGGGAAAGAAGAGTTTGAAACCTGGAATTCCATCTCCCAGGGCACCATGCAGCAGCACTTCCTAGTGGAAATATTTGGGGTTTTGATTGAAATATTTTGGTATTTGAGTTTCAGCCAAAACATTGAACATTTTCCATTGAAAAAAAAATTGAGATGAAAACTATTTCTCATTTTCACTGAAGTTTCGTCCAGGGAAAAATAACACTTTCCAACAAGCATTAGTGAAGATCATGAAATTTTTTTTTCTTTTTTGACCACCGTTTAAGCAGCTGTTAGAGTGAAGGTAGAAGCTATAGCCAAGGAAAAGCTTTGAAGAAGGCAGTGCCTCAAAAAACAGAGGGCTATATTATTTTTAAGTGCTTTAGCCGTTTCAGTAAATTGTGTGTGTAAGTGCAAAACAACCAGTGTACCTTCTAAACATGAAATTGTGCATGAAAGCTTCCGAAGCTGTGTCTATGTCTCCTGTTTTTCATATACTACTGACTATTTACAAGTAGTCCGTGTCAGTAGATGTACTACACTTTTTATTTTGGAAATGTTTATGAAAATGTGCTTTGTCTCATTTGGAGCAGTTCCTGGAGGCCTCTTTCCTCTTCGCATTACCTCAAGAGAAGAGGAGGAGGGAATGGAGATGGCAGCTTGGCCTGTCTGCTTTGACAATATTTTTTATTCTGAGAACAAGTCTGACCAGTATCAACTAAGGGATGTGTGCTGTATGTGTCTGTGTTGGTAGTTTTAGAAGTAAGCAGAATAAAAATCTAAGATCAGATATCTCTAGGAAATGAGCAGTGCATTTCTTCCATATTTGTTTCTTAGCTTGGATTAGTTTTTGATGTTGCACATTGGGACCTTTTGTGGTTTGTAGATATCAAAAATGCCATAAAAATTGAGAACAGTGTAAAATGCTCATCCTTATGAGCCAGTGACCAATCCAGGCCCTGATGCTGATGCAAGAAGTGGTGACTTTAGGAGTGGTTGATTTGAAGGAAAATGTTTAGAAAGAGCTCATCTTTGTGGGGTGCTTATGAATAGAACTATGGTTGTGTAACTTGTGCGGCTGCAACCTCTTGTGCAGACAGTTTCATTCCAAAATAAGCTTATTTCCACTTGAGGCATGTCACCATCGGACAAGGAAAAACACTAATTTTTCAAAGCTTTAATACTATATTGTGGCCATGCCATTGATAATTATGGTCTATGTAAATGCCAATACAAGGTTGAAGCTATCCTTAAGGCACTCCAGCCGCAAAGCAAGTTGCAGTGATACTCTTTCCTGAGGATGGCTAGTTGTTATTATAGGTTTTTACCTAGCATAGAAAATGAAATGCTGTTGCTAAGTGAACTGTTGCATAATAGGATGAAATAGTATCTGTTTGTTCGTGCTCGTGACATTGGAAAGACGCAAATATCTAAGCACATTTCTCTTTATTCTTGGGAAACATTTACTCAGTTAGTGTTAGACACTAACAAGAGTGCATTTTTGAATCCATTGCCTTCCTATTCTGAAAAGTATGAAGTATTTTGCCAAAATTCAGCTAATTTTCAGCACAGAAGATGAGCACACTAAGGCTGTTGAGTGTAGGAGCTCTTGACTTCTCTGTAGCCTACAGTGACTCACCCTCTCAGGTTCCTGTGCTGCCCGCTCCGTCAGACACCACGTGTGTTTGTGTGTCTGCTGCAAAGGGATTAACAACGGAGCGGTGTATCCTGGCATGCCTGCACGATGGAGTCTGCCGTGGGTCCCCGTTAGCCGTGGCAGGAATGCAGGTGATGCTTGGGCAACAGCACGGCAGTTGTACGCGGGGTTGTGCATGAAACTCCTGCCTGGACTTGTCGGGGTGTTACCTGCAGAGGGTATTGGCTGAGTTTTTTGTTTGTGCTTTCTGAATTAGTGACCTCGGGGACAGACGTAACCAGCGGTGCGGTTCTTGCAAAGGGCCTGGAGATGCCCAGAGCTGCTCCTCTGGCTGGTCCCCTAGGAATGGGGCTGTCGTGCACGTCTGCTCCATGCCACGCTGGCAAGCAGGCACAGTTTGAGAGGGTGCCTCCACATAGTGCGGTGCCTTCAATGTGATTCTGCGAGGGGGTCTCTGCTATCACGAGTGACCGAGTGTTGCAGAGCAGAGTGTTATTGGAAAAGCTCTGCTGCTAAGTTCAGGCACTGTTCCAGGCCTCTGAGGATGATCCAGGACCATCGCGCATCTCTCGGACAAAACCTGTAGCGTGGACATATAATTATAATAATGAATGTGTAACTTTTTTTTTTCTCTTTTCACATCAGCATGGGAGGAAAACTAAGAAGTTAATAATTGGACATTAGAGCATTAGAATTGTAACCCCTCGAGGTCCCCCTTGCCCTGTGGGGAGATTTTGTCCTTCCTAACCCTGCCAGGGTGTTGCTGTGCTTACACCTGCGTGGAGATGCCCAAGAGTGTGAATCAGAGCAGCCCAAGTGTAACTTGGTGATCTGAGTACTGCTCTGTCATCTTTCTTTTGGCTCTGCTAGCACAGCCACTGATAACTTTGACTAGCATTGCTTTTCAGTCAGCTTGGTTCCTCTTACTGACTAGGGTCAAACTTAAGAGCTTGCTCAATCTCTCACCTCACTTTGCCCTTGGGCCTTCTCCGGACACCACTTCTGGAAGGGTAGCAGCACCACAGATGTCCCCAGAGATATCAGGAGACATTGGGTAAAACTCTTAAGATTTTTTTTGGCGAGGGGAAGCCTCAGTGATATTCAGTTTAGTACTTAGAAAACCCCCCTCATGCTTCAACTTTTTTAAACCATTTTTTTCTAGTCTTTCAAAATTTACTCTGTGTTTCTGAATACTTCCCTCTGCCTTCTGCTCCTGAGTAGCCTGGGCCTTCTATATTACTACTGCAGTCATATGAATTCTTTTATTCTGTCACAGAATGGTTGAGATTGGAAAGGGCCTCTAGAGATCCTCTCTCTTTTATGCCAATTAAGCCATGATTTTGATTAATTACTAAGACTTTCTAATTCCTCCTGTTCATTTCCCATACTACTTGCCTGAACATGCAGATATCCAGGATGTTCAGCAAACTGACCCGCTTTTTTGTCCCTTCTGTAGCCTTCCTATCACTACCCCCATTCCCTTTGCAAGGGTTAGGCTTTTTTCAGGGTCACCCTGTTCTCCCTGGCTGCCCTGACATTACTTGAGCAAGAAATCAGTCACACACACGCAGCCCCTATCCAAACAGTGTCTCTCCCTGAACCACTCAGTACCCTTTGTCTGATGGTTCTCCCCATCCATGTGCTTTGCAGGGAGGGGACTGAAGAGCCTAGGAAGGAAAATAGAGTGGAAGCAAATGAGAAAAATCAAATAGGAGCCTGTGTGTGTGTCAAAAAACCTGTGTTCTGCTTTAAGGAAACTGTAGTTCGGTGTTAACTGGTGTTTGTGATTTGCTAGGAGAGCTGCTGTGTTTAGCCTGAGTTATGGCAGTGTTGCAGTGTGCCATTACCACTGTCAAGCATGTCTGCTGGTAGCTCTAGGAGGCTTTATAGTCTGTCTTGTGCTTAAATTATTGCAAGTGACATAGGACCCCTTCAGACAGGGGCATTTGCTAGAGAACTAGTGCTAATGACATGGGTGGTCTGCGGATTACTGAAGTGACTTGGAGTCATTTTAATTTTCCCTTTTATGTCTACCTGTGTGGCCCTCCAGGAAGAAGAATAATGAGGGAAGCACTCATTAAATGTGGAAAGGGGATCTAGTTACTCATTTTCAGGTGTGTTGACATGCATAGATCCGCTATGGAACAGTCAACATATAAATGAAGGGAAAAATATGTTAAACTTGAAAGTTGGAAATCCTGCAAGCCTTGCACCTGCCTTGCAGTGTGACATGTGACAGGCAAGGAGGGGAAAAATCAACCAAATTATGTTAATAAAACACTTTAAGCCTAAAATAGAGGTGAGAATTTTCAAGCATCAGCAGTCACTGCATGAGAGGTGTTTGCTGACTGCCAGAGGGAGCATGAGCTGATAGGAGGGGGCTGCCGAAATGGAGGGTTTTCCAAATACCCCTTATGTACATGAACTCTGTTTCTGTAGTAGAGAAGCTCACGACAGTGCTGGTTCTGACACTCTTTTCCTTTCCCAGTTGCAATGTGAGAGGCTGAGAAGTGACAAGTCTGGAAGCATCTGCGACGTTTTGCTGCAGGGCAGCAAACTGAAGGCAGGTGTGTGCTGGTGTCCAAAGCTCTTGACCTTGGCCAAGCTGCTGCCTTCTGCTTGCCCAGCCCCGTTTGCTGGCCATCCTTACTGGATGTGGGGTGGGTCTCGCTTCACCTCTGTCTCCCTTCGTGCCAAAGCAGCAGGTATCCTGCCCAATTCAGCATCTCTACGGCTGCATCTGTAACCTCCCGCGTCTTTGTGTTTGGGGCAGCGACCGCTGGGGTGGGGGCTTTGGGTGCTGCTAAATCAAAGCTGAGGTACTCTGACGTCCCAGGCTGATGGGAGTTTCTATCAGTCTTTCCTCAGCTTTTTGAAGATGGCCAGTCAGAAGTACCCTGCTTAGCCTTGGAAAGAAGTTAGCTCTCCCCCTTGCCAGACGTGGTTATTGCTCACCAAGCGTCACATCTCTGCCACAAGGGATGTGCTAGTCCCTGTGCGGTCTTTTCGCTCTGCTCACATTTTTCCCGTACTTCTCACTGCAACCACCACAACACACCTCACACTTCATAGGTCCACTTGCACCATCTGTCCCTTCTAAGGGCCCTTCTAAGGCTCCTGTTTACTGCAGCNCCACTTGCACCATCTGTCCCTTCTAAGGCTCCTGTTTACTGCAATGATGTGGAATTGGGCATCCTCAAAAGATTTCTGTGGATAGTTCTGTGTGGAAATGCACCAGCAGGTAACACAATAAGCAAGCACATAGTAGTCCAGTGCACAAAAGAGACCCTGGATGACATGAAACAAATGGCCCAAAGTAGCTATAGAAATGGGTTCATGCATCTTAGGCTGTTAGCTGTTTTATGTTTCCTGTCTGGAATGGAGAGAGAGACAGGGCAAAAGAGTCAGGGCCTTGTTTATGCTCATGTGTTTATTGTATCAGAGACATTTAAGTGGGAGGATATGACAGGTTTTCAAGGGGACAAGGTATGACTCAAATCCAGGTGCAGCTTATTTTCCATGAAATGCATCACTTGCCTATTAGACATAGATTTACCACAGGCCAAAACAAATCTTGGCAAAGTTGGCATTTCTCTTATCGTAAATGAGCAGCATCTCAGCTTGTTATTGTTATTTTACAAATATAGCAGGTGTTGCTGATTTCTGCTCGATAACCTGCTGTTTAAGGAGGAACTATTTAACTTAAACATACAAATAAGTGGGCTGCTGAACCAAATTTATCCCAGGTGTAAGTGCCACAATTTCTTTGGTCCACAAACTACAGATTTTTATCCTACATCTTATTTATTGGAAGTGGAGAGATGTTCCTGTATTCTTTCTAAAACAGCACATTTTGAAATGCATTTTGTTCAGGGTGTTGAGTTTCTGTGTTTTGATTTTTTTTTTTTTTTTTTTNCTTTCTTGCACTCATTCTGCTACTCTCTATTTGAACCTGCCCAGGAATAAATGGCATGGTAAATACATAAGCATATATCAGAACTTTACATTCTTTGAAAAACAGACATTTTACTGTGGACATGCCAAAAATCTAGGTCACAAATGGGATTCCAGCCTGTATATGCTGAAATTTCCTATGTTATGTAAGGAAAAAGAAAACTTCTTGGAAGGACTTGGAGGAATTATTTTTGATCAAAAATATGGTTAAGAAATCAAATTCCTTTGAGAGATATTAACACAGTGTGTTTGCAGTAGTTGGGGGCTTCTTTTTTTTTTTTTTTTTTTTTTTTTTTTTCCAAAAAATAAATAGTAATTGATTTAATGAATTAAGAGACCTTGTTGAAGTGAAGTTTAAGGAGGGAGGGGAAAAAACCTCTTTTGGCCAGTGGATGTTACATGTAGGGGATGGTATTTCCAGGTGGCCTGCCAGAGTTGGGTGCTGCATGCAGAACAGCAGATAAGATCTGCTACACAGTTTAAAGATATTTGACCACTCCCAACATTTTTGCATGCTTCCAAAGAGAGAAATACCACAGACCTGAGGTTATGGGTGTCTGTGTGTTGGGTTTAGGTGGGA
Source organism: Crypturellus undulatus (assembly GCA_013389825.1). NCBI lineage: Eukaryota > Metazoa > Chordata > Aves > Tinamiformes > Tinamidae > Crypturellus > Crypturellus undulatus. Next base: position 79,918 of record VWPW01021548.1, on the reverse strand, counting down.
GGGAATAGATTCATCTAGTCACCCAATTGCACTGAATCATTATTTCCAGAAATGCCACCTCCTGAGTCAGTAATTTGGGGGTATCCACAAGTCCATGCCTGTAGGTGGCTATGTAAGTACCCGCTCACATCTCGTTTAAATAGCAGGGGCAGGATAACCTCTGCATGAACCATTGTACTGTAATTCTTCTGGAAGCTCAGGAGTTGGTGTTGCTCCAGGGGGCCTCTGAGCATGCTGAAAACTGTCCCCCAGTTTCTCTCCTCGATGGCAGGAGATAGTTTGACTAACTTCTCCTTTTTTAATCTGCATCATAATAATGGTCTTATAATTTTCTATTTCCTATTTCTTGGGCATGATTCATCCAGATGGTGTGCAGAGTATAACCTCATGTAATGCTCTCTTATGTTTTTTGGTCTGGTTCTGACTACAATCTGATATTTCCTAGAGATTTTTTTTTTTAATTATTTTCTCAAAATAAAAGTGGAAAGGACGTGGCACGTGGAGTGGCTTTCTGAAGGAGGAAGATATGGCACCACTTCTGTTGGCTGATAAATCAGTTTTATTTTTTCTTTATAGCTTATGCTGGAGATAAGGGGGGCTCCCTTTGTTTGCTTTGAGGGTTATTTGTTGCTGGAGACTCCAGCTGTTAGGGTGGGCTGCTTGTGCGTGCTGCCAGTTTTGCACCAAGTGGTGGTTTCTAGAATCAAGAGCTTTACAAACTCAGCAGACAAGGCAGGCAGACAGTACACGGGAAAGCAAACTCATACCCAACACCTTAGCTTCATTTTGCAGTCTGTTATTTTATGAGCACTTTCCCCATCCCCAGCAATATCCTTTGAGATCCCATTCAGGACAGTGGTGCATGGCTTAGGCTTGTGTTTAATGTGCCAAACAGTTAACCAGATTTTTAAAACTTGTTTCTGTGATCTCCGGCTTTCCCAGTGTGTTTTCGCTTCTGTTAATCTCCGCAGGACAGGGAAGAGTAATTGCGTGGCTGCTCTGTTTTATAAGCTCATTCTCTGAGAACAGAGGTTCAAGCCCTGCCTTTGTGCTGGGACCAGGAGATGTGTTAGTTCCTGCGGCGATCTCGAGCTGCTCCCCGACGGGAGCTGCCCGCCTGCAAACGGCTCCGTCGCCGATGGCCGGAGCTCCCCAAAGGGGCAGCGCCTGCGCCTGGACCGTCCACAGACCTCGGCTGAGCGGCAAGTTTGAAATGCAAACATAACCAGCGGGTTGGGTTGGTGCTGTGAAGTGACCCGCTACGCCAGCTGTGGCAAGTCTTGTCTTCTCCTACGCGATTGCCTTGGCTATTTTCCACCATTCCCTTTACAAATGTCTAAAGGCCGCCCAGAGCTCTTTCCCCCTGTGGATTCCCACTACCAATTCAGTTAAATTTGTCTTAACTCTCTCCCTTATCCTGGACAACTTCTCCCCCATACTCATTTCATATGGCGATATCTCTCCTTACCCAAAGGCTGAAGTGGTGAGGCTATTGTCCAGTGCCTTGTTCATCTGGGAAATGCAGCTGTCTGAACCAGAACCCACGTTTTCCTTTCCCAAGACAGCTTGTGGGGGAATAGGACTCTCTGTGAGGAACAGCTGTTGTCCTTTTCTGTACCTTTAATCCAGTTGTTTCTTGTTCCGGGAGCTGCCTTTGCCCGGGAGTGCTCTCTTGCATGAACTCCACGCTCGTGTTGCAAAATATGCCTCCATGAGACGTGCTGTGCAGATGGCAAACAATAGTGGTCTCCTGCCGGGGAGGAAATCCATTTGTCACTATTTCATCGTCATTCCCTATTGTGTGGCCTTTGGACAAATCCATTTATCAAGACAAGTTCCAAAGTGCTGGCATTTACCAGGGATCCTGCACAAACGCTGCTCATTTAAATGCACATCCTCCCTCCATGGTTTCTGGCGTTGCTTTGCTTTCTGTTACAAGGACGTCCAGAAGGGCCACCTGAGAGCAGCAGCCTGTTTCTGTTTAGTTTTGAAGCCAGAGTGGGCTGGTGGGCATAGGGAGAGAATGTGGGACCTCTCTTGATGGTCTGTTCAGACGAAAGTGAGAATAGATGTGTTTTCCTTGACAGCAGGAGGCTGACCTTGTGTGCACCATCCACCTTGTTTTGTCAACTCCACCTGCAAGGGACACTAAATGCCCTTGTAGTGGAACCCAGCTTTAGGATGGGTCTTTGAAAATGGGAGCCCAAAAGTGTGTGGAGAGGGTAAAAATCAGGTAGTAGCAGAGCTACAGAACTGAACCTTCCTTTCACTCCCCTGACTGCTTTTTAAAGCTTCCTTCTGAGGGTGGATTCTTACCTGCTACTTCAGTGATACCTACAGAAAAACAAAGGTGCTCTGAACGCATGCAGGCACTTCTGTGCTCATGCAGACACGGAGCATAGGTTTGGATTCTGTCATTCCTGCGGGCAAGGGAAGCAGCACTCGGACTGGCAGCAGTCACTACAGTCAGTACGAATGCCACATGCCCGTGGCAGAGCAGGAGGGCTCTTGGGCACTACTGTGCCTGTCCCTTGGTAATGGCATCAGCCTTCTAGGGACCCGGTCCTGCACTGCACGTGGGGATGTTTGTGCCGGCACCAAAGGGTCGCGCGTACGCAAGTGTCTGGTCTGGCAAGCCTCACTGGTTTAGGTTTGAGCTGTTTTCAGCTAGATTTCCACCACAGCAGCTGTAGGGGCAAGATCAAGTATTCAAATTTCTATAAAATATATATATATTTTTTAAGATATTCAAGTGTAGGCAACCTGAAATGCTGNGTTTAGGTTTGAGCTGTTTTCAGCTAGATTTCCACCACAGCAGCTGTAGGGGCAAGATCAAGTATTAAAAAATATATATATAAGAAATTTGAAGATATTCAAGTGTAGGCAACCCGAAATGCTGTGAAGGCAGACAGAGGGGCTGGGGAGTTTGTTCACAAACCCTGAGCGTGCGGAGCTGGGCGAGCTGAGCTGGAGGTCGAAGGAAGGTTTAGTCAGTCTGAAGGTTATCTAGGAACACTGCAGCGGGGACCCTGAATTAGGGGGTTTCTGGCCTGGGAGTTTAGTGAGGGAGTGTTCATACCAGTAAGCAAGCGGATGCTGTTAATCAGAACAATATGGAGCAGGGAAGCACCCTTAGCACTGCGGGGCTTTTCTTTTTCCTTCCTTTTTCCCCTCTCCTTCGCCCGGCTGCATACCATGTACTATATGACGGCTTGTTGATGGAGCTTGGCGGGCTGAAATCTGTGGAGGGAGGAGGCTGCATGACATGAGCTGAGGCTATGGCACATGTAGACTTAATCGTGAAATCTGCACACAAGAGCAGCGTTCCGCATGCTCGAGAAATCACGGAGAGGTTTAGTGTTTCACCAGGAAGCTGACAGCACCGCAGTGCACCACAATTAAGACTTTAAAATATGTAACAGCATTTCTATGTCATCAAAGTACTGCTGCTGCACAAAGCGGCGCTTATGAAAAGATCCCTGCTCTTCACCCTACAATCATGATGTACATATTGGCAATAAGGAAGTCAGCAATAGCTATTTACTGCTCTCCTGCAGCTGTGGACTTATAACTTAGGTCCCTAATTAAGTAGAAGCAGGGCTAACCACGAAGCACACCACAGTGCCTTAAAATGGCTTTCATACTGCGGAAATCTGGTGTTTGGTTACTCCAGAGAGTGGGTTTTTTTTACCCCCCTTGAGAACTGTATTTGCACATTCAGAAATAATTATCTGGAGATTTAAAAAAAAAATGCTGTCTTGATGCACCATGAGATCTAAAGAGCTTTTCATGGAAAGCATTTAAAAAAAAAAAAATCCAGCTCTATATGGGAGATATTGACACCAGCCCCATCTTTGTCATCGAATGTGACTGATTGTTAGCAAAGAAACTAGTCATGCTGCACAAAAGAGATCACAGCGTGTGCGTAAATCTGCATAACCTAATTGACTATCTTGGGAACGTGATCTTCAGCTGTAAAAACCCGCTTTTGACAAAACAATAAAGTTAAAAAGGAATGTCGCATCATTATGTTCCTTAAATGTCACAGGAACTTCAGTAAGTGCATCTTGGCAGAGGCAAGCCTACATCATTAGTTCCTCTCCTGGTTGCTTTTAGGTTTTTTGTTCCACATGGCCTGACTTGACAGGACAACAAATAGGCCTTTGCATCTGTACACATTTATTAGTGGGTTTTATCGTTGGACATCAAGGAAATTGAGTCTCATCTAAAGGTTTATGACTGTACACATCTGTGGATTTTACTACCCTCCTTTCAAACAAACAAACAGCAGCAGCAGAAAATTATTTTTGGAAAGTACACTTTAAGTTTTAATAATCATTTGATGTTCTGAGCTCCTTGGCTGCTTGTGCAAATGCTTGCTAAACATTTGTTAAACACTTTGGTTATTTTGAGGCTGGGGGAAAGGGAGAGAGCTTTCGGCTGGCTTCTACCCCACATAAAAAGGTGATTTGTGTAATTGCAGCCTTCCTCTCTTCTCCCAGAATAGCCAGCTTTTGATGGATCAGGGTATAGCAAAGCCTTGGTGGGTAATGTTCACTTTTGTACATCGAGTGATTCTGCCTCTAACTGATAGAAAAGTTGGAGGGATCCTGGAGGCTTAAACTGGAGCATAATATTGCTCTGTGATTCTTTTTTTGTTCTTTATTTGTTTTTTTTTCTCATTTTTTAATGTATTCCACATCTCCCAGTTAGCTAGATTTTAGGCTCCCTTTGCTAAGGTGAAGCAAAGGCCTGAATAGTCTGCACACCGTAGTCATTTAAATTCCTGATGAAATTATTGGGCTAAAGGATTTGTTCAGCAATTCCTCATAATCAATTTTTTGAGTAGTTTCTATTCCAGGAACTTCACACCTGGTTGGAGCATCTGAGCTATCTTATTTCAAAAAATAGAAAAAAAAATAATGAAAAGATAAAAAGAAATCAGTGTCCCAAAGTACCGAAGCAGCAGTGGGGTGTAAAATGAAATGGTGTATGCCTTAAATTTCAAAGAGGCTTAAGCAACGATTCTGCATGAATTGCTGCCTATTTTATTTTTTTTTCTTGATGATATTTTTATTCAGAGACCTTAAGATGACAACTAATGTGCCAACATTCAGAAATAATTTGCTGATAATTGTTTGAGCTCCATACCTTCTAATGTGCTTCATAGGGGAAAAAAGTGAAAAATGAGGCCTTAAGTTAATGGAGCTTGTTTTAATGAGTCGCGCCTTGTTCTTGAATATTTTTATAGTTAATGTGAGGGAGGACTGAAATCTGATTTATTTTTAAACTTATTTTTTTCCAGCCTAGGGAGCGGGATGGGGGAGGACTCCTGCCTAGCGGGCGGCTCTTGGGGTCCGGCTTGCCCGAAGGACACCGCTCCATCCATGCACCTTCCCACCGCTTCACCTCCGCTCCCGAGGGCTTCAGCTGAGCTGAACCTTCTGGACAGGGAGACTGGCTGGTGTGAAGGACTTGAAAAGACTGTGTTGTTTTTTTGCTTGGTGTTTTGTAGAGGGGAAATAAGACTCTTGGTTTTTCTTTGATGTCTATTGGCATGTTCTCCTCGAGGTGAGTTTTCACATGCCATCCCTTGAAGAAAGGGCATGAAGAAAGTAGTTGAGGAATGATTATTCCTTGTCCTTTCCCATGCAAAATGCCAAATGAAATGCAAAGGTACTGGGTTTCTATCAAATGGAAAGAAGCGGTTCTCCACACAGGGAAAATATACTGAGCTGTGGCACCCTGTGGATGTTAGAAATTTCGCAGACCCTTGGCCCGAGCGTGGGAGGAAATGCTGGGAGGGGTGTTGTGGGGACAGCAGCAGCTTTGTAGGTAGGGAGCCTGTCGGTCAGAACAGCATCAGGAAAGGCCTGGGGACCTCCTGAGTCCCCACGCCACGGCCTGACCTCCGGTCCCTACGGCTTTGTCGTCGCTCAGTTCGAGGGCGGCCGCCTAGAGCAAAATACGTCAAGGACTAAAATAACAGTGGTCTTGGAGAAACCACTGGCAAAACATCCTGATGGGGCCCCAGAAAGAAGCCCCAGTAGCGAGTCTCTAGGCTGGGGCAGGAGCAGTATTTATGCTTTTTGGTGAGCTCCTGCAGCCAGCTCATTTAACAGCTATGTAAAGGCAAAGTTTAAAGAAACAGTTGGGAAGAATAAACGTATGTTTTCTCTATACCACACAGTGCAAGTGAAATTGCCACTGAGGTGGAGAATGCCCGTGGCAGTCCCCTTCTCTCGGTCATTTGTAAACCTTTGAATGAGCTCCCAGGGCGAATCGTTGCTCCACTACAGTGGGCTACTTTTTGACCAGCTCAAAGAAGCCCCAGAAAATATTGCACCCATATGGTTGCTTTTCTTTTTTTCTATTTTTTTTTTTTTTTACATTCTCATTAAGTTTATAAAACCCACAAATTTAGACCATCTGTCCTATAAATGTTTCTAAACTACACCAAGATGAAAAAGCTGTTCTAGCTTTTTGATATAAGCGGTCAGCAAACCAAACACAAAACCAGAGCAAAGCAAATATTTTCTTGTCATACATGCTTCCCAACCGTGACGGATGAACTGTTATTTTTGATGTGTGTTTGGATCCAAATTTTGGAGAGAAACGCTTCTTAGATATGCACACTTAACACCAAACCAGCTTGATATGAAGAATTCTTGTTGGGGAGGGGAAAATGGGGAAAGTTGCACCACATGCTGCCCATGGATTATGTTAAAGAAGCTGTTTCTTCAATTATTCATCTTCCAAATGCCCTGTTGACTGTTCTAACAAAGCCATCTCAGGCATGGACTATGTCAAGCCAGTCTCAGGTTAAGGTGTTCACACTTCCATTCAACCCACCTCTCTCTTGGATGTTAATCCAGGAATATTTATTATCTCCCCGTGAGACTCCAAAATGTGGCTGAAGTAAGATAATGAAGAGAGGCTGTTTGCAGGCCTTGCCTGACAGGTGGGATTAAGTGCAGGTCCTTGTTCACAGGCAAACTCAACAGCAACCCGTGCATCAAGGGGAGATGCAATAAAGGAACTGGTAGAAAGTAGAAATCTCCTTTGAGATCCTTTTTCCTGGTGTTTCCATGGACACAGCAAATTCCCATGTTAAATCCTCTAGGAATGGGAAGGTACTGTTTAAACTGTATACCCTGATTTTAATGGTTAAGTTGGAAAAAAAAATCGCTTTTGTTTGTGTTCAAGTGCATTTTTTAGCTACTTCTACTGTTGGCACTTTGCTGCTTTAGGGGCAAGATCTTCACCCAAGTTTTTGCTTGAGGAGACCTTCTGCGGCGCCAGTCTTCAGTTTCTATCTAAAGTTCCTCCTGCATGTTTATTTTAGGTATATTATAATATTCCATGTGTAATTCCTGCAGACTTAATTGGAGCACTAAGAGGCTCTGTGAATGCTCGGGAAATTCATACAGAAATAGTGTCTTTTTCTTGGAGGAGGAGGAAAACCATGAAGAGTTCTGCAAACAGTGAAAGGTAGGTTGCCACACGTGCAATCAGTGCTGGCTTTTGGGTGTCCTTTATTCATGAATGCCACTTTCAGTGCAGATATCTACAGATTCCTTCAGCTTATGGGCTGTCTTTATCATCATTACAGGGTCACAGGTAATGATCAGGCATAAATCCTCTGACCAGTTTTGGTTTTGTATGTATGAACCAGTCTTTGTGTGAGATGAAATAAGCATATATGGCTCTCTGCTGTGATTATAGGGGCAGCTGAGACAAACAGCTTGTAGATGCCTCAACTTCAGCTGAGGAATGCATACTAGATGTCAGTTTTCCATTGTACTCCCAGCTCTTTCCACCCATAAAACTACGGCAAAAGAACAAAGTCTTAGTTAAAATGAGATAAAAGCTGAACACTGATCAATGCTGCCATCGCTTCCTGAGTCTTTCAGGGTCTTCCAAGTTTCTCCATCTGTGCGTGCCCAGCCCAACTCTTTTGACTGATGCTGATTCCAGAAAGTACTTCTTCCAAATCTTTCCTGACAGTTAAACGTGGGTTAAACATCCTGACTTTATGGCAGCTTTATTCCAGGAGAGAAGGGATGCGTGTGCTGGGGCATACTAAACTGTTTCCTTGCAAGTAGGTAGAGTGGTCAGCAACTGCACACTCTTGGCATGGGTTATCTATCCAGAAATGGGCTTCCCTATTTGTTCTTGTTTGGATAAAGTCTTATTCTGTTTCTTGAGTAAAAGTGCTCTCTCTGCACAATGCTTGATAACAACACAGAAGTGAATTGAATTTGAGGGGGTTTGTGCCATGGGATCAGCCAGGTGGGCAGCGAATGAGTGCCCTCTAGTAGGCTGAGCACCCCGGCTTCTNAGGTAGAGTGGTCAGCAACTGCACACTCTTGGCATGGGTTATCTATCCAGAAATGGGCTTCCCTATTTGTTCTTGTTTGGATAAAGTCTTATTCTGTTTCTTGAGTAAAAGTGCTCTCTCTGCACAATGCTTGATAACAACACAGAAGTGAATAATGATTTGGACTAATGAATTTGAGGGGGTTCGTGCCATGGGATCAGCCAGGTTGGCGGTGGATGAGTGTCCTCTGGTAGGCTGAGCTTCCTTCTCCTTCCAGCCGGCTTCTTGGGCTGGAAGGAGAAGGAAGTGGCTGCCAAGGGGCAGTGTGACAACAGGACTCCTGGTGCTAACGTGCTGGCCTCCGTTGGTGCCCCCTGCACAGCCTTACGTGGCCTCGGCCACTTCCACGCTCCCAGCAATCTCAGCTAATCCTGGTGTTTTAACCTGAGTTTAAACCTTCTGAAGACTTTTGGTATGTGAAGGCGTTTAAAAAAGAGAATATCAAATCTGTTGTAATTGAAACATTCACTAAGATTTGGATCAAATGGGCAAATAATTTTGGCTAAAGAAACTGCATGCATAGAGTTTTGAGTCTTTCCTGGAGCACTGTATCTATATCAGAATTTTGGAATATATAATTTAGATGTTACCTGACTACAACGTTTAGACATTTAATTTTGATATCATATTTTGAACTTAAATGGAAGATTAGCTAAATGAAGAAAGAGTATAGAGATTACCAAGTAACAAAGAAAACAACACCCTGAAAAACTTGGTTTTGACAAATGCAAACCTGAAGGTTTATGGTATGGAAGATTTAAGGCAAACGGATATTTGGAATCCAACTTTTTGAGCTAACTGGAAACAATTTTTTTCTTTTTTATGTAAACCCTGAAGTTTGTATTTGCCACAACCAAGCTGGGATATTTTTTTACTGATCGCCAAGTGGAAAAGTTCACTATTTCTGCAGCCTGAGTTATAGCTGGTGTGGAAGAAACGCTGCGTTCTGTATTTTGACTGTGTTGCCACAGAGGCTCTATGGTGCATTGAGGAGTAATATACGACTGAAAAAGGTTTTGCGCCGTTTCCTGCAGGATACTCATTAACTCCTTAGAGCTGACGTGGATTTTCTTGTCTGAGCTTTGGCTTGCCTGTTGTGTTTGATTTGCCTAGGTGTTCAGCAGAGCTATAGGATGGAAAGCTCTGTGTGATGGCAGGCAGCGACGGGCGTCTGACGTGCAGTCTCCATCCCATCTGCCCCTTGCTCAGCTCTGGAGGCTTCTCCTTCCGCGCGCGGAGACAGGAACCCTGCTGCACGGGCAGGCTGGCTGTGCTGCCCTGGGCCCAAAGCAACCGCCCTGAAGAGGGGCATGAGTCTCCCTAGGGACTCCAGGAGAGTTTATATTTATGACTGTGGGAGTTCCATAGGTCTTCTGAGTCATATGGCCTTCTGCTTATATAATCTAGTGTTTCACAGGATACGTCATTGCACCATCAGGCTAAGATTGTGGACTTTACAATTTTTAATGACTTGTACATTCAACTTTTGAGCTAATGCAGCTATATATGAAGTTACATACATGCATGTGCTCACACACTGGACAAAGATCAGAATTCATCACTCAATTGTCTTACTGATCTGCCAGACTCAATAATCAGCAGCTCTTGATAAATCTGTTTTTGTTTTCTTTTTTTCTTTTTATTTTTTTGGAACAACCCTTAAGAAATGAAAGGGGAGGTTTGAAAAGAAACACTTTAGAACTAAGGGAAAAAAACACACAAAGAAACCATTTTGCAAGAGATTTGGAGAAATCATTAACTCTGCCCCCTTTTTCTGCCTCCCCCCTTTCAAAAATTGAAATACAAATTGTCAGTGTTCTCTTCAAAGGTTTTCCAAAGTTCAGCATATGAGAGGCTAGCCAGGGAAACTTTTTTTTTCCTGTTCATTCATTTACAAAAATAAACAGGAAATTTTGCATTTTCATTCCATCTAGGAAAACCCAATTACAGAGCTTTATTATTTCACGGTGATTTCCCCCTCTTTCCTTTCCCCCTCCCCAGCAAAACCACACAGGAGCGTGTGCATTATTAGAGCAGCTGAAAGGAACGCGCGCCCTTGCATTGCAGTTGCTCGGATGAGTGAGGGTGCTGCCGCGTTTACTTAAGCCAGGGTTTTGAGACAGCTTAGCTGACCTCAGTGCCAGGTCTGTGCCCAGGTGGAGTCACCCCGAAGCGAGGAGCGGTGCAACGTGCCGGGCCTTGCCGCGGGGCTCTGCGGAGGAGGCCGGGCAGGAGGAGGAGCAGCGGTGCCGCGTGCGCTGTCCGGTTATGGAATAGCTCAGGAATTTGGGACAAGAGCGAAGCTTTCTGGCTGGCCAGCTGTGACATCAGCCAGCCCCGTGCCAGTAGTGCCCGGTAGCCGCACGCTGTGTTCGAGCGCATCGACGTGCTGCTCCTGGCAGGTCGCGTTTCGTCTCTTGGAACGTGGTGCTTTAGGAAAGCCCCAAACGGGCTGATTTTATGTGGTGGCAGAAACGCGTTGCTTTAAAAGAACCTTGAAGCTACCATGGACTAAGACTGTTGGACCAGGAAAGCGTGAGGGGCTGTTTTTAGGCACTGGGTACAGCTGTTGCCCTGTTCTTTGCATTCGCTGCAGCTGATTAATTTATGTGCCTGGGGCCAACTACCCGTGTCTGTGTTCTGCAAAGTCTTATTTTTTACCCCTCTTTCTAATTGCATTTTACGCTGGGCAGAATGCTTGCTACGCCTTTCTTTAGCTTGTCTGTATCTATTTTACTTTTCTCCTGAATGTGACTCTCCTTAAATATAAAATATATAGTACCTGTTAGGGTTTGATTCCTTCTCCCTGACTCATGCTGCAAGAAAGCAACAAGATAGTCTGCATTTGTGCAAATAAAGCAGCCACATGCCATCCATCTCCCCCCTTATTCCCCAGTTGCTTTACAGGCAGAGTTATTTTTAACAAAATAAAAGAGGTTTTATGCTTGTATAGTTTTCTGATTTGGTAAAATGCAGTAAGATATCCAGTATTTGGATTTGGTAAAATGCAGTAAGATATCCAGTATAATGTGCCATTTGAAAATAAACTGAACTGGTATAAAAAAAATTACACTGTAGCTTTGAAAGAAATGTCAACGCAATTGAATTGTACAAGGGAAGACACGATCCTTTAAGCTTTTGTACTGGCTTGTGTCAAAGCAGTATCAGACTACCTTAGAGACAAGTCAGTAGCTCTGACGAAGTCCTAGAATAGGCCTAGTCTTTGGCACTAATTTATTCCCTCATCTTGTGCAAAACTCAACTTGAGCTGTAGATACTCTTTGGCTGTTAAAACTTTGCACTTGCATTCATTTGGAACTTGAAGGGTAGGAAAGACATCCTGCTTTAGCTAGATCTCTGTTAACATTGCCATCAGATGCCTTATGGTTGTATGAAAGGATAGACTCTTGCAGGAGGAGATACTGCATTTTTTGCTCCACAAGTACCATAGTGACTTGCGATAGTGATTTGGTTGCTTGGGCTTGTCTGATGTGCCCTCTACCTGTGGTTTTGGGTGAGCAAAGAGGCCAGGAGGAGCAGATCCTGCTGGGTCTGTGAGACCTTGCACCTCCACAGCGAGTGCTGCGAGCGAGGGAGCTGCTCCTCCCCACTGCAGTGTGACCTCTTGGAGCTCCAGAGCTTGGCCTGATTTAGAGCATGTCCTCCAGACCTGGCCTGCATTGATTCAAAGGCCAAAAAAAGGTTGGTAAATGTTTCTCTTTAGAAAGCTGTGATGTTTCTTTCAATTTTCACATTATTAGCTTCAGTTCTGCATTATGTGCTTCTCTGCTAAGGGCACAAGCTGAAAGTAGAGCCGTGTTTTCTCTTCAGCCAGGTACTGGCACATAAGGGACCATCAAATGATCTATTTGTATGTGGTTTTAAAGAGACAAAATTATTCAGCTTATGAAAAATTTGGACACCCGTGTTGGACTTCGCGTCAGTGTTGATGTTGTTTGTGCTGAACACACAGCCTCCTACAGCCGGTGTTCCTCGTGCCTTTGCACGTCAGCAGATACAAGAAGCAGGTTGTAATTTGAATGAAGTTCAGCGAGAGGTTAATCACTTCATAATTATCCCAGGTTGGGAGATAGGCAAATCAGCATTCAGATACGCGAGGCACAAAGGAGCGAATCCGTGTTGGGCTTTCAGGTTGCGATTAGGCAGGTTGGCTTCTTTACTTCTGTGATGAGGAACAGCTGTGGATTAGTACAGGGTAATCGGAGACAGTAGACAACCTGGTAGGGTCATTGCGCGCTGCTCCTTTGAAATGCTCAAGTTTATGGGGTGTCAGAGCAAGCTGGGGCATGAACTGACTGGGCTGAGTTATAGCAGCAGTTTGAATCGCAAAGGGCATCGTCATCAGCTGGTTAAGATCAGCCAAGTTCTGCAGCGCTGATAAATCCCTTTACTCTGGGTGGGTGTTTGTCCTCCCCCCTCCAAAGCTTCATCCTGAGAGCTGCCAACTTTCTATCAACACAACCCTTCAGTGAGATCTAGGTTGGGTGAATGGCTGGCAGTCCTGCGGTCCCTGAAAATTAGCTTTTCTGTAATGGAAAGATGTTAAAGAGAGAGCGGGTAAAGTGGTGACCTCATTTTCAGAAATGAGCAAAGATGGCTGTTTCGGTACAGCCCGTGTTTTTAAAAATCCCTCTTTTTTTTTTTCTCTAAATTGAAGGCTATTTTTTGAAAAAAGAATTTCTTTTTTAATTGCCATCTAAAAAGTGAGTATTTTCTGCTTTGTTTTTATTATTCCTCCACCTGTACAGCTTTAAATCTTCTTTCCTTTTGCAAATCCTTCTTCCTTTTTTTTTTTTTTTAACTTGATTGAAAAAGAGCAATAAGCTAGAAAAATTAGGAAAAGGAAAGCAAATGAGAGAAGACAATCAGGAAAACATTTTTAAGAGGGGTAAAAGCAAAAGAATGAACAAAATACCAAAGCATTATTGATCATGTTATTTAGAGAAAACTTAATTTAACATTTAACACCTGCTACTTTAAATATCTTTTCATTTTCTATGAGATATAACTCAATTTTTATTTTTTTGCACAGGAAATACACTGAAAGACAAAACTTTTGTATTTTTCTTTGCCACTTTTTAAATATTTTTATGTATTACTTGCTCTCTGCCATGTCCCTTTGAGATTCAATGACTTTTTTTTTTGGTTATGCAACTCGTTTTACAATATCAATTCCTAATCACAGCTGAGTATCTCAGATGCCCAATCTTAGAGATGAACCAAATCTGTTTAGCAGCATTAACCTCTTCGGTGCAGAATATGATTTCTGGCATTAACTCTTCCCAACACCGTGGCAAGGAAAGACTTGGGTGTTCATTTGCCGTGAGGCCCTACAAAACCTAGGCTACAGTCAGAGTTCGCTGCCCAGGATTTTATTCCACCTCAGATCAGTCACACCAGTTGCCTGTTTAGTTACTGCCATCTAAATAGTTGTCTGCTTATAAATAAGCAATCCAGTTTTTCAAGTGGGTTGCAGTAGGCAGGGGGCTTTTTCGTTTTCCAGCCAATTTTGAAATTGCTGTGGATTTGTTCCAGTGCAAAAGAGGAACAGGTTTTAAATCATAAACTTCTCTGGAAAAAGAGGCTTTGACTAGAAATTCCATCTTTGGTAGAAGCTGTGGCAGGTCTGTGACATGGGCATTTTCCGTGAGAGCCCATCCCACGTGAGCTCTGTTAGAGGCTGCTGCTTCCCTTGGGTGGAGGTGACCTTGACCAGATGTGGACATGAAACCTGCCCATGTTCACATCCACTGAGCTCTCTCTCCAGTTCTGAGGACACGCTATATAGGTCTGCATCAGGCCAGGTTGGGCTTTTCTATAGATACTGCGATGTGCCATGTTTTCTCTGAGCAGCTGTCCAGCCCATCCTGTTGCCAGCTTCTGAGCCCTTTTGTGGAGGGTGTGCAATGTAGAGAGTTGGAGCCTTTGCACAGATACCTGCCTAACAATCTGTATTTCCCTGCCATGCACCTGGCCTTTGTGTATCATGCTGTGCCTGACTGTCTAGTCTTGTTTCAGGACGTAATGGCCATATATTACATATCCAGATCTTGCCTCCCATGAGGTTGGAGGGAAAAGTTGTCATAAAACATTGATGCTTTATTTACAGTAGGCTTGAACAGAATCAATGTCTTGTTTCCTTTTAGTCTAATGAGTTCACATCTGCAGTGCAGCAGGCGTTTGTTTGTATGTGAGTAAGACTATAGTGTTGGCAAGGGCAAAAACTCATCAGACGTCTCTTATATTGGGACAGCAGTCAACTTTTGGGCTGCTTGCGCACCCCAGGTCACGAGAGCTTGAGCTCTGCAGAGACGATGAGAGCAGTCCTGTTACCCATACCTGTGTGGAGCCTGTAAAATTCCTCTCCATCCTGAGACAGGGTGAAACAAGAGGTTCCCTGGAGAAAAATTGTGCAAATTCTAGTTAGACCTTCATCAAGGTAAAGATGGTAGGGCAAACAGGGCAATTATGGCTGCTCTTTTGGAACAGATTCTTGGTTATTCATTCCTGAAACTCAAAGATGCTTCTAGGCCACACTTGCCAAAGGTCTTGACTGTGGGAGGCTTCTGGACCCAAGTGAACAGAGTTGTCCTTTCTTTCATGAAAAAGAAAATGGCATTTGGAAGGGACATTCCTTGCCAAAAGAAGAAAAGCATCCCAACTGTTGTTCCTCGTGGTTTAGGATAAGATACTAATTGAGCTTCAAGCTTTGCCTCTCATAAACGCTGTTCTAGTTTGCGTAATTTTTATGCTCAATTGCAAAACTTGTAGTTTAGGCAACTGATGTTGATGGGGCTATTCTAATTCATGCCAGCTGGTCTGATATTTTTATTTATGATTTTTGCCTTGGCAAAACATATATAATAGTTTTCCCCAAAAGACTGGCTAAATATTCAAAAACTCATTATTGACTAATACTAAGCTTAACCAAGTAGAACGAAGAATCTTTTCAGTAGTTGGAATATCCATCATTAGGGTGAAACAGATTGATTTTTGCTGAAAGAAAAACTACTTCTGCTTATTTGGAAGGCATAAACATCTCATGGGCCTGTGCAAGTTATAACAGTGTAAATCCATTATAGCTGAGTGGAGACACAAGCCCATGATTTTTCAACGAGGGGTATTCACGCACGTGTTTAAATGATGCCAGGTGGACAGAAACAGCTTTTATAACAAATTTAAACTCCTCATAAACAGAGGTTTAGCTTGCTCTCTTCTTTGGTTTTGTACTGCAGGAGTTGGGAATGACAGGGACATCTGTATATTTGTGGTCAGGCATAAGAGCAAGTGAGGGGAAAGTCATTCATCCTTATCCCCATATATTAAGTAGATTGGCCTGCACATGAGATCCCAGGTCATCTCTGGGGGAATAAAGTTACAATTCCTTTTGAAAAGTGAATGCTTTCTAGAACTTGTAACTGAAAGTCAGGTCTCTTTTGCCCTTCCTGCCCACAGTTGGCCTCAAGTTGAGCAGGTGTAAATTTGCCCCTAGAGCAATGCTGCCTTGCACCAGTTGGAGCTTGCAGCATTCAAGTCGCTGTGGGTTTGGCCAAGTTGTGGAAAAGCAGGATCTTCAACAGTAAAAGGGAAACCTGGAAGTTAGGTGGAGTCTGCAAGATTTGCAGGGATGTGTTGTGCAATAGATACGAGGTGCAGAAAAAAAATGCAGAAGAGGCTAGGCCAGGTATAGAAGAGCTCAGTAAGTTTTAATGTAGGAATCGGTGCTGGACTTGCCTCCTACACCTTGTGTCACTATACAGTGTAATGAGGGAAGAATATTATGATTTTTTTTCCCTTTCGATAAGCCATTTCAGAACAGGATTTGGCTAAAGCCTGGAATCAGTATGTTGATTTTGGAGTGGGTAAAGCTTGTTCTTTAAAGTGCCAGATATTCAGCTCCCGGCAAGATCTTCAGCTTTATTTTGGGTGAACTGAAATTTCTGTAAAAATAATAAAACCCAAGAAAGAATTGCAGTAATCCTTCCTGGATGTGACAAAAGCAGGTCCAACCATTACAAGGTCTGCAGGAGCCTGACGGGATTAAATGTTAGTCTGAGTCCTAAAAAGGCAACAAGCTGTTTCAATACATCTTAGGACCCGGTTTATGAACAGAGATTTGTGATTCCAAGCTAAACTCACACATTTCTTGCAGATGTGCAGACAGGTAGTTAGATTCTTCTCCAGAAGTCACCCACACACAGGTTTGGGTTAGGCATTTTTTTACCCACATTCTAAGTCAATATTTGCACATCTGACCCATGCTGTCTGTTTATAAATCAAATAAAAAAAAACCATAGTTCGGCCCATGTGATTGTGCGATGGTCACCCACTCAGGCTCAGATAAGGTTTTCCAGTTGCAATGTCCTTCCTTACAGAATAACCACAGAGTCCAGATGTTGACAGCTATGGCATTGCTGGAGCTCTGTTCTTTTATGATGCTCTCTCCTTTTAAGCTGCAATTTCTGATGGATTTGTAGGTGATGACACTTCTTTAGGAGTTCTTCTATAGCCTGGCCAGGGAACAGCTCACCCAAAGCTTTGGTTTGAGTTACGCAACGAGTCAAAGGAAAACTGAAGAGCCAGAAGTTTCATATATGCTGAGATGAGCCAGCAAAGCGGGGATCAGCAACCAGGCACCTCCCCAGCTCTGCCGCACCCCAGTCCTGACTGCAGTCCCCAAGGGAAACCATCCCTCGTGGTGTTGGTGCTCCTGGATGTGCCCTGCTCCATTCCAGCTCCAGGAAACGCTACCTGTGCTTTCCTGTCAGACCTGAGCAGAGTAACGTATGTTGAACCTAGGCAGCCCGTGCTGCTTCAGATGAGAGTCAAATTTAGCCTGAAGACTATGGCTCCTGCTTAGGTTTCTCCTACTCTAGCTTTCCATAATAAATGCCCTAGAATAAATCCTTGGCTGACCAAAGAAGTTTGGCTGATCCTAGCTTCTGGATGCTTATCAAAACCAAAACTTGAATTTCATCCACCATGAACCCTAGTCTATTTTTAATGCTGCCGTTTGGAAGCTTGGCTCCATGTGCTCTTAATAAAATAGTGGAAACAACATGCGGCAACTTTGTAAACAAACTTGAAAATTGTTATTTTTCAAAGGGCCAACTTATTTGTAAATAATCTGCAACAGATGGTAGCTGTGAAATAAACTTTTACTATTAATATCATCTTTGACCTTGGACAAATTGCAAGTTTGTCCCTGTTTTTCACCTCGAAAAGAGGTGTGGTAGCTTGTGAGGACACTAATACTAAGCAAAGACTTTTTAAGTAACCAAGAAACAAAATTTGTGCCTAGACCACAGTAATGAGTCCTGAAAACTTAGAAGCATATTTCTAATACAAAATTGTCACCATTTTAGGCCTTGAAGTAAAGGCATCACACAGTGTGTGATTGTGATGTGTTTATGTATGATGTATTTATGTATATGTACCTATATATGTATTTTGTGTGTATTTTGCATACAGTTACTACTCCTGTAGTTGCATTGAAGTTACCAGAGTAGAACTGAGGTGAAGCTGGTCTCTTTGTGCTTGCAGGTTAGCTTTTCTAGAAGGGATCTTTAGGTAGAGCTACTTGGAATAGTCCCAGGGTATAATTTTGGTTTAAGGGCAAGATGTTCCAGAGTTGGGGCCTGATGTCAAGTTTCTAGTGTAAGATTTTCCAAGCGATTTAGAGTTTCAGATCACCGAAAGATACTGAGCTATATCTGGATAGGAATTACATGCTTTTTCAAGTACTAGGTTTCATTGCTCAGATGGTTAAAGGCAACATCATAGTGTTGGTCTACGAGCTGAGCAACCATGCATATTTAGCTGTTGGCCACGCTGAACAGTGAGTGCAGCGCCCCTAGCAGAGTTTCTGCTGTGGCACTGGCAGACCCAACTTGGTGACACAGGCACTAGCACTATGGTTGTGTCCTTGGTTGCTTTGCATCTGGGTTTATGGTGTGCACAGACAGCTGGATTTTCCAGCTCGTGGCGTTCTTGTTGAGGCACGTAAATGAAATAGCCTGGGTTCTCAGAAGAGTTGGCTCTTGTTCATGGGCTTGGGATCATGGTGGAAGAGCACCTTTCTTTCAGTGAGAGCTAGAGCGTGGTACTTGTGTGGTCAACTGCTTAGGTACTGAAATGGGAACTGATGGGAGCCCGGTTGTGTCAAAAGCCTTTGTGTAGTGATGGTGTTGAGGGGAAACAGCAGAAAGTAAATACGTACTGAATCACATGAGACCATGAGGCTTTCTTAGCCCAAGGGTTCCTCGCCAGCGCTGTCCGGCCGTGCAGGCAGTATGACCCTTTCCCGCATTCTGCTGGGCTCTAGGTCCTTCCTTCACAAAGTAACAAGCATCTCCTAAATGCTGAGGGCAAATTCTGCTCCACTCAGGAATGGAGTCTGTAAGGCACCAAGGTGAGCTGTGAGCTTAAAGGAATGGTATAAAATGGGGTAGATCCTGGATCGATGATGACTCCCGTGAAAGGGTCCAGATCCCTGCGCTCACCTCGCAGCACTCGTGCTGTTGGATCACAGAGCGCGCCGCTCTCTCTTGGCTGAATTTTTGCATTAATGAAAATATCAAAACCTGATTCTAGTCACGTTTTAGTGCTGACTGGACTTTGATTTCAGATCGGTTTGTGCTCATGTACTTTTCCAACACCATCTGCAAAGATGCACGCAAACTGAAAGAGCAAACACTAGGCTCTGCGCTCAGCTGTAATATAAAGCTTCCTGGCCATGAAGCCAGCAGGACCAAATGTATACAATAGAGCAACAGCTGAGCAGCTCCCCGCCAGCGTCCCTCAAGGAGAGATAAAAGAGCCTCCAGCCTGTTAGGCAGAGTTAGACACTCATGTTTTCATTCATCTCCACACAAAGGAGCAGAGTGGATTGTAGCTGCACACCTGCAGCTGTGTTCCAGTTTGGCCTTGCTCGTTATCCCTGCCAAAAAGGAGATCTTGACAATAAATCCACAAGAAGCTGGTATAGTTTAGGAAACAATAGCAGTGTCTCATTTCTCCTTTATTATTTCCATATCTGAAGGGCGGGTGTGATGGAGGAAGCAAGTCCTGGGTGGAGGATGCAGGTGGAAGGCGAACGGGGCAGGTCCTGGTGGTCTGCACGGTGCAGCAGGTCGGGGGAACTCCCTTCCTTTCCGTGGGGCTTCTCTGTCTGAACCAAGTGCCCTTTTTAATAGGCAGGGACTTGCTTTCCTTCACGAGTAGTCTTCGGCCAATTTTTTCCCTTTTAAGATTACGTGCACTTTATTGAAAAACTTCCAAAACCGTCAAGTGTTTTCAATGTTAACGTGGTATTTTTTTTCTTCTGTCAAAATGCAAAATACTGATGATGACTATGTCTGTACAAGCATTTTATGCAGGGTAGAGAGAAGATTGTTTCCTAAGCACCTCTAACCTGGGTGTTTGAAGCTGGTTTTTAAAGTTCCTTTCCAATTGGATTTTTCTCCTTTTTTTTTCCCCACAAGGAATAAACATTGCTGTCAGTGTTTGCTTCAGAATGGCTTTTCTAGAACTGATATTTGGAAAGGCCAGCAGGGGAAGACAATTTCATTATACTTACCCATACCCATAGATAAAAAGCTAAAAAGAGGCCAGTCCTTTCCTGCCTTGGATTCGAGTTGGGATGAAGTTGATCCCTGTGCTCCAACACTGCCGAGCACGTGGTAGTCAGAGAGTTTACAGACATCCTGCAGGACAGCTTGGTCTCCACCAACAGTGTCCCTGGCAGATTGCTCTAACAGGGAGCTTAGCTACCAGAGGAAACCTCTTTCATCCCATTTTGATGGGTACCGATTCCCCTTTGCTCAGCCAATGCTGTTTTTCTTCTTTCCATCATCGCTGCATTCCTTGAACCTCTTTCAAGGGCTGTTCAATACACATTCAGTTGCTCTTACTCATTTTTCCTGTGTGTACTTTCTTTTTAACATAAAGACAAAAGAAAAGGAGCAATCCTGCCCCTTTATCTTGTATTATGACTACACTTGGCACAAGTTTTTATCTAAAGTCTGCTGGATTCAAAGAGTCTTTGGCTTGGATGCTGAATTGCTTGAATTCCCTTTCTTCCCATCTCCTAGCCACTGCCTCTCTTTTACCTCTTATGGTTCATTATGTCCTAACTGTATTTGCAGTCTCCTTCCAAAAGCGCAGTCATTAGTTGCAAAGGAAAGTATGCAGAAAATCTACAGGAGCCATGGAGGTAAATCAGTAATAATAATAAAAAAAAAACTTACTAATGGGATTTTATGCTAAGCGTAAATATGATTAATCTGTGAACACTCCTCCACACCAGGCTGACACCAGGGAACATCATATGAGCTCCACTGAGGCCAGTCCTGCCCAGATGCACCGGCAGAGCTGAGAACTGCCCTCTTGGCCTGCACAGCTGCGTCGGTGCCACCTGCCTCTTGCCTTCGGGTACAAGTAGCTTCAAGCCCTTGATGCAATGGAATTTTCTAGCCTTAAGTAGAAGTCAAAATCATAGTAGGTCTGTTGACTATGTGGTCCAGACTGAACCTTTTCTTTCTCTCTCTCATATGTGCATGCCTGGTGACCGAAAAGCACTGGAGGGAAGTAGTTTTGCTCTTACTGAAGTCAGTAGAGTGGTTACTATTCACTGCAGGGAGTTGGGGACTGCTCAGTGACCATTGAGTTGGTCTTTTTGTGCCTGGGTTGAAAGCACTTTGTTTGTTTGATTTTGTTTGTGGAATGGAGAGCTGGTTTGTCATTCAGACTCTCTCCATGTAGGGTCGGAGGAATAAATTAGTGAATGTCTCCATTAGATTTCATCTAGTCCTTCAGTGAGGAAGCAGTTATAAGTTGTCTGGAGAAATGGATTTGACTTCAGCAGGAAGAGAATGGGAGCAACCATGCACACAGGGCAATTCTCAATTTAGAAACTCTGAGTGGGGAAAGAACAGAGATTTCTTCACAAATATTTTTGCTAATGAAAGTGAATGGATTGATTTTAATTGCTCAACATCTTCAAAGTGAAGAATAGCACCGCTATAACAAAAACTCCTGAAAGAAACCATGAGGTTTGGCCTTTTAGTCCAGGACTGAGAACTGTGTGTGAGCCAGGCATCCGCAGCACAACAGGACCGGCTGGTCCCATGGGCTGACCGCTGGGTCACGTCTGACCCCAGGTTCTCAGCAGGCATTGGAGGAAAAGCCCTCTCCCTTCCTCAGGAAGACAGGCATTCACCAATCTGCGTAGCTGTTAGGTTTTCAGTGTAATTTGCAGTGTTTATCATACTCTTTATCTCAACATTTCCAATCCTTTACTCTAAAATATTCATCTGCAGGACTTCTCCCTTGCCTTCTCGTCTTTTTTTTTTTGTCCTCCCACCTAGTTTGGGCAAACAAAATCATTCAGGTAAAAATTCCCAAATGAGCTTTGTGATTAGGGAGAAAGAAGTAATCACTGTGTGCAAAGAAAATAGACATTTTCCTCCAAGTCCAGTTTTCCACAGGAGGGAAAGAAAGTCAAGCTCAACATCTCTAGTCACAGTAGGTGCTTGAAGTGCCCGGAGAAGAATGCACAGATGGCAGCTCTAGGAATGAGGAAGCAGAGACAGGCAGAGAAGTCAAACTTTGTAGGCTGCCTGTGCATAGGTTGTATATTGACATCCCTTGGAGATTTTGGGTTTTTTTTTCTCATTTTATTGTGAAATTTTGCATCTTTTTTTTCTTTAGCATCCCTTTAGACAATTTAGAAGAAAATGTGGAAAAGCAGAAAGGGGAAGAACCAAAAAAAAAAAGCATTATTTTGAACTGTGTGTGTCTTGATACAGCTCCTTGTTTTATCTCAGAGCTATTGGAAGGAAGGAGCTCTGCCCTTTCCCCACACTCTGCAGCAGGGTGTGCGTTGGCCACGGGCAGTGGGGCCGTCTGGCGTGTCCAGGTTGTAGCAGGTTTCCTGGCGGGGGATAAATCTCTCCCTGCCTTGAAGGAGCGACTTTGGCTCTTGAGCTTCAGCGAACAGGTAGAGAGATGGGCCAGCCAGCAAAGGGACTGGAGGAGCCCTTGCTTCTGCCGAGCAGCCCCAGGCTCCCTCCAGCTTGTTGCACGTCCTCCCGGCCGAGGCCGCCGTGCGCAGGGCAGAGCAAAGAGGAGCTTTGGCTGCTTGCGCACAAAGGCGGGTCTGTGGCTTTCACAGTGGTTGTCCCCTTTGAGGGTGTTTTTCCGCCTCTCCGAGGGCGTATTTCATGGAACACTTCACAGAATCAATGCAGCTCGTCAGCAGACGGGTGCGATGTGCAGCAGGACAGGCGGAGGGGCGGCATTTGTTTTCCCTGCCCATCCAGGGCCTTCACTCCTGAGCGCGCGCGGCGCTGAGCCTCGTCCCGCAGATGCAGAGGGCTCTTTGCACAATCTGCAGTTTGTGCAGCAAGTCCAAATGAATCCAATTCGCTGAATTGGTGCTCGTCTCCGATTAAAATCGTGCCCGAGCAGTTTTTGGTGCTGACAATGTGATAGGCTATCAGCGATTATAGGCATCAGATGCTAAGAGCAGAGATCATGCTCCCTTGATGACAAGTTTTAAATCATCCTGTGTTGTATTTATTTTTTTCCTACAAATCTGAATGTAAATGAGCCCATTATAAAAGCCCCCGTAAATGCACCATTTCAGAGTTTGTAGATAATGTTTATTTAAAGTACTTAAACTACCAGCTCCACAGGGTAGGTTTTCCTTTATAAAATAAACAGCCACCCATTTGATAACCATTAGCGTGTAAACCTTAGAGATGAGAAGCTTGCAAAACCAGGCCAGCCCACGGCCTCAGGAGCACGCACGTGGATTCGTGCCCTTTGTTTTGGCAAGGAGCTTTGCCTGGTTTATGGAATCCGCCTCAGGCTTTCCAGTGTGATGGATCAGGCCCCAGCAACCCTGAGAGCCTGGCTGACAAATCCTGAGGTGGTTTTAGACGTAATTATTTGGAGAAGGTTCTTTTTTTTCCCTATTTCCTTCTGCCTTCTGAGCTTTGTAGTGGGGACTTGCTCCTGGCAATGGTCAGGAATGCTTTTTGCTCCTTACTGTAATTCTAACAGAATCACTGGACGCTACAAATAACATTCATTAAAAAAANAAAAAAAAAAAAAAAAAAAAAAAGGAAAAAAGGCAAATATCATGAGATTTGGAAGGGACAAGAGTCCTGACTAGAGTGAGCGTGTCCAGCAGGAGGAACATTGTGAGAACTGCGCTCTGGAGGACGATGCCCCCAGCTTGCCATTGCACAGCTCTGCCCAAATCCTGTAAAGAAATCCCAGAAGCTGACAAGGCAGCACCATACTCTCTATACTCTCTCCTCTCCTCTTCTTTTTTTCCCCTCTCTAAGTTCTCTTGCTCTGTTGTTATACAGGCAAAAAGAGGAAGTGTTAACTATGAGAGCTAAAGTGGCGTCAGATATTTTATTGGTAGTATTCTTGGGACTTCACTAGCTTTTGTTTTCACCCTGGTGACTTCGATGTGGTATTTTGTCTTGGAACATGTGTCGGGCTCGTGCTGAAGTCCCGCTAGAGACCTGATCTGGTAAGTTCATGCAAGTTAAGCACAAAAGAGAGAGGGGCCTCTGCTGAAAGCTGAACGTGGCTCCAACATGAGTGTCCGCTGCTCGGGGAACGTTTCTGTGCATACAGAAAGCAGCAGAGTTGGCTGCAAGGCCCTTCTGCACTTGACACAGTTCAGATCCCCATTTTCCCTCCGTAACCTGGAGATCCTCAGGTTAGCTCCCCAAGGGATAGCAGAACTTCTGTTTTCCCATGTGCCCCCAACTCTACGTACTTAGTTTTACAGGTAAACACCATTTAAAAACCTACTGACTTCCAGTGCATGTATTTTGTGGATCAGTTGGTTGGACTTTGTTACCTAAAGTTTTATTTATTTATTTATTTATTTATTGAATCCAGCTATATTTGTTTGCCTCCTTTCAGGGAGGTACTGACCAACATGCGTAGATTCATGTGGTTTGCTGTCATCTAGGGAAGTGACTGTGCTCTTCTGTTGCTCTAGCTCCTGAGCCACATCTGCTTAAGATATATCTCTATGTCATATACCTGTATGCAACAGATAATGCCAATTTCTCCTTAAAAAATATATTTTTTTCCAGTGTGCTGGAGCTTTCACAGGCAGGGACACCAGCTCTCACTGGCAGGGTTGTTTTGCTTAGGGAACTGATAGAGGATTTTGCTGTTTTTTAAGTTGTTTGCTGTCTGGAGTGTTTACTCATGTCATATTATTGGCGCAACTTTTTATTACTGACCTCTCCCAAACGTAGACAGAGTTAAAGAAAGATAGACCCCAGCTGGTTGCAGGTAAATAGATGGTTCAGACTGCATATTCTTCTTTAAACAGTGAACACGTCCATTCACATTAATTGATGATCCGGTCTCAGCCAGGTTTAAATTCTTTGTTCTAAGTGGTATATAGAAGATTAAATAACTAGACAGTAACTGTCTAAGGAATATAGTCTGGGTATCCTTCATCTTCAGTCATTTGCTTCCTTCACTCAGCGAGACAGTCTTTTTAACAAGTGATGAGATTGTCATCATCTTTCCATCATTCCAGCTACTAGAGACGGGGCTTTTGCCCAGCATCTCCCAGAGTATCTGTGTGTGGAAAGCTGGCGGGGAAGTTCTGCCTGCATTGACACGTATGCAGCCCAAGTTTGCAGCTAACAATGCAAAATGCTGTCCTTCATACATAAATATATTAGAAAACATGTGTGTTTTATAAGGGCAGTACTACTGGTTTTCAGCATGGTTTTATGTAATGAAAGTGAACGTGATATATGGTAATTGTTTGTGCAGTTATGAGCCTTTGTTGACGTACGCATGCAGTCGTGAACTTGCTTGTAGCACATGGTTTTGATTTTTTCTTTGTTGCTTTCAGGATTTGACACTCTTAGCCAAATAAAATATTTTTTAAGAATTGATTAATGAACATTCCTTGATTTATAACAGGACTGATTTATAGAGCATTAATAAAGAATAACAAAGTTTACCCGAAGATGACTTAGTCTTTCATTTCTGGTAGCTTACTAATGTGACAGGTGGTAGAAGATAGTGAAAACATTGTAATGAAAAAGGCAAGGCAAATTTCCAGATTTGTTCCACAGGAATCCAGGAATGGGGAAACTCTTACTATGTATTCTAATATTTGTGCAGCCCTGACTTTCAGATGGCTGCAGCAGCTCTGAGTAATCCGCTTTGGAAATACTTATTCTCATACTTTTAATACTATTTTCTGGTGGTGCCTAATAACGTAGGTGAGTTGCATCTTGCATGTAATGGAAGTGACCTAAATGTGGTGATCTTACGAACTGACACCTTTGGAAATTGGCAGTGTTGAGATCTACACGTGTGCCTTCACTGAGGCTGGGAGAATTGGGCAAAATGAGACACCTCATGATCTTCAGAAAATCAGTGCATACAGTATCTGGCACAGCAGCAAGACAAGTACTATTCTAATAGCTTTCTGGCACGCTCCCTCTGTAGACATGACGTTTGTGGAAATGTAATTACCTTTCATAAAAGAAAAAATTACTACAGAATGGAAAAAAAAATAGCCCGGCTCAATTGACATGAATGAGGAAAATATCAAACCAGGCTGGATAATAACCCTGTTACTATCAATTATATGTTAATTTTTCCTGCAGTTTTGCTTTTGAGAGGCTCATCACTTGAGCCAGGTTAAAAATGCACTGGTTTGATCCTTCTTTTTCTTGCAGTGATCAAAATTTTTATTTTTAAGTCTTTTATATGTGGATCCAGTATGTGGAGCTTGTGCCAAATGAGAAGCTGGGAAGCTTTATTCGTTTGCATTGCAGCTTAGGAGACTGAAGTGGTGCAGGCTTCTTCAGATGCCTTTTTCTTGGTGCACCTGGATCCTGACCTGGTAAAAGCATTTCATTCCAAGTGCCCAAGCGAGATGAAAGCAGAGTACATGGCTGTCATCTGGGCGATGTTCATACCTGTCCGCTCAGACCCACGCTGGCAACGATAGCTCGTTTCCCAAGAACCCTGCAGCAGCTGCCAGATGGCAGTGGTCATTCCCACTCGGGTTGGATTCAAACCAGTGACCTAGAGTTGAAAAGCGCTGCAGGCTGCTGCCAGCTCCTTAGTTATACAGACTTTTTATGTTGTGGGGAATGAGTTTACAGATTCGTGTTTAAGCCTCCCCTTTCCTACTTCAGCAGTCACACTTTTTTTGTTCAGACTTTGGGCAAAATTCTCAAGCAGTTTCTACTTCGCCTCATACCACCAGAGTGAAAGTATCGTTAGTGATTTCTGCCAGGATGGTGGTTTTCTACGCCGCTCATTTCATTCCTCTCCTTTTCAGCCTTTACAGAATCAGGGCATGGTTTCATTTATTTTCATTTTATTTCATTTATTTTTCATTTTATTTCTTTTATTTATTTAAAAAAAACCAGAGATTTCACGTCAGACTTCCCCCAGCTTTCTTGTGGCCGTTGTGAATATCAAGCCGTAAGCTTCCTCTTCAGAGGAACATACAATTTCTCCAAGCCACCCCTGACCCTTTGCAGCCGCAGGGGTTCTTTACGTTGTTCAGCAGATGAATGTCAGTCCCATTTAGTAGAATATGCAATTCCATAGGGAAGAATAGGCCTTCACACTGGTTTCCAAGGTTCCTCCTGTTTGTAAGGAGGGATTGCTTCACCAAGGCTGCCTGGCCTCTGTGCGTTACCTGGGTGTTAGCATCGCTCTGTGCCTTTAGGCTGTGCATCAAGCACCAGTTACAGAAATAACATTTTCACCTTGGACTATTGTGACTTTTGGCTCTTTTTTAACATAAATTGGCAGAGATGGGGGTGGCGGGGGGGAAGCCAAGGGGAAACAGAGAGGTGGAAGACAATATATGTTTATACCTCTACTGGATGGCTTATATCTTAAGCGCGGATGCACATCCAAGATGCAGGGCCCATATATTGGTTTTGAACGCGCAGAAGGGTTAATAGCCCTGCACTGGGGTCTGCTGTCAGAGCTCGGATCTCGAGCTGGCTTTGGATTGGTAATTTCCAGACAGCTATGCTCCCTTTCCTCTTTCCAGATTACCCAGCCGTGCTTGTTCTGCAAAGTAACTCAGGTCACCCGTTGACCTAAAAGCTGCAGCGGACTTGGGCTGAGAAAAATGGCTCTGTCTGCCAGATCCTGCCTTACAAACCCCAGAATTACCCAATGGAAAGAGCAGCCTTTCCTCACACAAGGTAACGCTGCCTAAGCAAAGCGATGGTACCAAAAAATAAAAGAGCCCACTGCCCTCGTGCTGCCCGCAGGCCTCTCTGTGCCCACGTGCTGATTGCCCGAGCCTGTTTCCTACCGGCCACGCGCTTCCAAGTGGGAAAGGGAGCGCTGCTCTGCCCAGAGCTGGGTGCTCCCAGGGAAGCCCTGCCTGGATCGAGGCCGGAGCAGTGAGGCAGGGCGCTCTGTGCTTGCACGGAGCTGCACGGGGGTTTGCAGCTGAGGCTTTGCTCGTGTTAGCGAGTTTGCTGATCGTGCGCAGACTCAACGCAAGCGCTGAACTGCGCACCGTGGTGAGCTCGGCACAGCGCCCGTGTCCGTGTGGCGAAGGGACCCGCGGCACTGCCTGCTTTAACAGCGATTGCAACTGTGGGCCTCGCGAAACACCTCCTTGTCACCTTCAGCTGCAAAGCACGGCTATAAGGGGCTGTTGTTCCCTTACATGCGTTGCATTTATTTCTCTGGCATTAAATTCCCCTAGCAGCAGCAGAATAATAGACTCTTGTGTATGTATTCTGCATTAGTCCCTATTCAATGCTTAAGATGTAGGCTGGAAAGAAGCCAGAAAGAAATATGAAGTTGTGAGTCTGGGTGTTATTTATTTATTTTTAAATAACTGTCCCAAAGAGCTACTTGCTCAAATTCGGGATTCATCTCTGATGCGTCAGCTAGTCAGTCTGTTTGGCATAATTGGCATGTGAATGCATGCTTAGAAAGCTTGTAAACACAGCAGTGCTAAGAGAAGAATAGGGATACAAGGTGCTAACACTTTTCAAGAATAATGCTTGGGAAAATAGGGTTTGGCTTGACCTACTTTTCATTAGCTTTATTCTTTAGAAACAAGACAAAACAAAAGATTCAACTATTATTTATTTATTCTGAAAATAAAAATATGCAAAAAGTCTGATCTGAATTGTAATCCAAAGGGAGAGAAAATCCATGAAAGCCTGACAGTGAAATACTGTAAGCAAGTACAAGAAGAGGGTCATTAGCCAGTACTAGTGAAATAATTGAAGAAATATATTGAAAATGAGGAGTTACTGTACTATCAGTTCTACTGATAGAATTATTTCCAGCGCAGTTAGCGCTGCAGCTGCTGCTCTGGGGCCTGAGCTGGTTTAGAAATGGACATAGCTCCTGCGCCAGGCAGTGGCTCGTGACCTTGCCACAAAACTCGATTGTGCCTCTCGCTGTGGAAAAGCGTCTGAGTTGATTAATTAATTCCTTGCACTAAGAAAATGATCATGGAAATTTGCACAGAATGATATGGAAAATACTAGAAATGTGATTGGGATTTTCCCTTTGCTGTTTTTACCTTTTTTGCATGAATGGAATGGAGATAACAAAAGAGTCAGTAACAGCCTAACTGACCTCAAGTAAGTTCTGGTTTTCAGTGGTGTGAGAGCTAAAGTCTCCCGCAATGTGGAGTTCATCCAAAGGCTGGTGAATTCACCAAGAAACTTTCCACCGACTTGGCTGGGCCTTGGATCACTGCTATTTCATACGCAGACCAGAGGATATGAAAGCACTTAAACAGGTATGTGATTACTGCCATATGAAGAGCTTTTGATGAGGAAAGACAAATTTGCTTAAAATGCCCAGGCCTGGCAATGGTGCCGAGACGCGTGGGCCATCTCAGAGGCAGGTGCCCATGAGGATGAGTGTCCAGCTGAAGGAAGCTTCCTCCTGTGCCACACAGAGCACAGGATTCCTGGAGGAATTTCTGGGGGCTCTGTGCCCTGCACTGATCCCTCCTGGGAAGAGGAGAAAGTATGAAAAGAGTGATCTAGAATTGCAAATCCTAGGAAGAGGAACAAGAAAAGGGGTAAACAAGGAAAAACACAGAAGGAAGGATTATTAGTAGAGAAAAAGCATAGAAGAAATTGAGAGAAATCAAGTGGCAGATGCTCCGAGGAAGGAGCAGGTACAGGTTTTTTTATTCTGCATTTTCAGTACTGCTGCCCAGCTTGGTGCTGGCCCGTGCCTACTGCTGTGCTACCACTATGCTGATTAGTGACTCTGTTTGTGTCTATGTGTATAGATACATATATGAATATGAAATTCACTTTGATTTACTTATTTTTCTTCTCACGTTGGATGTAAACGTCAGGAGCCGAGGGTGAGAACCCCTTCTCAAGGGTGGCCAGAGCTTCTCCTTTGTGTAGTGCTTGTCGTGCTGCAGTTTTACCATCCAGGGAAAGACACAGACCAGGAAACTGCCGTAGTGGTTAACTGCCTTGCAGGTCTGGAGGAGGCACCTTAGCATTTCCAAGTGCTTTCTTCACGTTGTGTCACAAGCATTGTACATGTTTGGCATCCGGGTGTGCCAACAAGAAGCTGGGGCATGGAGAGCTGACCCATCTCACCAGTGAAGGTCTCCTGGGCAGCTGGTGCTGTGCTGAAGAGCCCTGTTGCAACCAGTGCCTGTAACCACTGCACGTCGATGCCTCCGAGCTGAGCTCTTACCCTCCCGGTGCCATTTTGTGCATCGCCATCCTTTAGAGACCTGGTTTTCCACTCCCAGGGAAAGGCCTTTATGGGAATATTGGCATGGAGCAATGAAGACATCCGGTGGCTGGCTCTGTGCATGGCAGGTGAGTGCGTGCTCCTTGCAGGCAGCCCGGCTGATTTGCGACCCTGCCCGCGCTGCTGCACGACATCGACCTCGCGCTGAGGTTTCGTGTTGCTGCCACCCACCAAGGCTGGAAAAACATTTCTCTTGTACAATGCTGCATCCTACCCGCGGGGTTGGAGCTACCAAACTGACTCCTCTCCCTCATTGCTCTCCTCTTGAATCCAGGAATACGCAATGAAGATATTGAATCCAAGAATACGCAGTGGGGAAGAGCTTTCAAGGACATTTCTTCCCCCCCTCCCCACGGCTCTTGAGCAACAGCTAGCGATGATTCCCCTTGAAAGCTGCTAACCGGTGGCCCAGATGCTTTGGTCTTTCCCTCTGGAGACGCACAGTTACAAGTGCTACCAGTGACCTTTGAGGACTCCATAGAAAAACGCAAACAGCACACTGTTTTCCCAGAGACTGTCACTGTGGAAACTGCAGCCCGTCTTTGTGCTTCATTCATTTCCAATTTGGCCGGCCCTGCCGCTGATATACGGGCAAATGAGAAAGCGTCGGAAGAGAAAAGAATACTGGAGAGAGGAGCCCGGCAAATCAGAGCTGTTGTGCTCGGCTGTCAAGCCCAAGTGGGACTAGCCGTGCACCTGGAGAGCGCGCACAAAGAGGCGGCGTTCATGCCCGCTGCCCCGGGTGTGGGAAGGCAGCTAACGTGAGGGAGCTGCCGTGCCGAGAGCGCGATTCGGGAGACCGT
Source organism: Crypturellus undulatus (assembly GCA_013389825.1). Lineage (NCBI taxonomy): Eukaryota > Metazoa > Chordata > Aves > Tinamiformes > Tinamidae > Crypturellus > Crypturellus undulatus. The sequence goes on along the minus strand of VWPW01021548.1, from coordinate 48,913 downwards.
CCTTGTTTGGGATTAATCATATGAGAGGGAGGCGTGAGTAAAAATATCCTGTTCACAGGAATATCCGTCCGCTGGATGCATGTATTGATATTAGCTGAGCTGCTGAGAGGTCGGAGACATCTGGGAGATGAATCATCCCCATGGAGAACTAGAGCAATTAGCTACGTTTAGACCAGCAAAAGGCCTTGAAAGGTGTCTAATTGAGTGGCTTGCAACTGCGCCAGGAAACAATGCGAATTTGACAAGAATCCCACAATTAATTTCTGTATTGACCTAGTGGGACACCATTTGCTAATGCATACAGATTATCCTAGATAACCAATTCAGTTCTTACAGCATCTAGTGCAGACATGAGTGTTTTGTTAACTAGAGGGAAAGCAAAGGATGTAGTTAAAGGCAAGTCTTTCTTGCAGCCCATTATTAAATCTGTGACCATTTAAACATAAAACAGAATTTTTGGCAAGGTCAAGGCCACACGTTTCTCGGGAACGTAAAGTTCAAAATTCTGCCCTGGCAGCCCCAGTGGTTTTGAACCACTGTGTTAAATTATTTTAAACAAGCACACATTTACTTGAGGACAAATTTAGAAACATAATAAAGGAAGACATGTCAAATCCAATTTATAGGTATTGAAAAAATAGAAGCAAATTATGTTGTAGGTAGATGTACAAACCTAATTTCCCAAGAAAAACTAGAAATCATTTCCTTTATAAATACTAAAAATAAAAGCTTTTGAGCTGACTTTAAAAAATATTGTCAGTGTTGAAAAAAATGTTTTGACTTCAACCTTTATTATATGAAATTGTAGTGTAAGTTAAAATTCATGCTTTCAGTTGGACCAAAAATATGACAGCAAAGCCTCAAAACATGTTGGCAGCTTATGATAGGTAGGATCATGGCAGCATTAATTTGTGAAATTCAGAGTGTCATAATACATTATTAATTATCTGTGTGTGTATATGTGGTGTGCTCCAAGGGGAATAGCTTTCAAAGAACAAATTAAGGAAAGAAATGGTAGTGTTCTGAGAAGTAAGGGCTAACTCAGTGAGTGCAGAGGCAGACCCAGGTGCCTTTAACGGTTGTGGCTTTTGCCTTTTTCTGGGTGGTCATGTTAGACCCTCTAGGTTGACTAATGCCATTGGCTTTGCTATCAAAAACCTTTCCTAAACAACAAAAGCTTGTATAAAATCAGCATCTGTGGAGCAGAGATGCTCCAGCTCTTGCTCGCAGTGGCTGCCCATGGAGCCGGACTGCACAGCAGTGCCAGGTACCTTTGGGTGAGTAGGTGCAGACAGGCCAAAACGGAGACAAAATGCCAGCAGGTGAGTGGCAGAGGTCTACCCTGACACAGCACAGCTACCTGTGTAGCTGAAGGGGGCTGCCAGGTAATCTGAGGACGAATTGCTTTTATTGTTTTAGTGCTACCAGGAAGCTCTAGCAGAGCTCCTGGCTCCTGTTCCCCATAGGCACAAGTGTAAGTTCTCCTGAATCCTTCAGATGCAGTCCTCAGTTTGGCTCTGCTTCTGCCAGCTGCATAAACTCAATTTGTAGGGCTTGTGACAATAGTAAGAGTTCAGAATTGCTCCATGTTTTACTTGAGGGAATAGGATTAGGGAGGAAGGTTTGTCTAATGGCAGAAGGAGGATTAATAGGTTTATTAATCAACAGATAATAGATGGTGACTGATGAATATAAGGCAATAAGGAAGGGAACGTGGACTCTAGAAACGTTTTTTTTTTTTTCCTAAGGAAAAGTCCAGGCTTAATTTTAACACAAGTTAACACCTCTAAGGAAGAAATCAAACCTTGGAACAACTTGTATGCAGTAGATCACTAGAAGGGTGAACATAATTCGGAGGGCCACGCAGAAATTTCAGCATGAAATGGCAGGGGCAGAGTACTAGCCCCAGGAAGAAGGGCTGGTCCTCTGCTGCCTTCTCACTATGTGCAGGAGCACAAGTGCTACTGCTGCCCTGGGAAGCTAGACAAGAAAAGCCCCTTGAAGCCCCTGAGCTGTTTTGCTCTGGAGTGGCCACAGTGGTCCCTGGGGCTGAGGAGCCATCCTGGAGACCATCAGCTTTTCAGTGCATCCCCTGCTTTGTTCAAGGGCAACCACAGGAGATTCCGGGGGTGACAGCAGCAATAAGCAAGTGACCGTTGTCTAGACTTTAGATAAAATCTACTCAGGAGTCAACAAATGTTGAATTTAGGTGCTGAGAGCTGTCTAAGTAGATGGCGTCTATCTTTCTCCCTCCACATGTATCTTTTAAAGCAATATAGCTTTCTGCCAAAGGCAGCGTTTCCATGAGAGTGCTTTTGGTTGCCTAACAGAAAGTGTTCATTCCCTTCTCCCCTATTGTCTCCCCCCATAAGTGAAGACCTTCAATATTCAGAAATAAACAAAAGTGAATTTAAGGGGGGTTGTGCTAGTTTTCATGTATTTATTTATTTTTTAAATGAAAGCCAAACAATATCATCCACTAGGTCAAAGCAACAGAGCTTGCTGTAGAGGAGCTCTCTTCTTCTGCCCTTAGTGACTCCAGCAAAAGGTTAACCGGTGGACCAGGACAAAGCTCACTTGAGTTTCCAGATTGCTTTTATGAGGTCCCTAATATATAAGCTTAAAAAGGGACATCAGACTGGTTCCAGTGTCAGTTAGTTGGACCCCTAGAAAGGGCATGGCAGCTCTTTCCAGCAAAAGAATGGCTGATAGGAGAGCATTTTGGGGTCAGTAGTATTGTTTTAATATTATTAATATTTTAGGTGTTTGGGAAGTCTGTTAGTGGCAGCAAGAGAAGAAATTGAGTGAAATAGCCATAACTGACTTGAGTACACTGGGGAGCTGAGGCACTTGGCCCCAATGCCCAATTAGTCTTAGCATGAGTGTGTTTCTGTAACATACAAGGTAACATGATGTCATAAAAATGCTGTGGGTTTTTTTGTTTGTTTGTTTTCAAATACATTTTTTAATGACTAAAACGGGAGTTTCAAGTTTTGGCTTCCTTGTTTTTTAAGCAAGCACTTGTAAGTGTAAGTTTAGTCATGGTAAGTGAGGGCAGCCAATAGAACAGATGTTATTGCCATGAACAGCAGGAAAGGTTCATTTCAGCAGAGTCTGGTAATGCACAGGAGCATTGACAGAAATAGCCAGAATTTCTCTTGTATCCAAATGAGTTCTAAATTTCTTGGATCCTTTGAGGAAAAAAGAATTAGGAACTGATGCATACAGTTGGTGAGAATTTCGAATTGTGTGTAGTGATAGATGTAGCATGAAGGGCTTGCTTGTTTTTGCTCCATTACATTTGAGAAGGATCTTCCCCTTGACTTCTGTGGACTCTGGACATGGTCCCCGCATCTGTGGTTAGCTGTACTAGGGACAGCAAGTGAAAAAGAAGAGGAGATTGTGCAAGATCTTCTCCATGTTTCTGGCCATGAGGATAGGAGGGATGTGAGTTTGTTTGACTTGGGTAGTCAAGTAGCCCGCTTATTTTGCTATGAGGACATAGGCTGAACTTCCCTTAGGCCCAGAAATGATGCAACAGTTCTCCTGAAAATCCTGCTGAAAGAATTAATTCAGAGGCTCCCAGTTCATAAAGACAGCTATATTGAGCTGCTCTACAGGCTGTTTTATAATGGATCCAGGAAAACTTTGTTGTCCTTTCTGCTTCCCAGCAGGAGTTATGGGAAAACACTGGAGAATTAGTGGTACTCATCTAGTCACTACTCAAATGTTGGTCTCTGTGCCTTGTTGGGCCGTCCAAGACAAGCTAACAAGCCCACCCATTTAAGCTAAGAATTCCACTTTTGTGTGAGGTGTGACTCAAGTTACAGCATGAGCTAACTGTGCAGTGGAGAAAAGTCTCTAAAAGGAATTTTCCTAAGGTCTTTCAGATCTGGGAGGAAACATTAGAAATAGGTCACTTCTTCCTTTCACAATGCGATGAAGCTATTCAATTGAATTACTAGCCAAGGTTATTTAGGTGGAAAAGGAAATACAGCATAAAACAGTAACGTTTTGATAATCAATTCAATTTAACAACTGGAGAAATTATTGTAAAGCCATGAAAAAAGTTCATTGTTGTGCATTCATAAAGTTCATTGTTGTGCAAATAGACTTTGTGATGACTTCTGTTCATCCTTCACATATAGGAGTATCTGGACTGAGTTCTGTAGAGCTCCTGAACTTTTAGCAACGTGAGATCTCCTTAAAGCGATCCATTAAATCTCAGCGGAGGAGCGAGAAGAGCCACTGTTTTCTGTGTGTGTGAATTATGAGGTGTGTGGATTAGCAAGGGGAATATTAACGAGGCTCTACTGTACTGCTTCACACAGTGTGTTAGTTATCCTGTCAGTCTCACTGCTGCAGGAGGTCACCAAGTCAAATCCTGTGAGCAGACTTAGAGATGGGTGACTTCTTGTAGTACAAGAGCAGAAATTTTCTTTGCTTCTGAATTGCTTGATCCAGTGCATCAATGAATTGAATTGATTCTGGAATTTTTTTTTTTCCAAGGCAAGCACTTGCATCAAGGTGCTTCAGCACAGTTGCATTTCTCTGAGCATTGTTGCCAATGTGACAAACAGCTTCCAAATAGTTGGAGCAATTCTGAAGTCCCATGTGATGTTATCTGTTGAGACAGCCTGATATTCCCAAAGGCAGAGCACCTGGTAGTTGCCCCTGAATTCAAAGTGACAGAGGTGAAACACTCCAGTTTAAGGATTTAGGACCCTTCAAGCTCCCTGGCTCTGAAACATCTTCATGCAAGTCACTTGGTCTGAATTTTTGGGAATACTCCTGTAGATGGAGGCAAGCTTGTGGGCTGTTCTTTGCAAGAGCTTGCATGCATCTCTAGCAGCACAGTTCTTGCTCAATACATTTCCCTGACCTACAGTGAGCCAGCTTAACTGGGATCTGTATCAAATAACGAGTAAGTATGGCTGTGGGGGGAAATAGTAAATGATTTGCCTTACAATTGAGTCATCTTTGTTTCATCTTCCCACAATTATTAGTTTGCTTACATTCCCCACATCCTTTGCATCACAGTTGTCCTCCTGCCTCCACTACTGATTCCCATATGTTTTACCTCTGGACTGGAAGTCCACTTCTTTGTGTACAATTGGATTTCTTTTCCTTTTTTCCTTGCTCCCGGGAAAATGTTCTTCTAATGAATTTGTTGATCCTTTTTCACTGCATGATATCATCTACTTCCAGATGTCTTTTTATGCACATGTTGGTGATTCAGCCCTATTCTAATTGGCATCTGAGTTTTCCACACACAGAAAGGAGTGCGTGTTGGAAGGTATCATCCTCTTTTCAGAAGATTCAAGTATTCTTTTGTGCTCTCGCCATATTCCCAAAGGCAGAGCAAGAAAGGAGTTGCACTCCTCCTTTCTTAAAGGTAATACCATAGCTATAAGCTTTACTTCATCAGTTCAGTGGAATATGGTGGTGAATGATGGGAGAAAGGGGCAAAGGAAAATTCTGCAAACATGCAAAGCTTGGGGTATGACAGTCAGATATCACTGACTTTTACCTCTTCTCCTTCATGGTACTGCTGTCAGTGCTGTTTGTGTCTTGGGAAGAGATTAGTATGATGTTCCTCAAAGATTAAAAATTGATTTAATGCATAGCCTCCCTTCACTGTTCATACAGACTGCAGTTTGTAGTTCTAGTATTATCTGTAATATAAACCTAAAAAAAACCCCAAACTCTCTGTAAAGAACATTTCAATATACAGAGCAAATGCAAGTTACTGATTGAAGTTTGAGATTTTTTTTGCTATGTTTCTAAATTGCCATTCTTTCTTTCTTCTTTCAGTTATTTCTCTGACTTCAGTTGAAAAATAGCTATCGTAGCAGTGCTGGCAGAATGCTAGATCCAACTGTTAAATGCATAGCACTTTCCCTGAAAGAATGACTGCTGATTTTCATGTAGCCCTTGTTAATATGAAGAGTGAAGTGTATATTTTGCAGTAGGAGTTGCAACTGAGATGAGGACCCAGCTATGCTAAGTACTGGACATAAATAATGTAGGATAGGATGTGCTTCATCCGCATCTCAGTGGTGCCATTTGCAGTCAGCGGAGAAGTGTGTTTGAGACATAACATTTTAGGCTTGTGTTCTGGGCTATGATAAATCATGGCCTCTTCTCTCCACTGACTGCAAAAGGAGTCTAGATGCCTTGCCCAGAGAAGAGTGGAGGAGATGGTCACAATGTAGACACCTACATTTGGACAAATCTGTTGCACCGTAAAGACAAGGCTTGGGAAGAGAAATGGAGGAACAGAAAGAAGAGGGATTTTCTCAGGATTCACCCAAAACTCATCATCTCCTGTTTTCAGGGGCTTGTTCCTCTTGGAATTACACAAATACAAATCCTGGTATCCTTAGGAGGAGGACTGGTGCAGGTGTGTATATTTAGCTGGTAGGATTTAGGGTTCAAAGGCAAAATACTGATGGAAGGCATCACATAATATATGCACAGATATGCTATGTGGATGGGGTGATAGGTGGGACTTCAGGTGCTAAACTTCAATCACTGATTCAGAAAACAGACATTTCTAGACCTGTGCACCTGCTGGGCACTTCATTTTATTCCATGCCTGTATTTTGGATCATATGTTTCCCTGGGTATATAAGATTCCTTTCAAAACAGAAACAGCTATGCTGCTTTCTGATCAGTTGGGTACCTAGCTTTTATCTTGTTGCCGCTGCCTTGCTCCCTGCCCAAGCCACACTTTTGTGCTCAAGGCTTCTTTTTGGCTAATAGCAACCTAACTTAGCTCTGGATTGCGTGACCTCTTGAGGCACCCAGCTTTCACCTGTGTAAGTCTCCTTTCAGAGGCTTCCTCATCTGACTGTGAAAGTAATCCAGAGGCCTGATTTTCTCTCATTTAAGTGTCCTGCTAGATCTAGACATCTGTTATTTAGGCAATATCAAGTTTGAAAGCATCTAAAATGTTTCACAGGCCTTGAACGAGAGGTGTTGGCAATTTCTAACCACCCTGCTTGAAACCATCCAAAGTTATCCAGTTATTGTACCCAGGACACACTGCAAGCATGACTGCATTTTTCAGGAGGTGTGTATCATGTGCTATCTCATGCAGCATTTGCTGAAGAGGGTAAGGCATTTGTTTTCTGTTAACGCATTCCTAAATGGGCTAGATGTTCCCCTGATATAAATTAAATTAGCTCTGTGAAAATCAATGGAGAAGTGCCAGCTGACACTGGAAATATCTGTGCATTATTAATCAGGGATTAGATGTTGGTAGAAACTTGATTCCTCAGCCAACTAAATGAGATATAAACCAGTACTGAGTGCAGTAGACCAGAAACATACACTGATGTAGAACACTCTGTAGTGTGAGTGCTGGCTGTGATGGCTTCATTTCCAATGGCCAGGTGGTACCTCCAGGCACAGAAGACTTTGGGTCAATGACCCACTACAGGCAGCATCATGAGGTTAAACATTAAGGTTTGTGTATGCCTGGAAAATAACTCAAGTAACTATTCCAGGCTCTCTGTAATAGCTATTTCAGTGTGTTTCCAAGAGCAGCCTGCTTTGAAATGCTGATGTTTGAAGCTGTTTATTTACAGTAAGAGAGAACGATAGCAGCTTACTAGAAACCTGTTCCCTGTGTCACATCCACAGGGATGCCTGCGTGGGTGCTGTGATAAAGCATCTCGGAATAACTGAATTGTTCCCCTGGGGCCCTGTGGGAAGGCAGCAGGGATCCCAGCGGCTCGTGTGCTGCTCATGAGCGGGCAAGGCCCATAGCCCTTGTACAGTTGTGCATTAGGAGCAGTGACCATTTGGAGTGTTGTGCGGGCCAGTCTGCGGGGACAGAGGCCTATTTAACTTTTGGAGAACTGGGATGTATCATTTCAAAAAGACAGATTTTTTGGATGTGTTCCTGGCAGTTTGATACACAAATATGGATGGGCACCAGAGACCTGAATTTCCAGCAACATCCTCATTTCTGTCTCAAGGAGGGCTCCTACAAGCTCAGTCTGGGTCTCCTTCCTAGCACAGGTGTGTTTACTGTGGCGTGTTTGTCAAACTGCACTTGCAGATCTGTGACAAACACATGGTGAAATGGGCACTGTCGTTCCTTCAGCTCACCGGAGAGTGGGCCTGGGGCTGACATTCACCGCATCCCATAGCGAATGCTTCACACGGTACCTGGAATCCCAGGTTGATGGGGCATAGTTTCCTGCTCTACAAGAAGCGTGCTCCTAAAGACCATGTTTGCTGACATGACTCGTTACAGGATGCCCTGTGGCTGCGTCATTGCCCGTGAAGGGTTTTGCGGTGGCCTGGGAGGCCTGGGCAGGAAGGAGGTAGGAAGGATGGCCAACCTAGTGGTTGGGGCCTCATGTCAATGCCTGCTGTGTGTCCCTATGCTTGCCCCATCCTGCCTCCATGGAGATCCACCCTTTGGGGAGAAGGAGAGTGAGTGTTTGAGGGGCTCGCGCTAAGGTGAGTGCCGACGGTCACAGGTACGGTAGCGAGGAGGGGCGTGAACGGACGATCACGGCTGTCCCCGCAAATCAGGCCTGTCACTTGGAATCCAGCGCCGGCGAGGGCAAGCATCTCTCGCTGCAGGCTGCCAGCGCCAAATGAGCTCCATGAAGCACCTGCAGATCCGAGCGTCAAGCAATTCTTCCACTATCTTGCCTAAAAACAAAAAGGGCCCTGCCCTTTGGCGGCCCGCGACCTTTTCCAGCTAACATAAACTAATTATATTTGCGGCGGGAGCGGCAGAAACCCTCTCGGCGGGTCTCGGCGGGGGCCGTCACCGGTGCTTGGTGCGGCGCGGTGGCTCCTCCATCAGCTCATAGCTCCGCGAAGGCCCCGCGCGCAAGTGCTTAAAGAGATACAAGAGGGGGCCGAGGCCCCGCGCAGCGCCCGCGGCCACAAGAGCCCCTTTGTTGGGCAGCACTTAGCAGCAATTACAGCCCGTCAAAACAGTTTTTGTTTTACGACAACGTGTTAATGGGCCCACGGTTGGGTGTGAGAAGTAACCCAAGCCACCGGCACTGAAGCGGGGTCAGAGGTTAATTGAGACTTTCTAACACAGCCCATGAGATTTTTGCAACCTTTTGCAGAGAGGGAAGTGGGGAACAAAAAGGAGATAATGTGATACAATTAGTTGGAAAGCAGGAGGGTCAAAATTCCCAGATGGAAAGGAAAACTGGCCAAGTGAATCAGGCCAGATGGGCCACCTGGACCCTAACGAATGCCAGAAATAGCTTCAGTCCTTGGTCTGGTGGATGAGGCAGTAGGTGGCATGTCTGTCCTTCACAGTGGATTTTCAAAAAAGAAAAGAAAAAAAAAAAAAGGTCAACACTACAAACGACAGTAGCCCGTTGTAATTCCTGCTCAAGGTCTGTGATCGTTAGTGCATCTTGTATTTTATTATTTATTTTCCTTTTCCAAAACTGCCTCACATTAATGCCCAGCAGCAGCTCCCTTTGGGCGTGCTGGTGGCCGTGGTCGCTGTGTGTGCGGAATCCCCCGTTGAGTCCTCGTGGCTGTTCCTCAGTGCACGCTCTCCCCAGGTGCGCCCCTTTCCCCTCTGCGATCCCCCTGGTGCGCTGAGGGGTACTAACCAGCGTGTTCAGCCTTGGAGACCAGTGCCGCTCCGGGGGCCGCAGGGGTGTTGCAGTGTGCGCGAGGTGAACCCCGCTGCGCTCCGTCAGCCAGCAACCTCGCTGGGCAGCGCTGGTGGCTCCGTCCCGTGCGCCCTGGCCTGCTCTGTGCGGAGCCTGCACTGCCCTTTCTCACCCCTGCTTGCGCCTTTGCAACATCCTCTTTAGGGCTGAGACAGGTAAAACACAAAACAAAACCAAAGGAAAACCCTCGAATTTGCCTCTCAGCTTGCCCTGGAAATGAATTGCAAGGTGACTGGAAGTGCAAAGTCATTTTTGGTGCCTGCTCAGCTTATTTGTTTTCCTCGCGCCGGTGTGATTGGTTTCCTTCGCTTCCTCAAGACCCTACAAGCTTCCTGTATTGACGCTGACTCATCTGACACAGGTGCCTCTGGGCCGCAGCCTCATGTCTGTGGAGAACGCACACAATGAGCACGCTGCGCGGGAAATGGTGCCGCCTGTGCCTGTGACGTGTACGTGCCTTCTCCTTGCTCACTTGGCGGCCTGTCCGTGCGCCACTCGGCAGCCCTCGGCTGCTGCGTTCCCTCGCCAGCGGGCCGAGTCGGGCGGCTGACTAGAGCGGAGCCGCTGCCGGCCCTGTGGTACCTGGCCCGAGGTCAGCGGAGCCCAGCGGGGCCTCGCTAATGAGCGCCAGCCCAGGGGAAAAAGCTTTGGCTGGGAGACAGTGGCTCTCCGCACCCTTCAGAGCCTGGACTGTCGGCTCTGCGCAAGCTAACGGGGCAGTGAGGCACCAAAGCCAAGCCCAGCTTGGCTGATCTTGCTCCACATCTATCCTTCTCCCCAAAAAAGGCCAAAGTTGGGGCACAGGAAAAGAGTATAGCAGAAATGGGAATGGTAAAAAAATCAATCAAAAGGGCAAGTGAAAGGAACAACTGACGTGGGACAAAACCAGTTGCATTTCCTATCTGTGTGTTAGTTGTGTGCTGGTTTTACCACCCGTGCTCAGGCTGGCCTGGCAGACGCTCTGAGAGGAAAAGGAAAAATGAGGAGATTTACAACAAAAAGAGTGCAGACGTTCTTCTGCAGGTGTGAATCAGAGAGGTGGTGGTGATCTGCACACGCTTGGGTGTCTTCCACTGGGATCTCTGTGGGTAACCAGAACATTGCATTGGTTGTTTAAAATTACATGCAATGGCCAGACGTCCCTAGGAAAGGGAGTCATTCATAGGAAACACCATAAAACCCTAGGATGTCACATGGGGTCACAAGCAGCCCTTTTAGCCTTGTGTTTGCCTAGGATCCTTTCTTGTGCTGCTTGTGTGTCTATCGTGTGAAACTTCAAGATATCACTTCCAAAGATACTTCTGTTTTTGTTCTTTGTGTGGTGGTTTGTTGGTTGGTTGATTTCTGCTTTTTTTCCCTTCTCTTTGAAGAATCAGAGATTGGCTGCAGCTGGAAGTAGGATATTGGGTGACTAACGTGTGCTGGTGTTCCTACTGCTTCTAAATAGTATTTCCCATGCCTGCTTGGTGTGTCATTTCCATGCATCTGTGTGCGGTCAAAGAGGAACTTCTCAGGTCAGGTTGCTAGGAACTTTTCTACCGTGCTTTTCCACAAATCTCTTAGGTATTCCTGTGGACTCAACTCCAGATTTGGTTGCTGTGGTGGGAGGTCTGCAGAAGACTGAATTAACCCAACATTGTGAAACACAGTGGCTGTAGCTTCACAAAAAGCAGCAGCTGGAGGTCTGGCTCCTAGCTAACATGTAGCTTGGTTTAAGCCAATTCTTCATGTGATTTCTGGCTGGTATGAATTGTCCAACTTAATAAAACAATATAGAAAAAAGGAAACATCTTTGAGACATATTTCAAGCATAGTTGGCACTGTAAATGGCATCAGTTTAAGGTACAGCTGCTGCAAGATATGGTAGAGCTTCGTCTGGCCACTGGAGTTGGAAGAAGCTGTTTGAACATGCTGGTGTGAATAGATTCCAGATTCTTTAAACAGGATTACAGCAACTATGATGTGGATTTCATGAGGGTCTGCCAGAAAGAATATCCAGTCTTCATGAGGGCCATGGCCGTTCACGTTCGTTGTAATGGACTGCTTCAGCTAAAGACCATAAATAGCCTAGTCCCTGTATGTGTGCGTAAACAGAGAAGTATACCCAGTGCTTATCCTTGTGTGCTTTACTCAGCAAAGGAGAAGTCGTAAGCAGGTCCTGTTGACTGGTAACTCAGCTGCAGTTCCCTATCTTTTGGGTACAAGATTGTATATGTTGGTTTTCTTTCTAATGACTATGCAGATATTAAAGCCATATGATTTAGTTCACTTGTCAGGAAGAGTTAAGAATGTTGCATTTAAGGTAATAACTCTGGTTTGGAACAGAGCAGTGAAGTGGGACTTTTGTTGGGTGTTAAATAGTAGTTCAAGATTTCCAAATATAAATTTCTGATTCTAAAGTTTGAGAAACACACTATGGAATAAAAATAATATTACTTAGCTATAGAAATGCAGATTAATCAGAAGAAAATACTGCTTTTAAAGACAAGTGTTTAGAAATTCTTCTACCTTCCTTGTGTTCCCTGATTCTGGAATGAAGCTTCAAACCAACTTGACTGGAGTTACTGGTACCTAGTGCTTAAGCTATTTTTTATCTAAATAGCTTTTTGAAACATTACTTCATTGACAACTTTAAAAATAAGATGAAGTTCAAAATTTGGAAAGGTTTTGATCACCTGTAACAGGCCAAATGTAAGAAGTGGAGCAGATTCCAAAAGATAACTGTCATTGATTTTTTCCTTTAATTTTTTTTAAAGTTGTTATTTTTTGTTAGTTTGGGAACTACATGACTTTGTGCCCCCAAACCAGAGAGGTGATCAGTGCTTTTCTTGGTATAACACAAGTTTGTAGAGCCGTGTATGAAAGGCAGCATTGATATAGCTCTATACATGATACTGAGAGGTAGTATGACAGTACTAACTGGTAAAATTAATTCCACCTTATCATCTTTCCATGCCCTAGAAATAAAAGTTATATTTAAGATATTCAGAAGCACTATAACACACTGTAGTGTGATGACTAAATTTAATTCTAAGAGAGATTATCCCAATGATGTCTCAGGCTTTGAATATAAGAAGCAAAAATATGCCTAGAAAACAACACAGGAAATGTAATCTTAGTGGTTGTTGGGTAGTGAGGACAAAAACATTTTTTCTTTGATTGAATTACACCTTTAATTCAGAACAGCTGATCTGAATTTAGGTGCTTTGAAGAATTACGCAGTATATCATGAGCAAACATTTGCACAAATTGCCACACTGATTATAGTGGGACAGTTCACCAAAGGCTATAAAAGGAGAAGATAAAATTAGTCAACTTCACTTCCAAATGGAAAGACCTGTGAGTGTGCACGTATTAGTAACCTACCATGCTTATAGAATGTTTTTTTTTTATCCTTCTGAGTCTTTTGACACAAAAAAGTGAATATTTTCTATTGATGAAGCCTATAGACAATGAGGGATGGTATTCAAGATTCAGCGTCTTTACAAGGCATAATAAAAAGTGTGGTAGTTTACTCCTAGCCGCAGTGGGGCATGCCATGTCAGTGTGGAATTGTTGAGTTTATGCGACTGCTTCATGAGGTGAGACCAGAAGCTTGAGCTATAGCTTGCGGGAACTCAAAGTAGACTCTGTTACTCTGCCTTGACAGCCTATATACTGCGCTTCGCCCACCTCTGCCCCATGGAAGGGCCTTTTCACATCTTGTATCTACAGCGTTGCTCACGCAGGGCCCCACTGTACAAATACAGATCCAGCATAGGGATTGTCTGTGGAAAACTCCTACTTGAACCCCTGAGAGCCGGGTGAAGTCTAAAGAGCAAGACAAGCCTGTTCTCTGAGAGGCAGGGGGGTTAAGTTTGCCACCCCATTAAAGTCAGACAGCTGCACTGTTAAAAACCTGGGCAGACCTGACAGTCCCGGCGCTTAGTTTGAGATGTTTCCAAACACACCATTCCCTGCCTGTTGCCTCCGAGGGAACAGATGGAAAGTGTTACCAGTAAAGCACGTTTTCATAGGCTTTCTGGTTCTCTTTAGCAAAAGCCGTACAAAAGTCTTCAGACAAATTAGTGCCTGAAGGTAGAGGAAGTCTTTAGTAGTCTTGGAGAACTGCTGACTCAGACCGTTCTCAGAGCTGCATCCATGGGGACCTACTTTTCTGCCTTTGGCATTTCCAGCGCGGATGGTGATTCCTTCAGAATCAATTACATTATTCTCAAATGTCTTCTTAAGTTTAATGAGTCCAGTTAAATCCTAAGAGTTACCCATAAGCCATAGTTCTTTTTTTTTTTTCTGGTGATTTAATTATTCAATATAGAGTAAATGGTAGTTAAATCTACACCTGCTTTTAGAAGTGTACCAGCTCCCTAGAAATCTCCTTAATCCTGCCCATGCCAATTTTCTCTGAGTAGGAATTGAGCCTAATAAATTAAAAATCTTCTTATGTCTGTAGGATTATATCATACAGTTTTTCACTGATATTTTTCACTTGTTTGAGATATGAATTAACTTGAGTGTAGCTGCTCAGATGAATGAGTTCTTAGAGCATTTATCTTTACCAGTGTTGCTGGCAGAATAAGAAGGTCCCTTTTCCTTTACCAAACATCATCTTTCCTGTTCCCTGGGGGAACTGGGCTTCTCTCAAGGTTGGTGATGTCTGTTCAGAGGGACTTACTGGTGCTCTGGGCTGTAGGTTTGTCATGGCAAATAGGAATGGATATGGAAACAAGGACGGGTTGATACCATCTCTGTCACAACCTCCTCTTTGCATTTGAGGTAGTTTAAAGCCTACAGATGTTGTAAGAATGATCTCTGCAGGATTGTTGAGGCTTTGGAACAAACTAAAGGGCATAGCAGGAAGAACAAACAGAATATTCTTATCTGTTTCAAAAGGAAAACCATCATCCCAGAATCTGCGAGAGCAGGTTTTGGGGGGGCAAATTCTGCTTGACATTTGGGCAGCTGAGCTCACATTGCCCCTTGGCTCCTGCTGTCCTCCATCATCTGCATTGATCTGCCACATGTGTCCCCTAGGAGGGAAAATGCGTGCTCCGTGCGGCTCTGAGACAGCAATCTGCCGTGGATTTGTGAAGTCCTAGCCTGGGCCATCTGGGACACAAATATTCTACCTCAGGGCTGAAAGGAATTCAGATCTTGATTTGTTTCTATGTGCAAAATCCAGCTTGCAGCTGCAATACGCTGCATCCAGAAGATTCAAACCCAGGCTTTGCATGCCCAGAACATCATTTTAAAACAACAACAATAATTATTTTTAAATGAGATTTTTTTATTATTTTTTTATTTCAAACTGGGAAAATACTTAGTTTTCCATTAATCGCTTGGCCAGTGAGGTTTTGAAGAAAGCAAGCTGTTTTTAAGTCACATGAGAAGGAAAAGAAGAAAATGTCTGGAAACTCATAATTGATTCTTTGTATGTTCTATAAAAGTCAAATATAGCTGAACTAAATTTCTGAAAAACTGTTAAAAAATTTGTTTCCAGGTTTAAGTTGTCTCTGCCAAATTTCAGCTCAGAATGAGCTTTTATCCCGATGTTGATTTAGAAAAACATTTAAGCAGATGTATTAATTTAAGTTTTGATGTCATGGGGACGGTGCGTATACTGAAAATCAAGTGTGTTTTTAAGTCTTTTGCTATGATAAGAAAGGGGAAGTGTTTCATGCTGAAAAGGAGATTTTTTTGGCTATCCTGATTTTCCATTCTTTCTGTACAACTGTAGCCAGCAGTGTAGTAGGCAGGCAGATTGGCATCATTGACTGTGATGAAGGAAAATCATCTGGTCACCTGTCTCCCCAAAGAAACTGCTCCTTACTTCTGTGCTGAAAATGTAGGGGCTGCTCACAGCTAGCCCTCCATGCAGCAAGACGATTTGATTCTGTGCCAGTGTGTTACTTTCATATGTATTGGCTTTTTAATTAGAAAGTAATACACAGCGTTATTTATTTATTTTTTTTTTTTGG
This sequence comes from Crypturellus undulatus, assembly GCA_013389825.1. NCBI lineage: Eukaryota > Metazoa > Chordata > Aves > Tinamiformes > Tinamidae > Crypturellus > Crypturellus undulatus. The sequence continues at coordinate 33,267 of VWPW01021548.1, read as the reverse complement.
AGTGTGTTCACACACGCCACGACATCACCACTTCATGGAGCAATATGCACATTTCTGGTGCTCTCCTCTTCCAGGAGGAGACGCTTCCAGTGCACCGATCCATCTCGGCTCTGAGCTCAGCGTGTGACCTGGTGCTGAGGCAGTTCCTTGTGCCCATGCTGCGCGAAGGCACCCACCTCCTCTTCCTCTTCCCATCAGCTTCTGCCTCCACGTTGGCACTCCTGACATGAACTCGAAATTCAGAGCTGCTGGTGTAAGAGTTGGGTCAGACTTGGTGTGTTTACTCAGACTGACAAAACCCAACATCTCACGAATAGTTTTTCTGTTGGTCTCAGTGACTTTGGTTGAATTTTAGCTCTGCTGGCCCCTGAAATATCTCCAGATAATGCTGACTTTCAATGGTACCATTCGGATTTCACTTTATTCTCAAGTCAGGGTGGAAAATTCTGAGCAATTCAGACCCAAATGCCAAGGCTGGAAAAGCAGAACCCACTGCATTTAGGGTGCTTGTAAGCACTTAAGTTGCTCTCACTGGTGAGAAAACACCCACAGATCCGTAAGTGTTTTATGTTCCTTTTTTCCCCAGGATAACCAGAAAGGCAAGTGTGGACCATCCTTATAACAGACCGGTTGGCAGAAATAAATTCTATGTGTTTAGCAAACTGTGTTTTGAAATCAGGCGTAGTGTATTTTTACAACTCCCGCTTGAATTTCTCGCTACAAATCAGCAATAAGAGCACACACCTATTTTTTGATGCTCCTCTATTTGCAGGTACAGGTAGCCAGTGTTTGCATTTTAGTTCTGGTAATTTAAAAACAAACAAACAGTGTGAGCAACAGGGTTACAAAACGCCATGAACAACTTCTTCCGAGGAGGAGGGCCCTTTCCGGAGGGGCTGCCGCTTCCCGGCTGGCTCGGAGAGGAAGCGTGACCCGACGCTTGTGGCGAGTCAGGTCCTGCGTGATTGCTGCTAGTGCCGGCAGCTTCCTGCACGCTCCTTGTATGTGGTTGTGTGTGGAGGTGGGTGAGCCCCCAAAGGTTGGGAGGGCTTTACTCGGTAATTGCAAAGGTATCTGAAAGGCTGCGTGCTTATCTGGAGCTCGGCAAGACCTCAAGCTGCCTGGGAGGCTTTTGAGCAGAGGCTCATCCTCCCGCTATGTCTCTTAGCTATTCCCGAAGCTCTTGAGAGCTCCTGAGAGCAGCGGGATGGCTTTGGGGACGGTATGTGGAGCAAGGCAGGAGCAGGAGGTCTCTGAGGTGGCTCCTTCCCAGCGTGGTTGTTGGAGACCACTAAAGCAGGTCTCAGCTGCCATGGCGCAGGTGGCAGCTCGGAAAGGACAGAAGTAGGTCTCCGTACCTCTATGTTATCGGGAAGGGAGGCTGTTCGGACAGGGAGCCTCTCCTGGCTGGGGCTCCGCGCACAGGCACCCGCTGGAGGTTCGCCCCCTGCTCCCACGGGAGCCGCGCTGGGGATGCGCTGAAGAGCCCGTCGAGACCGCGTTCATGCACCGCGTGGTCTTACCGGCATGGGCACGCGCGCCGTGTCCGGATGGCTCCTTGCATACAGGCACCTGAACCCTGCCCGTGAGCCACCGCTCTTGCCTTTCCCGGGTAGGTGCCCAAGAGGCACCCTGGCCCGTCCTGCAGGCCACACGAGTGTGTGGCCGTGTCAGGGCGCTGAAGGCTCTCGTCAGTCTGCCTGTAGCCTCGGCTTCAGCCAGGGGAAGGAACAGCCCGAGGGGAATTTTCAGTGAGCGTGCGCAATGAAGGTGGTAATTACAAAGCCTGAGTGACCTGCACATAAGTTTCTTTTGGTGAATAATTAATTACGTTTCCGTTCCTTAGTATTAGCAGAGCATTTTGGAGAGAGAGCTATTGCCATGAGTTCTTTTCAGTGATACAAATTTGGCTATATTGTGCATGTTACTGCTTTCAAACAGCGATCACATTGGTGTCCTGGTTCCTAGAAGTGTTCAGCCTGACATGCCTTGCCCAATGCTTGGGAATTCGGGAAGGCTCCAGTGTTTTACTTTGATACTTACTGTTTATGATGATTATCATAAACACGCTTATGTTCCAGCAGGAGTCGGAGGTCACAGCTAAAAAACGAGGATCCTGTTGTGTACGTTAGTGACATCCAGACCCGCTTCACAAACATGCAATCAAATATATCGGAGAGAGAGAAGGGGAGCGTAGTGAGAGCCCTGGGCTGGGAGCTGCGCGGTGAGTGCAGTGGGGACGGTACTTTTTTGGTGCAGGACCCTGTTGCGGAGCTCTGCAATAAAGCCAGTTTTCACAGGACCTTCCTTTTTGTAGACATGCCAAGTATTAAGGAAGAGCAACAGGGTAGTAAGTGTCAGCACTGGCACCTGTTTGTCCAGCACACAAATAATCCTGGCTGTTTCCTAAGGAAAATGCAGAAGGAGCCAGAAGTGGGTGTTTCCCTCTCTTTTGCTTTTATCTCAGAGCAGAATAAATCTTCAGTATCTTTTATCTACATGGTACAGCTTAAAATAACACCATTGTAGCCAGAAAGTTTTCTGTTAGTTTGTGAGGAATATTTCAGGAACAACATAACCAAAATTTATCTGTTTATTTTGAACTGATCCCATTGTTTCTGTGTATTGCTGTGCAGAGTAAATATTATCCAAGAATGTGAATATGAGTTATTTTCCAGGATAAGAAACTTTCCAACTGTTAGAAAACTTTCCTAGTTGTTTCATTCAGTTCTTCATTTTATTCCTTCCCCACCAATCTTTGTGTAATAGCTATCTATAGTAACTTTAGCTGTGTCTAGCATTCTGATATATTTTCTGGTGTCACACTGACTGTTGATCTGTGGTATGGCCAAGGACTGTTTCCCCTTCGCTTCTACTTGAGCGAGGGAGGTCAAAACAGAGTCTAATCCCAATGGTAGCCACAGAATCTGAAGTCATCTCGTACGCTCGGTGGAATTAGGCCAGCAGCACATTGTGTAACAGCTGACCAGATCCTGACCAGGAGTCTCTGTCTACGGATGAATTGTTGTTTCAGAGTTCCTGGAGATTCATCTGTAATGCCTCTGGGCTTCACGGTGTTGGCAGAATCGCATGAAATCTACCTCAACTAATACCTTTTTTCTCCTTGACTGATGTGTGATTCTTGCAGCGGGGTTTGTGGGGAGCATGTTTTCCTGTGCTCTTTTAGTACGCTGTAGGAAGATGAAGGAGTTGAGGGCTAAGGTGCGCATTCTTGGCTGCTTGGGGCACTGGGTGACATTGGACATGTACCAGCAGAGTCTGCTCTTAAAGTAAAAAAAAATATCTGACATTTGCATGACCCAGCACAATAGCATGCGGGACTGCAGTGGCAAAGGAAGTGAGTCAGCGTCTCAGGGAACAACGAACCAGACAGTGGTTCGGCACCATGGGAACGGTACGCTTGAGGATGTCATCTGCAGAAACACCTCATTAAGCAGACCACCAGAGAACGATGACGGCAAAGGTAGCATTTTCAATTGTCTCGAGGATCTGGGAACACAGTTCTCACAACAAACCTTCTAACGCTTAGTTACGGGAAAGGAGTATCTTGATCAACATTTTGCCTTGGAACGGGATTTTCAATCAGTTCTCTTCTTGATCAGATCCAGCCTCAAAATGCCTTCTTGATCTGTTGTCTCAGAGAGTCTCTGCCCCTGGACTAAATGCCATCTGGGGAGATTCTGCCTCCTGCTTGGGATTTGCCATGGCACCGTGAATTCAGATCACAAGCCCTAGTGAAGGCCCAAGAGTAGCTGTTGCTCAACGCTGCAGCACAGGACAAGACATTGGTCTCAGTCCAGGCCTGATGTAAGAAAGTCTTGCACGACTTGCAGTATTGTTGAATTTGGCCCATTCTTCTTATTCAGGAGTGGATTGTGCTGCCTACTTGGCTGTCCCAGGCCTTCATGCTGAGCCAAAGGAGTCTAAGACTGTTTGCGGAATCTGACAGTGAAATCCTGGCCCTCTTCAACTCCGTGGGCATTTTGGTGTTGACTTCAGCAAGGCGAGAATTTCACCCTGAGTATCCCCAGATGTCAGGAATACTTTTTTTTTTTTTAATTCTCTGTGGAAGATGATAGATGCTGTTTTCCTTAGCCCTGCTTCTCTGCTAGGATATAAGGACTTGCTTGGATTATTTTAATTGGCAAATACATTTTCCAGTGTCTGTAGCAGAAATAGTTCTGTCCATGAAGTGCCAGCCTAAGTAGCTCCTGTTAAGTAGCCCCTCTGCAATCCTGCAGTTAACACCAGTTGCTACTGCCAGACCCCTCTGCATGGGCTGTGTAAAGGCCAAGTTTTTGGTGGCTGCTGTTGTTCTGCTGGAGTTTTTTTTCCTGGAGGTGAAGTCTGTGTCTTGGGTGAAAAGCAGCAGAGATGAAATCCTGTGCCCAGGGCAGGTGAATGCAAAACTTCCACGGGTGGTGACAGGGTAAGAATTTCACCTGAGAAGTCTAAAGAGAGCCAAGAGATGATACTGCAGGCCCGACACTGCCTCCTGTGGCGCTGAGTCGTTGGGGTGTGTGTGTGGTTTCCAGCAGACAGTGCTGAGAGCTCCATGAAGCGTTTCCATGCTGAGGGCAGGGTGGGGAGGATGACACAGTCTCAGGAGCAGGTGAACTCGGTCACCAGTGGTGCTTGGTTGTAGGAGAGCTGCATTCGATCCTGGCTGTCACTGGACCTTGGGCAGCCACTCCAGATCAGTTTTAAAAGTAAATGTGTCCCCATGGACCCTTCACAAGTGCATTAGAGTACCAGCGCTTGTTAAAATGTAAATTTAGAACTCTAGATTCTCGAAATTTCTTCAAGAAGTCTATTTGCTTCTTAAAGTATTCAAATACCTTTGTAAATGCCTTAATAAATAATTTTATATTAAACACCTTAATATCTCCACAGACTTGGCTTCTTAACCTCTAGCTCATGCCTTGTCCTGGAGATGATCTTCCCCTTCTCTCATGCCATGTTTGCCTCTCTGTGCTACACAATGAATGTGCGCGGCCAGGACTGTGACCCCAGCCGTGACAGCACGTCGATGTGCGGCTGCCACAGCCATTTGGGCCTCTTGGCCTCCGAGTGCTGCTGTGGGTCTGTGTGAGCCCCGTGCAGGACTGTGTGTATGTGCACAGGAGAAGGGAGAGCCGCTGTCTCGGGAGAAAGGGGTCGGCAGCTTCTGTGCTAGAGCATGATTCATATCCTTACGTGTATGCGAACGCAGGTGCAGTATGGAAATACTTGGATGTGAGAGTTTTCTAAATATTTTTTTTTTCTTTTTTGGAGCACAAGTCTCACTGCTCCTAAAAGCTCCCAGATTATACGGTATAAAAAGTGATGCTGGCAACACTGACTTTCTGATGGGTGAGGTTTAATTGTAAAGTCCTTTTCCTAAAGTGCCTTTCTTGACCTGAATATGCAATCCATTTAGCAGCCTTTTGGAATTTCTAGCTGGACATCAGGGTGGTCTCTTAAACAATCTTAAGAGTCTATGTGGTATTTACTGCATCCTATTCTATAAATGTTCACTTGGTATCATAGTGCTATTATTATGACTTTAATTGTTAGCTAACGGTGCTCATTCCACAAGCTTTTGTGTGCCCAGTTTCCAGATGAACTACAGGTTCCTTTCCTATTTGGTAATGTTTTGTAACAGTTAATCTTATTTTTTTAAACATCAGCACCTGTTCCATGACAGCTTCCCTTATCCCTACCCCCAGCTTCTGACACAAGTAATTTATTTATCAAGGTTTTATTCTGTTTTGTACTTGAACTTACCTTTGAAAATTTGTTGGAGAGGACCTAAATAAATCAATAGTTCACTCAGCAACACCATTAATGTGGTTAATAAAACAAATTTTATGAATTTGTCACAGACCTTGAAAGCGCTGCCAAAGCCTTTTAAATCCAAAGTACTACTTTTCTTGCATGCTCCCCTCCCACCATGCTGGTCACGTTTTCTGTTTCTGCACCAGGGTGGCTACAACACCAAACCAGGTTGTAATTCTTCAAAATATGGCAAATATACAGTGTTTTCAAAAGTAAGCCCCAGGTCTGCTGCCCAGATGGCAATGTCCTGTAAAACCTGCCAAGTTCAGGTTCTGTAAAACAATTTATAGTCTTTAATTGGACTGGTGTGGAATTAAGGACTGGAATTAAGTCAGTAAGCTTAAAAAAATAACCCATTTTATTGCTTTTAACAAAAAAGAAAGTAAAATTTTAGATCTTGTTCATATACAAACATGGTACTCTTTTTATGCCGCAGGTAATATCAGGGAGCCCACATTGGTCCAGGTCTGGTTCCTGCACAAGGAAGTGCCTTCATGGAAGTGTGAGTGAAGGGAGATCCTTTGCCAGGTGAGTTGTGTCTGTGCTGCAGAGGACATTGGGTTCAGTCAGCCTGGTTAAAACCTAAAGGCCACAAGATTAAGTAAATCAGAGATACATTACCATTACAGAAAGTGAGTGTGCTGAAGGCTCCTTGTAATAATGAGTTGACTAGGAAATCACATTTGCAATCGCAATTAAAAATGCAGATCGGAGGTTGGAGTTGGGCAACTTAACTCGTTTTTCACCTTAAATGTAGAGCTGGAAACAACTTCTTTGGTTGGTCATCTTTGGTTGTCTGCAGGATCTTGCAGACATCAAGGCCTCCATAAACGTGCGTGTGCACTTCAGCTGGAGCAGACAGAGGTTTTCATGAGCAATTCCTATCTTCTGTGCTCAGCCCAAGCAATCTGGTTGAGAGTAGAGCCCTAATTGGCAATGGAAGGTGGTGGCAGTGAAATTCTGTATTTCAGGGCAATAAAGCAACCTCTGTGTGGCTGCTCCTGCTTGCCCCTGCCTGAGGGGTGGCCTCTGCCAGTCCAAGCTTTCTGCACGGCTAACTTCCAGCTTCTCCAGCCGGCCATGGGGACTGCAGGTCCCTCTGCAANAGCTTCTCCAGCCGGCCATGGGGACTGCCCTGTAGCTGGCAGGTCCCTCTGCAGAGCCTCATGTGCAGTGAGGAGTGTGAAGCTCTACCTGGCTCCTCCAGTCGTGGGGCCCATTCTGGAAGTGCCTCCCCGCGCGCCGCTGCGGAGCGTTGCGTGCTGCTGTAGGGCACCTCGATAGCAGTGTTTCCACTGCCTTCAGCGGGAGCTGCACCGCGCCACATAAAGTCCATGGCAAAATCTCAGGTGCAGTCAGTCAAAACCATTAATAAGAGGCCACTTAAACTGCAGCTATGGAGGGGAATGGAGCAGTCTGCAGAACTCCCTTCAAGGCTGTTAATATCTGAATAGCTCCAGTGTTATCTCTTTCCAGTGCTCCATGCCTGATCCATTAAGGCTTTTATGTCTTTCCACTGAGCCGCCAGCTGATCATAACGAACAGGATTTTATTTTAATTTCCCAATGGGGTTTTTGTTTTTCTTGAAAAATAACTGAGACCAGAAGTATTTTCCAGCTGGAAAATGAAGCCTGTCAGTTGGAAATTCTGACTAGATCTAGCTAGACACCTGTATAATACTTTGGATGTATTATGTGGCTGGAAAGGAGAATAAGGGTGCAAGGAAAATGGAAGGGTCAGGAGAAGAGCTTAAGGAGACCATTAGGTTTATAACTGTTTTATATTTTTCCCTGGTCTAAGCAAAACTTACCTTTCGGCCAAAAAAAAGGTCAGGAGAAAATAATATTGAACCAAATACCTTGGAATATTGGGTGACAGGGAAGTTGCTGCTGAATCATAGCATGTGCTGGTGCTGTGCTGCAACCGGTGGCATCTGCGTGGAGCCAGGGCTGTCAGCACAGGAGAGGATGGCTTCAGCACAAGCCATGTGGATTTACATGTTGTAAGGTGTTTCAGCTAACTGACAACCTGTATTAGTTGGGTTATTTGGGATAGCAGAGGGACAAGGGCATATGGCAGAAAGCCTCGGTTATTTTGTCTTTTAGTTTACCTCCTCTTTCTCACTTCTCTCTATTGGGCCATATCCAAGGGTCTTACTGTCTCCCCTGGTTCACAGTCACTGTACATGGAGGCTGGTTTTTTATATAAGGAAAAAACAGGTATGAAAATGTGTAGGGCGTTTATCCTTCATGATGATATTCTTTTGAATGTAGCTAGTCTAAATTTGTTTTGATACTTGTCGTCTTTTTTGTTAATTGGGTAAGAAATAATAAGACAGCTTTAAAGGCTCTGAGTATCTCAGTGTAACTGCTTCAGTATTCAGTTTCTAGGAGTTGGGAAAGATGGAAGAGAGCAAACAAAAAGTAGACCTCAGACTCCCTCCAAGTTCCATGAGAAAATAAAGCAAGAACTTTGTAAAAATGGTCATAGTGAAATACAAACTATATAAAACCTATTCAAGCACTCATGTTGGTCATAAATGTTAAACTGTGACTAAACGTGTTACCCGCTCTGTTAAGTTTCCCAAAGATATTTAGGGAACCTGGAGCTTTCTTGCAGTAGTGGTGCAGGGAAATGCAAAATTCAGCTTTGCTAGTTTTACTTCTCTGTGACTGAGGGCTTTTATTAGTTTCAGTATTTGTTTGAATCTGAAATGTGAAGAGAATTTGGGGATTCAAAAGCACAGTGGATTGAAACTGAAGAAAATATTTGTACAGCCTGCTGTGACCTGAAATCCCTAAGCTTTGCACAGCTGTAGAAAGAAATCCGTTTTGGAGTCTATTATGTTCAGACATGAATATAAAACACGACCTCTCAGTGCATGTCCCAAGAATGAGGAATTAGGCATTTAGGGAATGCGTTCCCAGCAAATATTATTTATATCTTAATTCATCAAGCAAGTGAAAGTAAATTAAAATCTGGGCAGGGCATGGTATGGGAGGCGGAGAGAGGATTTCCGCAGGGCTGGCTCTGGTGCTCGGAGCAGAGCTGGATCTTCCAGCCCGTGCCTAGTGCTCTGAGCCTCCAGCTGCAGCTGAGGCCTCGCACGGAAAGTTGTCTTTGTCCACATCCAAGGGAAAGCTAAAAATAATTGTACCTCCATGATGAACTATGAAATAGTTATAAAACATTCTAAATTATAGCAAAACCAGCATGGGTCTAGAGATTAACTGCAATGCCAAGACCTAAAAGCATTGGAATCATCTAGAAAGAAAATCCTGCTTTAACTTGTTATTTCCATGGCTTAAAAATATGCCTTCTCACAGCTGAGCCTTTGGTGTTGGTGGTCGCATTGCATCCTGTTGTTAGCACCTGGAACCCAGCTGAGAAAATCCCCTTCTTGGCCTGTAGCAGCTAACGCTTTGCATCAGCGGGTCGCTGCCAAATTACATGGAAAGCGTTCGCTTGCCAGGTCACTAGAAATTAGATTAATTGTAGCACAGAAACCACAGGGAGGGGAAGCAAGCAGTGCCATGCCTCCAAATATCCCTGTACACCTGGACTGTCCAACAGGAAAGTACACCTGAAATAGAAACACCGCACACACAAGTATTTCCACCGTGTCCGTTTTCCCTTGGTGCTGGCAGTATGGGATTAATCAGCACGCTAGGAGAGCAGCCGCAGTGGCCATGGGGCAACCGTGGCCAATAGTGAGTGTGATTGATTGGCAGAAGCAGATACTAATCAAGGTCCTGTGGGACCTTGCACCTCACTTGCTCCGTGTTGCCGTCTTGCACAGCTCAGCAGGAGACAGATGGGATTTTCCAGCAGGGACATCGGAGAGCAGGAGAGGAGAGCAGCCCCCCCGGAGCACACGGTCTCAGCTGTGCTTCGTCAGGGCAAATTGACCCTGTAAGAGGCAGCAGCAGCCTTTTGCTCTCTGGGCACACTGCTTCCTTACCTTTTTCCCAGGAGCAAGGGTTTTGGTGCAGGAAAGAGCAATAATTGGAGATTCCCACAGCAGAAGTTCTTGGGAGCAGGGTGAGGGTACTTTTTCTTCAGGTTCAGATCTGCTTCCTGCCAGGAGAGCAATGCAGGTGTGCCTGGGAGCCCCCACCTGCTGTGGTTTAGTTATAACACAAAGTGGGGAAGCTCTGGAGGCCAAAGTTGGGCCACAAATCAAAGAGTTGAGGATACAGGAGTGAGAACTAAACTAGGTGACTTTTCTTTGAGTCCACAGGCTTCCAGCTTGCATGCCTAAGCAGACCTTCACTACTGAAGTACAGAAACCAAGGTTCACATGTTCTACTGAGTGCCCTGGGTCGGAGGCAGGAGACTCTTCTCCACTGTGTCATTCACCTGCTGGACAACATGGGTAAGTCACTACCTTCTAATGCGTTTTGGTGACTAAAATGATGCCAAGATGACTTACTTTCCCATCAGATAGAGATGCAGTCTGACACCTGCAGATAGAAAATGTAATACACAACATGAGGCTAGTTCTCATTTTTTGTAACATGGTGGTATTTCTATCCATGGGACACTAATTTAAACATCCGACATCATAGAAAGATAAAGAGCAATGAACAATATTGGTAAGTAATGAGTATTTCACGTATAGATACCTTATCTGTAATCACATATGGACATTTGCCTCAAAAAGGAGTGTTTAATGTGTATTCCAACAAATAAAACATCGTAAGTAATAATGCCAGTATGTAGTGAATTAAAAAAAAAAAAAAAAAAGGATAGAAAGTGCTTGGGACACAGATAAATATTTGTAAACAATTACATTGGTCCTGTGTGATGTCTAGCCAAATTCTCATATGTTGTCCTTCTCCACACTGGGAATTCAGCTTGAGCAAGAACTTGAATATTTAGCTTACACAAGTCTTCCCTCAAATAGTGCAAATGAAAGTCTTCAGACTTAGCAAAGAACAATTTTGGAAGAGTCTTCATCCATCATGACAGACTAATATAATTGTTTCTCAAGGCACAAAGGAACAAGGTTTTGGATAGAAGTTCTGGTCCCAGGCCCAGAACAGCAAGTCAGTCATTACCCTGGGCTTTATCTGAGGAAGATAACCAAGGAGTTCAGTGACAGGATTTATTTATTTATTTTTATCTGCTTACAGTATGGTTTGCTTGAGAACACAGACTTCATTTAATCTATGTGTATCTCTAAAGAAGCCAACCTACTTTCTGTTGGCTTTGGCCATGAGCAGTATCTGTGCAGCAATCTTTCTAAGCCTTGTCTTGCTCAGCTGTGGAAAATCCCTCAAGGTTAGCAGCTTTCAGATGCAGAGTTACTTAAGGGTATAGGATACTTTTGCAAAAACAAATGGTTGTCCAAGAGCAGACAGCATATGGGTATCATATTAGAGCTGAGATGGGATGAGATGGGAAGAGGGGAGGCTTCTTCAAATAGAACCATTATATTTTTCCCTATTTTCCCCAGAAAGTATTTCCTGTGCTATAAAAAGCAAGGGTGACCAAAACCTGTAACAGAACAAATACTTCCAAGACACCTTAGTCCTGCTATGAAATTTGTGCTATCCCATCCATGGTAGAGACATTGGGAACACTGTTCAGCAGTTTAGTTCAGCACACGCTTATCCTTTTTTGACATCAGTCTCTGATTCAGAAAGCTTTTGAATCACGTGCCTGATTTCCAGCGTGTGAGAAGTCCCGTTGACTTCAGCTTGCAATACAAGACTAGCAACTGTCATGATGATGATCCATTTGTGAGTCCTAGACCTTCCTTGATTGATAGACTAATTTCTCTAAATGTATTTTATCACATAAACAACTTCCTTCTTACAAAGAAAACACAACAGCTGATTTGTTGCTTATGATTATAACCATAGTTTGTTATTCACAACTTTTCCTAGTCTAGTAATTTAAAGATCTATCCAGTCACCTCTTGCTTCCTATTGAAAGCAGTCTCCAAATGCCAGCTGTGTGCGCACCTCTTCCACTTCCTGTAGGTGTCCTCCAAATCTTCATTGCAAGTGAATACAGGCTGTTTCACTAAGGCTAGGCTTAAATTTGGTCCTTAGTTGTTTTTTTTTTTACTTTGAGGATGAATGTGTCCTCATGGCTGCTGCGTAACAGATGACGCTTCTGAATTATTGGAGGACATGAAAAATTAAAGAATGCATCAAATCTAACTGTTACAGGTTTAGAAAAGGAGCATTTTGTGACTGAATTTTTTTTTGAACTGAAACACAGAAAATGCATGTGCAATAGGCTCTGGCAAATAAGTTCAAAACTTCATAATTAACTGTCTGTCAAAATTTTGGAAGCAAAACACAGGAGGTGGTTAGGAAATCAAAGTATGATGTGTTTTTAATCACAAAACACAAGGAAATTTTAAAAAAAATTTACGAGCAATAAATCTATATTGTTGGTACCAAATGGCTCCCTTTGCAGTCCTTTAATGTAACACCTGTGCTTCCTCCCTGTGAATAACGACCCATTTTTTGACTGCCCGAGGAGCAGCTCGGAGTAGGTTTGCAGGCTCAGGAGAACAAAGCCAGATTCCCAGCCTGGGCTCCGCCTGCGCTTCAGGATTCCATTTACAGTCTGTTTGGTTTGTAATTCAAATCGCTCCAGACCTGAGTTAATGTTTAGACCACAGCCACCTGAAATTTGCTTTGGGGCTGAAGCCCAGCCAGATTGCAAATGGAGGAAACACTTGAGGTTTGCTAAATACAGTTAATAGGGGATTAGAGGCAGTGTTTTTTATGGTAGCACAGGGAGGTCTGTAATAGAGAAATATGAAAATGCAAATACGCATTTTCAGCCATGCTGAGGAGGCGGCAGCTGATTGCATTCCAACCATCTAATAGCCGTTTTTCCTTTTGTCGAAAAACAGAAAAATTGAGAAAGGAGATACAAGGTTCTGGTTTAGTGTCTGATGAGAGATGTCCCACTAGAGCTGTGCTGAGGATGGCAAGTGGCCCGATGGCTGGGCCTGGACTGTGAGCTATACGACGTGACTGTGAGCTGTGCTCTACGGTCTAGGAGCCGGTTCTCTGTCTGCTGCCCTTCTGATGCATGCACAAAGTTCAAGAAGTCCTCAGTTCACTTTTCTGTTTGCTCTTTTCCAGTCATGCCCACTTAGCTCCTTGAGGATACGGCTGCCTTTCACTGTGCCTGTGTTCAGTGCCTCGCACAGTGGCATTTGGTGCCACCTTCCTGTATTTACCACTGCACTATAAATCAGAGAAATGCAGACCTAGAGAGCTAAAAGGAACATTGGAGGTCATTTAGCTGGATGAAACAGGATCAAGTGTAGCTAAGCGGTACCCACCAGACATTTGTCTTAACATTTTCTTTAAAACTCCAGTGGAGGAAATTCCACACTGCTGCATTGCCTGTTCAAGTGGTGTTTTTTCTTAACTTTCTGTGAATAGCTTCAGTGAAGGAGATTCTGCCCTGCTAGGTTGCCTGTTCCAGTATTTCACCACTGGAACTGAAATGTTTTTCTAATATCTGGCCTAGGTTGCCTTTCCTAGAGATTATGCTGATTCCTTCCCTTGCCTCTCCTGCCATGAAGAGCAATTAATCACTGTTCCCTTCTCAAAAGTCCCAATATACTGGAAGACTCTTGTCACATTCATTCCTCAGTTTCCTCTCTCCCAGACTAAACAATACCCAGTTCTCTATTCTTCCCACAAATGGCAAAATCAGGACTGCAGCTGCCCATTAGATGGACTTCTATACTGCTAGAAACGTCTGTTGCCTCTGAGGTCTTTAGACCTTCATCTTTCAGTGGTATCTGCAGAGCTAAAAGGATTTGTCTGTCTGAAGCTCTTTGTGAATTTAATCCAGGGATTAAGAGGTTCAAAAGCTGGTGTGCATGCAAGAGAGACCTTGTCGTGGAAATAGTTAGAAAATTAACTCCTGCCGATTCCGTTGGTTTTATAGTTTGTATGTGTGTGTGCAAGTATTTTTAGTTTAGTAGAACTAGATTTTAAAGGATGAGTTTTAGAAATGCTTTCCTGAAAGAAGAAATGTGAATGGGGGAAAGCATGCAGTTTGGTTTGGAACTTTTTGAGTCCTTACTTTTCTCATGGAAGTTTGCTATTTCTGCAGAAAAGTTAATTGTATCAAGAACAAGACTTTGGTTTAAAAGAGGGTTTACTCCTGCTAACTACAGCAGCTCTCATGGCCAGCAAATTTTATGGGGCAAGAACTTGGCCAGGATCTTGTGCTTTCTTTAAACCCAAGACAGGAATATGCAAGACAAGACACAGATATGCATCTTCTTTGGTGTCCACAGGGAACGCTCTTGCCTGCTGCCCAGCAAGAAAGAAGCTGGTGTTGCTGAACCCCTCAGCTGTCCCTTCAATCAGCTTTTGAAGAAATCTGGAGAATAGGTGTGATTGTGTGTGCTCTTTTGACACGATGCCAGATTTTCGTACTACCAAGAGAATCTACCCGCTCTTTCTGCCTGACTCCAGCACCTCTCCCACCTCGAAGCTGGGTGATTCCTGACTCACCTGTTGCCAGACTAGAAGGCTTTGCGATTGACACACTTTTTCCTTGAAACAACAGTAAGAATAAAATCTGAAGCAAATGATAAGGTTCAGCATTTATCACCCACCTCCTTTACCCACTTAAAAATCTTCATCCTTTCTAGAGGAGGATAGCAATAAATCACAGCCAATGCATAGGTCATCTTAGCACCAAACTACAGCTCCTTCAGTGGTTAAAGCAAACCTGTAAGTGAAGTTATTCTTAAAATAATGCCCCTTTGGTGATTCATCCCCTGGACACGGCTGTGAGCTGTGTTTGTGCAGTGCTGAGCGCAAGTCTGGAGCTTTCTCTTCCAGCAGAGTTATCAAGTCAGCTTGCAGGACCACCTTGACAGACTTAAGGTGTCCAGCTATCCTGTATCGTTGGGTATTGAGCCTGGTTACTGCTTATATCCCCATCTCTGCCCTGTGCTTTGCTCCATGATGGAGACCTGATCTGAACTGTAGGTCCTTAGAAAGATCTAGATACGGGAGCTTAATCTTTGTGCCCGCAGTTTCCCATATGCCTCCCCTCCCATCTGTTAGATGGACCATCTTTGTTTTTCCAAAGACTTCTGAATACCTGAGCAGGACAGATTTAGCTAAAAGAAGCTGTCTGCCTTGCTGTGTGCAAAATATATGGTAGTTCCCTGGCATCTATCTAAAGGGAGAGGCACTGATGTTGCCATCAGTTGCTCTACGCTATTGGAAAGGGTCAGAGCGAGGACAATTCTTAAAACTTGGTTCATGAGTGTTTTAAAATTCAAACAGCTCTTTTCTCTGCTCATATTCACATCCCCCTTTCCTGCTTGCAAACAAATTTAAATCAGAAGAAAAAAAAACAAAACCAAAAAAAGGAACACAGTACACATTAATTAACCATCCCCGTTGATGTTTTTGATGACAGGAGTGAATTCAGAATTCCATGGGGACCAATATGGTTGTTGCCATTGACTGTGGTGTAAAAAAAGCCAAAGAATTTGACCTTTGATCTTTTTTTTTTTTTTTGGTAAAGAACTATTGCCTACAAAGTACATGAGCTATCACTGACATTAATCTGTGGCTGAGCCATGAGCGCATCTTTTAGAAAGGGATCCAATCTTGATTTCAGGATTCCAAGTGATGATAGAATTACGACATCCCTGGAGAAGTTGCTTGCATTTGTTTTAAAAAAATATTTCCTACTTGAATTACTTGAGGCTTAACTTCAGGAGCTTTGCATGCTCTGTCTGCTAGGTTACACATTCTGCCAATTTCATTTATCTTCTCTGATCTAGATTCTATAGATTGTGAAAGAAACTGGTTTGCATTTTTCATAGGAAAAAAATTGTAGTCATCAGTACCTGCATTAGAAAAATCACTATTATTACGAGATTTTTTAAACTGCCTTTTACTTTTACTAGAAATTATAGAAAGTATGTATTTTCAAATTTTTTTGGGTAAAATATACTAAAAATGCAAGAATGCAAAGAAAATTGTGCCATTTTTAAACATTTTGAAAGAAAAAAAAACTTTGAAATCTTTTAACTGTTCAAATCCTGTTCATTTTAGTCACATTCAAATTTTTTGATCACCTGCTACAATTTTAGAATTTGAAGCCCTTGCAGAAGGATTGCCATTATTAAGCTGATGCTTATAGATACATTTTCCTCTGTATAAAAAGAGAAGCTGATAATTTCTTTCCACAATACAAACACAGATGCAAATACCCTTTGTGCAGATGTAAGTAATGTATAAAAATCTCAAGAGCTCCAAAAGTGCTAGAACTAAAGAAGAAATTGTCAGTTCCCTCAGCTGTGACGTTATTTGGTGATTCTCTACTAAATTACAGAATCCTTGTCATACTGTCTACCTGTAAACAACCTGCAGCTTTTTCCTTCTGAAGCAAACCACTGAAGCCCAAAAGGTGCAGTCAGTGGAAAGCCCTAAAACAGGGTTTAATTTGTGTGGCAGGGAAGCAGACAGCTGACAAGGAAAAGTATGTTTGTAACATACAGATGTGAAAGTCAGACATTTTCCTGTTTTGTCCTGCTGTTGGATTTTCAGAAACTACCTTTTCTAGCCATTTCCTTGCCCATTATTCTTATAAAAGGTTTTACTGGGTTATGGACTATTTTCTTTGGGCTAAGTGAAAGGTGCTAAGATATTTCCTCTGGAATTTAAAGATTCTTTTTTCTTCATAAGAGTAGGTATGTTAGGCTGCACAGACTGAGAAGTATGAAGAGGGAAAGCTTACAAATAATCAATTTTAGGAAAGGTAAAATATTATTTACTCTTTGATTGACTCTTGGGAGAAGGGAGGCAAGAATAAATGAAGACATTCCATTCTGTGAGTTCCAGCTTTTATGGATTTCCCATTGGTAGTGTTTCAATTGCTGTGCTTAAGGACTTTGTGTAATGAAGTAAGTTAATATATATAGGAAAGCGTCTACGCCGACAAGGTTTGCTTGATCCTGGACCAGTAAACACAAGGTTTTCTGCTTAAGTCATTTGTGCCAGCCAACCCTTTCAGACTGTCTGTTTCACTTCCACAGCCATAGCCTCATTTGAGCTGTACCTGCCAACTTGGGTCAAAAGAAAGGGTGTATTTTTAATTTGCCTGAGGTCACATAATTTAACATAAAACGGTGGAAAGGAGCAGCTTTGTGGCTGCTACCTCCCTCTGTGCCTCTGCCATGTTGCAGGAAAGGCAGGAGTGGAAAGGGGAACCAAAGAGAGGGCATTGGTGCGGGTGATGCAGGGATGGTTGTACAGCGAGGCTGTCCTCCTCCCCTGGGCTGGGACTACATCACCTGGTGGATATTGCACTACTGCTTTCCTGTTGTGGCAAAACTTAAATATTCCGACTTAAATATTACTGTTTGCTCTGGCCACCGCGTCTGAGGGACTGCGTTTCTTTCAGAGGAGGAGGTAAAACCACAGAGGTAGCCTTCCTAGACTGCGAGCTTTTCCTGGCAGAGAACAGCGCTCCGTTCGGAGGCCCTTTAGCCCTGGTGTCAGCTGAATTCCTAATAGACCTGTTTGTATTCCAAAAAAAATCACGGCAGTTGTCTTCAGCTGTTGCCTCTGTTGGAGGTCTTCACAGAGAAGCCAAGGGCTGGGGTGGGTAAGGTCTTGTAGTTGAGAAATACGTTGGGATTTCTGGATTCTTCTGTCTATGCCATTAAATCCCTGCATACATTATATACACAAAATATATATATGAATACATATACACATTTGTATAGATAAAACTGTGTGTAAATAATATGAAGAAATTATTTTAAAAACAGCGTAGAATGAACACTAGCCCCCTTCCTCCTGACCTGATGTACACGTTTCACCTGTGATCAGTGACTGGAGGAAGACACAAGAAAATCCGGCCATGTTATGAAATCTGAAAGATGTCATGGCTGTGATCTCTAAAGAGGAAGATAGCTGATAGTCTGCAGGTCTGAACCCAAACCCGGCGTGTTGTTTGCAGTTACCTGTGTTTTACCTCATGATTGAGGCACTTAAGGACATGGTTTAACGGGAATGGTGTTGAAGGGCTTGCAGTTGGACTCCATCTTGAAGTTCTTTTTCAACCATAATAATGCTACAATTCTGTGATCACTCAGTGCAACCGTAAGGATTGAAAACGAAGTGATCTCTCTTCCTGTCAAGTCCGTATCCCTTTGGTCTCTCCTCTTCTCTCCACCTCAGCTGCGTTTACGCAGTGAAAGCATCTCTCTGGGAGCAGTGGCAGACACACTTCCTCGTAGTCTTCCAAGGGATGCTCAGCTGTGTCCAGGACAAGGGTGAGTTGTCCTTAGCTGACTGGGATGTCAGTGCCCCCCGAGAAGGTGTCACGACCAACAGGGAAGTGCCTTCCCTTCACCTCTTCTTTTGAGTCCCTTCTTAAGGCAAAATTGCTTTCAGAAAGATTGGCCTCAGTATTTCCTTTGAATTTAGCTAGTCTTGCCAGTATGCTCTATAGGATTACCTACCTTTGAGGGCTGATGGCTGTAGGTTGCTGGCATCTCCTTCAGTGTGATAAAACATGTTGCAAGTCAGTAGAGCCACAGCAGGACTGTGAGGCCTCTGGCCTAGGCCAGACGCTTCTGTATTTTATTTCCTCAGTGCCTGACACAGCGGGGATATGGTCTGTGAAAAGGGCTCTAGGACCTCAACATATATCGTGCTTAAAATGTAAGAACATGTGCTTAACCTGAAACTTTTTGGAGATAACACTTCCTTCGAAAGCAACAATAGAAATTTTTTTTCCAGATTTTTTTCTTAAATTACACATTTTCCAGTGCTTTTTGTCTACGCTATAGTGTGGTCAGATCGCTTTGTATATTTTGTAGGAGACTTTTAGCCCTTCCCCGGCACCAGAAGCCACATCGTACTGTTTTGTACTCTCCCTTTGCGTGTGTCAATATGCCCACGAACCACCCAAAAGTCCTAATGAGATTATGCGAATGCCTGCAACCACGCCGCAGAAACAATAGGGTTGCACAATTCCCCTGCTGCGGCGCTGCTCGGCGTTGGGGAGGGGAGAGTCAGCACATGCTGCTGCTCCCAGAGCTACCCTGGAGCCAGAGCAGCGATTGCAGATGCCGGTGACACGCGGTGTAGGTGAGTCTTGACTGCAGCGCCCTGGAGAGCAGAGCATGACGGAGCAGGCTGAGAGAATGCTGTGGGAATAAGCTGATTATATGGGGCCATGAGAAATGGGGATGGCGGGAGAACGGAGCGCTAAAAAGTGCCAGTCACCCCCGCTGCTGTCAAGCTCCTGCTGGAGAGAACATGACACTGCTGATAGGAATAATAGGAATAACCCAAATAAAGAACATATGCTGTTGTGAATAGAAAGCCTCACGCTCCAGGCTCTAAAGCGATCTTTTAAATCTCGGTGATTAGGAGGGTGCTTAGTGAAACGCTGTCACCCCTCACGCGCTGTAGTTCCTTTTCATCTTTTCCTGAGGCACCTAGTGCTGCTCCTGCCCTAGGTCAATCCGGGAGCCACTTGGGCATGTGTTAGGAATCAGTGTCTCTCTCAGATATGTGATTTTCACATGCAAAGGTTTTCCTCTGGTTTGTAGCTAATCTAAGATGATGTGTTGCTCAGGGCTAGTCTTTATTTTTTATTCATTTATTATTATTTTAAGTGAACTGCTCATTTTGCTTAGCACCTTCTGGGCCCCTTTAGACTGCTGTACACATTTGTGAGCGCGTGGGTGTGTTTTTCAGTTCAAAACATTTATTTAGGATGAAAGACGTGTTGGGGTCTGTGAAAGCCCGTTGTCCATGGAGAACTCATGGCTGTCCTCAAACTGCACAACACCTGTGAGCTGATGCTGGTAGGGCATCTGCTCTGCTGGTCGCTGTCTCTGCTTGGCCGTCCTGCCCACAAGGCAGTGCCTGGCGGCAGTGATGTTGCCTACAGCGCATGTTCAGCCAACAGCGGGCTAGGAGGGAAGTTGTATCTGAGCACTAACTCTCCAGCACGGATTTTTTTCAGGTCTTTCCCCTGTTTTTCTGAGTACCTGTGGAGGATGCAGACCCTTGTTCAGCAACTGCAGGTGCTTGCACTGCTCGCAGCAGGCAGAAAGAAGAGGTGTGTTACAGAAATGAACAATTCAGTGTGATTTCCTTCCCCTTACGACTTCAGAGCGTACCCCAAAGGACAGGAAAGAGCTTTGGTAAGGGGAACACTTCTTCAGTCGGTTCAGGGCAGGGTTCACTCCATTTCAACACTATAATCCTGGCAGAAATCTCCAGGAAAAAAAAATCTTTTGGCTCATTTTACTCTAGTAGTGAGTGATAGAGTTAAATTATGTGTTATAATTTTGCTTATTATTGGAAACTGTCTTATTGTGACTTTGTTTTCAGGCTTATGGCCTTTCTTCCCGGGCAGAAAAAGAAAACCTTTTCACCAATAGCAAAATCCTTTCTTCTTCCATTGCGCCAAACTGCTTGTGCATTCACTCTAGGCAGAGACTTGGCCACAAAAATGATCCTGTAGTTCTCTCTATTACAGGAAAGTTTCTCCTAGGATTATAATTTTTATGTCATATTTTGCCTGAAATAACAGCTCAAAGTTTTGCTAAGAGTTTATTTTCCTGTTAATACAAAGTTATGGCTTCTCAGTGAAGCCATATGTGCTCTTCCTTGGTTGTGGCCTTTCCAGAGGAGAAAAGTTTTAACTTCTTGATAAAAGAAAAGATTTAACTTTCTGTTAGCGGTGTTGCAGACAGGTATTAATGGCAGGGGACACGGAGTGCTGCCTGAGGCTGGAGCCGTTGGAGGTGGAGGAACGTGTGGATGCTGCTGTACAAAGAGTTCCTCGACTCACCTAACCCAAATTTGCTGTTCTTCTGTATCCATGTTCCTATGCTACGAAACCATTAGCCCTTCTATAGATATGCAAGACACTTTATGTTCACATATGTTGGCTTAAAGATATAAAATTAATACATCCTAAAGCCTATTAGCTTATTTCATGAGCTTTCGTGACAGTGACTTCTTTTAACCAACTTTGAAAAACGAAATAGTTTATGGACTTGGTATTTTGTTCATAGAAGCAACAAAATGAAAGTTCAGTTAGCCACGGTAAGTACATACGGCTGGAAGCTGTGTTTCTGAATCTCATCTCCCTATTGAAAATGAGAAGAAAAATCCTGGTGTAAGTACAGCCACACCTCTGGATTGATTAGTCTTGTAGGGCTTGCTCATCCTATTTTGGCCGTCTTATAAAACATAATGGGAGCAATGCCAGCGCCAGTGCATCACTCCCGTGTCAAGCCGGCTGTGATGTCACGAGGAATTCCTTGTCGTAAGGGACATCTCCCGAGGAGGGCAGCGCGCTTGCACTGCTGGAAAGTGGCCATCCGCCCACACGCTTCTCCACCCAGCTGCTCCATCCAAATAACCAAACTGAAGGGAGTGCTTTAGCTAATACGAGTGAGTAGGAGTGATGCCATGACAATATAATAGTGTCTGCTGTAGACAGCTCTTGATTTGCATTTGATTCTTTGCGGTCCTACCCATCTGTAGCCAAAGGCAAAAAGTGATAACCTGTCATGTTATATAAAATGTGTTTGGAGAAAAGTGAGGCGATACAAGCTAAATAGTTTATGCTCCTTGGGTCTGTTCTTCCCGTGGAGTACCAAACTTCTTCCACAAGTTGTTGATTTTCTTCTTTCTAAACGACCATTTCCTTCTAGATAGTTTCCATCTGAAAAAAAAAAAGGCATTTTGAGTGAATTAATGTACACCCTATCGCAATTTGAAAGGAGGTGCTAGCAACAGGGGCAGTAAAGCAGTGTCAGGCAAAGGGCTAGGGAAGGGCAGGGTAAGTGGCACCAGACACACAGCGGTTGGATTGAATGGCCTCTGCCCGACTGATGGGCTATTTCAGCTGGTGCCACACAGGCCTGCTCCATCTTCTAGGTATGTTGTTCTGGCATTGAAAGATTGAGCTGGAAATGCCAGGGAATCACATCCTAGGACTGAGTAAGTTCTCTGTTCAGTGTATCTTTGTTTTTTTATAGCTGATTGTCAAACATTTGAGTTGCACAATGCAATTAGTCTACGGGTAAGGCCTACAGTGAAATCTCGATGGCTCTGTTGATGCTTGTTTTGTGAGGATGTTCAGATTTTCCCACCATGTGTATACCATAGCCTCAGAGGCAGAGGGATATCCCTCCTATAGACAGGGAGAGAGGGAAGTGCAAACTGGAGAAAGATTGGCAAATGGAGGATTAAATACTCCCACCCCTTAAAATTACCTTCAGGAGTTTAGGTGAGGTAAATAGTAACAGGGTGTCAGTCAAAATGAAAAGCATGAATAGTCTTGACTTCAGTCAGATGCAAGGGAGCCAAGCATCACTTAAACATAATTTGTCATAGCTACAAATGCTGATGTGACCTTCTGTCTGCTAACAAGCAAAAAAAAAAGTGATTTTTTTCTTCCCTTTGCGTATGGAGCGTGCTGTAGTGACAGCGTAAGGAGCTGTGCTCCTTTAGGATAAACTGCATGTTTGTCTTCATAACATTTAATCCTGTTGTGTGCAGTGATTATTTTCTCTAGTGAATCTCTTGCAGGGTTATTTCCTTTACATTCCCTACCACACTCCATGAAAGTCATTAGATACTGCTGTCATAACCTCCCAATGGTGAAGAAGAAGTACAAGTCTGCTCTGCTGCCAGGTCCAGTTCTCCATACTCAGGTGTATCTTCCCTAGGTTATCCCAAGCTGGTTGACCATATTGTAAAGTCAGCCCTGTAAAATGCTAACCAGTCATGTTGAGACGTCATAGTTATGTGGACTGATGCGGGCAAATGCAAAAGAGCTCTGATCATGATTTGGGCTTGTTTCGGTACTACTTGGAAACTACATCACCATATTGGCGTTGCCTGGAGTCCAAGCAAATCCAAATATTTTAGTCTAAGCATAGCACTGGGGCTTGCTGCCTCCCAGATTAGAGCTAACTTGCTCTAGCCCATGAGGAGTGCAAAACCAGCAAAGCTGGGTTGCCTCTCTACTTTGCTTGAAGATCGTGTGCTGGAAATTTGGGCCGTTTTAGCACTCGGCCAAAAATGAGTATCAGTTCATATTTTGCCTGGATCCAGGATTATTTGTCTAAGTACAAAAATGCCTGCTGTGGTGACCACTATCAAGTCACCATCAAGACAGAAAAGATAGAAGAGCAGTCCCTGGCTGATAGCATTAAACAGGACACACAAAACCCAACATTCATACATCATTAGTGACAGAGCACTGGAACAGGCTGCCCAGCGAGGTTGTGGAGTCTCCTTCTCTGGAGATCTTCAAGACCCGCTTGGATGCAGCCCTGTGCCATGTGCTCTAGGTGGCCCTGCGTGTGCAGGGGGGTTGGACTAAATGACCTCTAGAGGTCCCTTCCAGCCTTAAGCATTCTATGATTCTATGATTAGGAACATCAGACTCCCAAGCTTAACTAATATATATTTTCCTTCCTCAAAGGTTATTCTTTGCCTCACAGGAGATGTGTATTCCGAGTTTTGTGTTCTTGGATGAAAGGGGGTCTGTGAGCTCGTTTACACGTGCATGACATGTTAAGGTGCAGGATCTCCTGGACCATGGCTCAGGTGTCAGCTCGTGCAGCCCTGGGAGACATCAGCTTGTTCAATTGCTCTTGTTTTTTAAATATCAAGTTCCTGGTTCCTAATGGTTCCTGAGAAGGAAACCATGAACTTTGATTCTTATTTTGTTTAACTGCTGCAGAGATGGCCTTGTGTGGAGGTGATTTTCACCCAGTGTAGTTAACCGTGCAGTTGCAGCAGCAGAACTCCCTGTGTGGTCAGCTTGATCCTAAAATTCATATAGGAACTTTTGCTCTAGCTCAGCCCTCTCTGAAGCAGCTAAGTCAAAACAAAACAAAGTAACAAACAAATAAAAAAAACGTTTTTTATTAGTGATGCAATAAGAATTTCACTACATTTCCATTGAGGTATCTGTAACAGTCTAAAATCTACACTTCAAGTTGTTCTGATGGAGCCGAGCACTCTGAATGCACCCTGCGTATTAAGATAGTATGAAATCATAGCCATAGGTGTGGGACTGTCCCGTGCAAGCGCAATGGGTGTTGCCTGCAGAATCCCCTGTTCTTGGGGCCAGGCCAAGTCCATCCCAACGGAGTTCCAGGTGTCCGGGTGTGTGTAGCAGCGAGCGCCTGTGCGTGCGGGTGCGTGTGGAGAGACTTAAGGATGGAAATAGGGATGGGCAGAGAATGCAAATAACCTTTGCAAAAGAATTCTTGTTCTCTTCAGCGTGAAATCCCACAAATTGCTGAATTTGCACCAAATAAATACCTGAGAAAGAAAGCGTGCTCTACCAGAAATTTTATTTGGAGTTTTCTCTTTTTAAAAGTATTACTGTCTTTTATACTATAGCTTGTAATAAAAAAAAAATGTTTAAGGAATACTTGGAAAACTCCAAAAATATAAAAATGAAATATTTCATAGGTATCCCCTCACCCTGTTTCTTACGCTTCCTACATGGAATGTACATGAAATCAAAGCTTGCTTTTGGGGAGGAGGGTTCCTGCTTTTCAGTCGGTACTGATTTCCGCCGGGGAAGACGAAGTCCTGATGTCAAGGAATGGGGTTGGAATTAGGCTGGCTTCCCTTGAGGCTATGGAGGTTTCTCGCTTTCACCTTTTCCCAGCCATCCAGCCCTTTCTCCTGCTGGAAGGCTGGGGTCTCCCCCAGCCCTGCTTCCAGGAGGGTCAGGGAGGGATCTGCCCAGCAGCCCTCGCAGGAAGGGGAGGGAAGCGGGAGGCAGCACCCAGGTGTGTGCATGGGCCCCGCTCCTGCTGCCTGTGAGGAGCCCTCTTCCCAACAGAGGGAGGCAGAAGATAGGCGGCCGAGCTACGGCTCCGGCGGGAAAGCGGGAGGCTCCGGCTGCTCCTCTGTGTGGGTGTGTGATGAGGGGACTTCACAAATAATTCCACAGTGATTAGTCATTTCAAGGGACTTCAAATTTCCCTAAAGATGTTGTACGGAGTACTTCTCTGCTGCCGAAGTTCAGGGTGTACAGGATTTTGATTTTGGTCTCTTTTTTTTTTCATTTGCTGCCCTACGGCAGAATTCATTTTCATAATCTGCTGTGTGGATTGCGCTGCCTTGTGCACTGGCTGTGTTTTGAAATCCAGCTTTTTGTTCTGGAATTGAAACTGTTCCAAGCAGTAATACCTCCCCTTCAGATTTTCATTTTTGAGAAGTGACCCACCCAGCGTTGAATAATCCAGCCTGATAACCTTCGTTTCTCAGATAATGCGGAGAAGCTGCCAGTGCTTCCCTGGGACTCGATCAAGGCATCGCTGGCCTGGGCTACGGAGGGGTCTGATATCCAAAGGGAGTCACCTACCTTGCAGTGTTTGAAACGCGAGGGTAGGTTAGCGCTTGCTTTTTTTGACGCTGTCCTGCTTTAATAACAAAACGAACCCATGGAGCAGGACAAAACCACATCTATTTCCAGGTTAAGAAAGACTGTGCTTTAGTCCAGAGTGAATTAAAATCACACACTTGTAGAGAATCCACAGTGAGGAAGGTTTATAGTGGAAACACTGACTGACCTTTAGCAATGGCAGCGAGGCCAGCTCTTCTGTAACAGCAGTTGGAAACAGCAGGCAGTAGCATTACAATACAGGTTAGAGCAAGATCTTTTCCTTAACGTTCAAAGAGAAAATCCCAGAGCAGTTGACTGAATCTCATCTTTTTCCCATTAATTGGCCCCAACTTAGGATTCTGAAGTTGACAGAAATAACTGCTGTGATATTAGCCCAAGCGTCAGCATTGCCAAAAGACATTTTATTTTAAAGCTCTCTGAATTACATTATAATTTCCGATATTGCTTACCTAAGAGATCAGGAAGTTGGCTGTCCTGCTTAGTGAAAAGCTCTTGGCTTTTTTTGACATAAAATATTATTTCTCCTATCTGTGGGAAAACGAAATCAGGGCACTTACAGCATGAGGATGTGGGATGGTAGATGTAGCTGAGAAAGATTTCCATGATCTAGTTTTCAGATTCTGGACTCTGGCTGGCTCTGGAGATTTCTCCTGGAGACTTCGTAACTTGGAAACAAGGTTCCAGCTCTAGCTCTGGTTTGTTCTTTCCTTTTCCACTATTGTGCGGCTGATATGAGGAGATAATGACGTACAGGTCTCACACAGAAGGATATTTTGGACGTCGTAGTGCAGTTCAGGAGGTCTTTGCTGTGTGCCTGGCTCTGTGGTGCTGACACTGCAGAAGATGCATCAACAGCCCAGTCCTCTTCTCTCTTTTCCACGTACAATTCCAGGCTCTGGAAGACTGGGTTGTCTAATCTGAGAGAGCCAACAGACAAGCAGTTATAGCACTATAACTATATAATAATTATATATATATATAGCACTCTAACTATATAATAGTTATGGCGGTAGGAGCGTCAGTGCAGCTCTCACTCAATGATCTCGATGAGCCTTCCTTGTGATAATTTAAAGGCAGTGTGGATGTTGTCATAGCAGACCTTGCGAGCCTGTTAAGCTGTTCTGCGCATCCAGATGTTTAATGTTGTTAATGACCTGCAGCTAAGTCTCTCAGACAATTCTAGTAGAGCTTGTTCATCTTGTTTACCCCAGATTATGAAACATTGTGTAGCAGGTACCATTTTTAAGGTCAAATTCAGAGGTGAATGTGAGTGAGTTTAAGAAAACTGATATTCAGAGGGACTCTAAATTCGTGTAATCCACTGTATTACTTCTAGAGCTTTCAAGTTATGTATGTACTCCCTGAAGAACTAAACTTACCAATTTAGACTCTTTTGGATTCACTGCACCAAGTTAAAATGTGTTACGTGCATTATAGTCATCCACTTCCTGCAGCTGCTTCTACACCATTCAAAGATATGAGATACAGGGTTATCTCCTCTAATTTAATTTACACTTCATTTTATTTTTATGGAACGATTTAAATTCCCTTAGATGTTGGCATAGTGCTTAGCTGTAAAGGAGTTCAGTGTTAGCAGTGTCTGAAAGTGTTATGCTATTGCAATGTGAAGCAGTGTGAAGAATATTCTTGTATTGATACGTAGTCAATTCCATTATTAGTTTAACAGGGAGTTTCTGAATTAGGAAGGACTATTCGATAAAATGGATCTCTTAAATATTATATCTAAACCATCTGTCCTCCCACACTGTCTCCTTCCATCAAGAAAAGGTCAAGCTCCTGCAACTGAAATTACTTTAGGAGCAGCACACTAAGGTGGTTTTATGCAAGGCAAGAATTGGTGAAGTCTGAATTATCTGCATTGAAAAATACTTGACTATTACAGCAAATATTTGGATCTATTTTTACAGCAAATATTTGGATCTATTTTTTGGTATGGTGGAAAAAGCACTGAAAATCTGATGACACGCGTTATGAAATTTATGTTGAAATAGAACAAAAATCTTAAATTTTCAAAATTGCTTCCTGATTTTGCATTTCTTTATTTTTGCATGGCTGTCCTGAAAGATGCCAACGTGTGATGCTCAGTAGCAGTTGGTCTCTGAAATTCAAAACTGAAGTGCATTACACAAATTATGTCTAGGAATGCTGTCTGTATCTTTAAAAAGTAGACCACTGTGCATAAAGAGATGAAATTTTAAACATTTCTTACAAAAAAAGAGAGTCTTTTGTTATTGATAGAAATTGAGAAGACCATACAAATTTATCTTAAATTTGACGCTTGGCACCATATTATTGTTTCCTATCTCATTTGGTAATATTAAATATCTTTATATACTTACATATAATACTTACAAAGATAGCTGTTTTATTTTCAATGGGAATATCCCCACTTAAATTTACCCCCACATTAAATTTAATCTACGTACCTATTTTTTTGTATATATCAAGAATAAAAAATATGTATGTAAAATTGTGTGTTCTCCAAGCTAGCTGTGACTTCCAGGCCTGAAATGGAAGCTGAAATTTAAGGTTCTCAAAATCAAATTCCTCTGAGAATGAGTCTGACCATGCGATGTCTGATTTACATTATGTCTGACAAAGTCAACTCACCTTAAAAAAAGAAATTGGCAACCTCAGCAAATAAATGAAATATTTTACAGATGACTATAGTGCATGGGAGATTATGTCAAGAAAGTAGTTCTTGGAGAAATTTGAATTATTTTGTTAATAAATTCTTAGATATTACCAGTTATCATAAATGATATTAAAACCAAACACCAATAATGAATTTATAGTATTTTTGAAAAAAAGTATTTTTCATCAAATTAGATGCAAATTTCAGACTGAGCAAGGAATTTAAATCAAGCAAGAATAAAATAAACTGAAAATAGACTTTAAAATGCAAAACAGCATGCGAATCTCAACATATAGCAAATATAAACAAATTATCCTTGTGTAAATCACATATATTGTCTCAAAAAAAAGTATTTTGTAACTTTAATACTGTATTTTTGGCAATATCTTTTTCTGATCTTCTCTCCTAGTAACTCAGATGAAGTCACTATTTATTTCCTTTGCTTCTTGTGGATGCTCCTTCTGCATGAGAATCTATTTTCAAAGGGCCAATGAATTATATAAGTTTCATACATTACTGTCGAACACACAGTAGACGAACATGTACAGTTGGGGAAAAACCCTAGAGGTCCCTTCCAACCTTAACCATTCTGTTATTCTGTGATAATATGTACATATATATACAAATATATGAATATTCTCTGGGTACAGGCTACCAAATTCACAAAGTAAATATTGTAGTTTTCAGATCAACGGCTGTTGCCTAAGTGTTGGCAATTAGTGTAACTTTGAAAAATTTCCCCTGTTAAGATATGGAAGTAGAAGTTCTAAATGATTTCATTCTCTTTTTTCAACTGCCTTTGTTGAAAAGAAGCCAGAAATACTGAGACAGGAAAATATTTCTGGGCATTTCAACTTATTGCCAGATTCAGGAAGATGAACAGTTATAGGAATCTTTAACAAGAGAAAATTTAAGCCTTCTGACCATGCACTTCTATTTCAAGTTTAAGACGCTAGTTTATGGTATGCTATGGGACAAGCATTTATACCTCAGTCCCTTCAATACAGCTGCGCTTTACAGTACAGTTAAAAAGATCAAAAATAAGTGACTGGCAGTAGTTTATTCAATCAGCAGCTTTGCTTTTTCTATCCTAGTGACTCTGGTGGTAGAACTGTCACCCAGGTGCTGTGAGCGCTGAGTCTTTCTATATGCAAGAAAAGTAATAGCTAGAGGAATTCTCACTACTCAAAAATGTGTTTGATATTGCAATCTGTCAGATACATCCAGCTGGGCTGAATACAATATAAAACTGGGCTGAATCTGAAGTGGGATCCGGTACTCACCCTTAAAAGGTGCAAAGTAAAACTTCTGATCCAAGAAAAAGCATATTAAAGTAGTATGGTATTCCTGGGTTTTCCTGCTCTTCTAATTTTGGATCGTGCATAAAACTCATCACTGGCCCAAATCTTTCTGACTATGCAGTTGGCAAAGTAGGTGAATTAGCATGAATAAAATAAGAGCTAACCCAAACTGAAATCAAAACTGAGCTGAGATTAAAAGAGAGTGGGCAATTCATTGTTAGTGTTTTTGAGCACCTCTTAACTTTTTGACCTGGACATGATTGCAATATTTTTTCAAAAAGCAGGAAGTACAAGATAAACCTCACATGAAAACCTCTTCCTCTGAGATTTCTAACCCAATCTTGTTGACAAACCGTATGTATACATTTTGACTTGGAAACGTCAAAATGTTTATTTTCAGTGAAAATATTTCAACATATCAGAATAAAAAAAAATTGTTCTGAGCTTTTGATTCTGTGGGAAAAAAAGGGGTTTGGACGTCTAAGCTTGGTTTGAAATGTGGAACTAAATGGAATTTAGTTTGAGTTGGAAATCTTGGTTTTTGATCATCTCTGTGTGATATTGTGGATGCTTTATTGCACTACTGGCCCTCCAACGTACAGTGTCAAGGTTTCGCCAGCCTTTAAACACGCACAGCTGCTTAGGATTGTGCAAATGCAGGTTGTACATGTCCTGTTTGGTGACTACTCAGGTTTGTGAATGTGGTCACATAAATAATAGATGGCTTTAAGACTAGTTATATACTCAGTCAACCTGAGTATATAACCAGTAACTGATGTTTAGAAGATGCTAAATTGTCCTTAAAAAAAAAAAAAAAAAAGCATGTGTTTGAACTGATTCTGATCTAACTTATACCTGTTTATAAAAGGTTTAACTCTGGGAATATTTATTCAGTTATTTTAGATTTATACTAGCATAAATGAGACAAGGATCTGACCTGTTCTTTTTTTTCCCCTGATTTAAACACAAACTACTCTTCCTTTCTCCCATATGCGCCAGACCGCATTCTGACTCGATTCAACTGGTTCTGTCAGGGTTGAGGAGAGGTCCACGTTTCCATGACTGGGTGCGTGGAGTGTTTGTAGCAGAGGTTCAGCGTGTGCTGTAAAACCCTCTAGAGCCACCAGCTGGACCTGCATCCTCAGCCTGCACCGAGCGCCCTGTCTTTGGGAGCCCAAAGCTGGCGTGGGCCATCAGCACTAACCTGTAGTAACAACAAGGGCTGCTAATCGTGGCCTTCAGATCTAGTCTTTCTGGGAGGACATCCTTTTCTTCCTAAAAAAGAAACTGTTGTAAATGACCTGGCTTTTCCATCTTGAATTCATCATTTGAGGCTGGCTGCAAAGGGAAGAGATGCCACTGCGCTTTAATAATATGATCTCCAGGCCACGGTCTGAGTGGGGAACATGTGCGGCCATGGAGATGGCAGCAGAGCAGAGGTCTCTGACATCGCGCGTTTGCAGCACGGAGGGTCTTCTGCAAACCAGCTCTGTTGCAGACATTTAGGAGAGAATGGGCCACATGCCATTAGGATTTGTGAGTGATATACAAGGTGCGCCCTCAGCTTTTGGCTTTGATTAATCTGTACACGAGATACACCCAACCATTGCTGTCCTGGTGATATTAATTAATGACAAGCAGAGCTTGATAGTGGAGCCCTGTTAATTCACTTACTCCCAAGGTTTGCTTTAGCAGATGGAAAAGGATTGTTTTACCACATTTTCAATGGCATTCAAGTCTATTTTTATCTCTTTCTTGGCTTTCCTGAAAGGAGACTGCCACCTGTTTTTTGCAGGTTGTTTTCAGCACTGCAAGGCAGTTTAAAAGTTGGCCTGGTTAGTGCTTATGGAAAACAAATTTGTTGCTCTAGCGCAGAGTAATGAGAGTATCCAGGACAGGGGCTGACATCCGGCTCTCCGTGGCTGTCTGAACTCCGGCTCCAGCAGCCTCTTCTGGGTCAGCAGGATCCCCGCTGCTGGGGAGCAACGTCTGCTCCGTCCGTCGGCTGCGCGCGGCTCCTGTTTTTGACATGAAGAGCAGGGGAATAGTTTGGGGGAGCCCAAGGGAGAGTTGGTGCCTGCATGGCTCCAGCCAGCATGCTTGAATGTCTAGGACAGTTTTGCAGAAGGTCCGGAGAGCCCTAATGACTTTTGGGGAACGTTAAACTTTTGCTGAGGACAGTCTGAAAGTAGGAATTACTCACTTTCCATCTCCCTGAGGTTCAGCAGTCACTGGTTTTGGAGTTTACTGCGCTTCAGTCTTGGGATTAGATTGGACTGTATCTCTCAGAAGCATGCTGGTAAGAGCAGTCATCAGGGAAGCCCAGGCAAAGGCATGAGATCACAATGAGTTGATGGAAAAGTTGTTTTTGACAAGAATAAACTTCTAATGAAAAAAATACTTTATTTGCACCAGATGAGGCACTTAGGGACATGGTTTGACAAGTATGGTGTTGAAGTACTTAGGGTTGGACTTAATGATCTTGTAGGTCTTTTCTAACTGGAATGATTCCATGAATCTATGAAAAGCGAATTCAAAAGTGCTGTTTTGACAAGCATGCACTTTGGAGAATTGTGGATGGTACCCAGACCATCCAGAATTGCTATGACCTGGTAGATAAAATAAGCAGATGTTTAGGCAGACCTTGTCAGAGAGGTCCAAGTTTGTATCCCCCTCACAGTCTGAAGCCGGTGGTGGAAGCTGGTGGCCAGCTTCCTTCAGGTGGTTCTGTAGCCCCTGAAAATGACACTTGAAAAATGTATGGCCTTCAAAGAGGCTTGTGGTGATCTTCTCATCATCTTGTCTGGATCAATCTGTTAGTGTGAGTTGGGAGGTTCACAGCCTCTCTAAAATGCATTTAATGCTTTCCTCTCTCTCAAGTTTCTTTCTTATTGATTTTGTTGGTAGCTGTTAAGTCACACACGCCTGTGTTTACAGGCACCTGACTCAGATCCTTTTATGCATCACCAGGAACTCCACCAAAAAAGCTACATCAGAGCTAGGCAGTGGTGTTATTTGCTCCAGTTTCTGTCATGGGGACTTGGTGTTACTGTTCTGCTGCCAGACTCTTGTCTTTTCACTAATTAACTCATAACTTCACCTTTAATTTTGCTAAGTTTGGTACTTATTTTTACTGTAAACACCCATTTGTTCCACTGGGTAGCACAGCTCTCTGAACATCTGGGACTCATCATGTGTCATGAATGACATGATGTATCCTCACTGTTAGACCAGCACAATGCTAGATCTGATGGACGGAAGAAATGTGTCAGGGTGAAGATGAATATACTTTGGTTTGTGACTTGTGACTCACAGGGTAAACTTCCTTTTCTCTTTGGTGGTGCAGATCCAAAATGTGCGTTTTCTTCATTCCCATTCTAATCCTGGTTTATAACACAGAAGCTTGTACTAAAGACTCCAGAGTGTTTGCCAGTTGGACCAGCACCCTTCACTTTAGTCTGGTCCAATGTGTCTAAATAAACTGTGTTTTGTGTATGCCAGAGCTGTGCAAGAGGCTGTCCTCTGGAGATGGTTTGCTACCTGAGACCAGATAACCTGGGAGAACTTGATAATATTTGTTCCTTACTGTGCCTTTGTATAGTACCCTCTTGGAGCGCGCTCTGGCTGAAGGATTAA
Organism: Crypturellus undulatus; assembly: GCA_013389825.1. Taxonomy (NCBI): domain Eukaryota; kingdom Metazoa; phylum Chordata; class Aves; order Tinamiformes; family Tinamidae; genus Crypturellus; species Crypturellus undulatus. The sequence goes on along the minus strand of VWPW01021548.1, from coordinate 396 downwards.
ACAACGAGACAAAACAAAATGTTAATACTTGATGTTATATCCCCCTTACACTTTCATATTTAATACCTCTTTAAATACCTCCTTGCTCCTAGTTCCTGCAGCTTGTGCGTCATCAGGCCGCTCCGGAGGCAGCAGGACGGCATCTTACAGGAAGGGCTGCAACCTAGCTCCCTGTCACATATAGATGATACAGGGGATGCTGTAAGAAGGATATTTTTGCAAGCATAATTGTGAGAAAGAAAATATACACACCTGTAGGTGCGGAAATGTTTCTTCAGACTCTAGATCTAGGCAGGCTTTTTGCTGGGATCACTGATTTTTTTTTTTTTTATCATTTTTACTATTAAACAGATTCATGGCACCTCCTTTGAGGGCTAAAAGTACTCATACGTATTG